>CACTHL010000743.1:0-174253 GCA_902712375.1 Dioscorea dumetorum
GCTTATTATTTGAATGATCAAGATTCACTTTAGCCGCTACTATAGATGCACTTGAAGAAAGGCCGAATAAATTTATTGCCCGGAGATCACTTCAGAGCAGTCCATGCACCAACTCATACAACTCACATTGGGGTGCACCGAGTCATTTTCGTGGAGAACAACGGGAATGCCCCCAAAATGAGATCATAATTTATGCCACACGTGAAGGGCAAGGTCAAGCCTCCTCCAAGTCCTCACCTCAAAAGCAGAGCAATTTACTACAGAGGATGTACTTGCAAGATTTATGGTTCAAACAGAAAGCAAATTTGCTGCCGTTGACACCGCACTTTTGGAGGTACAAACATCTCTTCATAGGGTGGAGAAACAGATGGGAGATCTTTTCAAGGTATTGGCCGACTTGCCACCAGCCTCCCCGAACCAATGTGTGAAGTCCCATCTCGCAAATATTCATGAAGAAGAAGAGCGTGTCATTGAAAAGGAGGTGGAAGATGATTGTGGTGAGTTGGAAGATAAAAAGGCGTAAGAAGTGACATCATTACTATCGGAGCAAGCCCCCGTGCATAGAAGCTAATCTTCATACCAAGCACAAACGGGAAGTATCTCGGGATTATTGAAAATGTGGGAAGGAGATCGATGCCATTCGGAAACCCACCTATGCCCGGCCTCGGATAATTCCCACCCAAAGATTTTTCCTTGGAGACCAAAACATTTTTTGTGGGCAATTACAGCTCACCGAACCAAGGTTGAGAAACGAAATGTGGAGAGGATGTTAGTGCCACCCAATTGTCCACCCATGCCAAGATTAACAAATTCTCACCCAAACCTGTTTCCTTGGAGGCCCAAACAACTTTTCTCGGGCATTTCGAGCATTTCCAATGACGGTTGAGGAAAACGATGTGGGTAGAAGATTGAAACCGTCTAAGGACCCACCCATGCCATGTTTGGATAATTCTCAACCGAAGTTATTTCCTTGGAGGCCCAAACATTTTCTTGGGGTTCCTGTAAGAAATCTCGGTCGGGGCGTTCGAAGAACCGGGGAGGAAGCTCAAGCCATCTCACAATCCTCCCAAAGCGAAATTGCATAACGCCCGATAGAAGCTTTTCCCGTGGAGGCCAAAAGGTAGTTCATGCATATCCTCCACATTGGCATTAACCCGGCAGGTAATTTCCATCTTCTCGTGGTATCTCTTATGCCGTTTGTAGCCGGGACGAGCACACAATTTTCAAGCCTCCCTGAGGTAATAAAAAGGTTCGTCGATCTAGTGACGTTAAACAAGCGCTTCTAGGGAGGCAACCCAAGTTTTAAATTCTTCATGTTTCAATTTTTCGTACTCTTATTGTTTGTTGTGTTTGTGACTTTCGTTTTCGTATTTATGTTGTTTATTTGATCCATGCTTGTCTTAAAATCCTAATGTTCGTTCAATTATTCGGTGTAGTTCAAGTTTGTTTAGCTGTTTATTTCGGTGAGTAGATGTTGTATATCCATTTTTTCTTGAAGTTGCAGGGGAGACCATGCCGAAATTTTGAATTTTCGGGACTTTACGGGCGTCTAAACGCCCAAAAATGGCATGGTCCAACACTTGGGAAGCCTCGTGGGCACCTTCGCGCCCGCGAGGAAGGCCACGAGAGCCCCAGCCTCGCGGCTGGGAGCCTTACGGGCGCCCATGCGCCCGCAAGGCCGCCCCGCGAGGGCTGCCGGCCGCTCGCGGGCCGCAAGGGGGCAGAGCCCCTTGCGGGCATCCTTGCGCCGCACGGCAGCCCTGCAGCCGCTGCGGGCGCCCGTGCGCCCGCAAGCCAGCCCGCAAGGCTGCCGCCCTTGCCGGGCCGGGAGGCTTGCGGGCGCCCATGAGCCCGCATGGGCACCCGCAGCCCGGGCAGCCACTTAAGTGGCTGCCCCCTCCCTTCTCTCCCCTCTTGTTTCCCCTTTCTCCCTCTCGATTTCTCCTCTTTTCTTCTTTGTTTTTCCGCCGTTTTTCTTCGTTTTTCTTCCTCTAAACCCCTCTCCTACCTTTAGCAACTTCAATTTTGTAAATTTTTCGAACTTTCACCGTCTTTTCGCCGAATTTCATGGACTTGGACATTGAAGCCCTAACTTAAGGTTTGCTCCAAACTTCATTTTTCTTCTTGATTCTTCATGCTTATGAGATGCAAACTTTATGGTTGAATGAATGGATGTGGATTTTGTGAATTTCATGAGCTTTGAGCTATGTTTGTAAAATTTTTAAAGCTCCAAATACAAGGGGAACTCTTGCAAAATTTTTTTTGGGGCATCTAATTTTCTTTGGTTTTATGACATAATGAGAGCCCCAAAGCCCTTGTTTTCATTTTGTTCGGATTAATCTTGTATTTTGTATTTATAGGCATGCCGAACAAGAGCCTTAGTGTCCACCGCATCCATGACACCGACAATGCGTATAGAAGAATAGCTTCTTCATTGTCTTAAAGACTTGCGTGGATTTTCGTTTTCGTATTTTTGTTTCGTTTGTTTCTTTTAGTGAATTCTCCCTCTTTTATTAAAATTTTGTGATGTGATGAGCCCTATTATCCTTGCAGGGATTCTAGGGCATGATATGCACCCCCATCATCCTCCCTGAGGCCGGCTTCACCACATAGTACCGGCCACATCCCGAGTTCAAGTTATGAGCTAGGGAAGTTTCTTTATCCCTTCCCATGAATTTCTTGTTTATCTTTTCACCATGGGCTGCTGATTTATGTGCATTGAGGACAATGCACGACTTTAGGTGTGGGGATGGGGTATTTCATACATTTGCATGCAAAATTTACCTATGATAGCTATGATCATCTTGTTGAGAATCTCTTAGCATGAAAGAATGACAGATATGAGTTGTAATTTACTTTTATACTTACTTGGAAGTCCTGTTTTATCTTTAGTGCAGCCCACACACTTTATCACTAGATTTCCTTCTCGCACACTCTGACCAACCCATCATTTTGATACCAGTCTTAGTTTGTCAAGGGCTACTTTCAATGGGCCTTTAAGAACTTTTGATTCTTATGACACTAGTCTTAGTAACATCTTGACATGTAGACTAGACCGAGAGACATGATATAGGTTGTAGATAGAAATAAGTCGAAAGACAAGTATTCCGTCGCTCTCATTGGCTAAGTAGCTCGGGGTACGGGCTCCTAACCGTAGTGCACCTTAAGCCAACGGCTAATGAAGCATGAATGCGTTTATGTGGATATGTAATAAATCGAGTAGATGGGTGTTCTGGTGCCTAAACAGCATGTGCACCAAGTCGAAAGATAATGTACAGTCTACGTTAGTCTATTTAATATAAAAAAAAAAAAAAATCCTATTGATCTCCAAGATTGTCTACAACATTTAGAATGAGGCTAGAATTGAATATAGGAATCAAAAGGATCTTAGTTGACCATTGAGGGTGTTCTTAGCATTTCTAAGACCGGTAATCATTGTGTGTGGGGTGAATGGACCCCTAGACTGATCTAGGGTAAAAGAGGGCGAGATAGGAGGTTCACACACTCACGGGAGCACTCTAGATGGAACAGGACTATCTTTATTTGGTTTCCTTTTATACAACTCATTGTCTTGAATTCTTTTCACTCGTGCTTGTGAGATTCTCCACACTCGAGCTTGAGGTTTTACATTTAGCCACTTATCATCTTTCCCTTGTTCTTTATGTTTTTTGTTTGCTTGAGGACAAGCAAACGCTTAGGTGTGGGGATGTTATGATAAGTGTCTAAATGCTCGGTATTTATACGTTTTATTCTTGCACTATTTTGCATGTATTTTGATGAGTTGATGCCCGTTTCGCGTTTAAATTGGTTTTATTTGTGTTACAGGCCTTGAAGAAGCCAAAACGAGCTCAAGAACGTATTTGGGAAGAAATACGTATCAAATACGACGTTTTCGAGCTTCCATCACTGTAGCAGATCTTGTAGAAGGATTCCTGTAGCATAATTACTGTAGCAGTTACTGTAGATTGGCACTGTCGCACGAAACGGGGTTTTTCTCGGAAAAGGCTGGGACCCTTGCGGGCAAGCATGCGCCCGCAAGGCCGCCCCGTATGGATGCCCGACAAATGGTTTTAAAACCCAAAATTAGGGCATTTTTCAAGGGGATCTTTCAGATCTTCTTTTTCTCCTCTTCTTGGGCCGCCACCCCACCTTCGCCGGCGGCGTTTTCCGGCGATCCACCGCGCCATTCTTCACCAAGAGGGAGGCAAACTTTGGAGGAGGAAATAGAGGGAAGATCTAGAGCTTCAAAGCGTCGTTTGAGAAGAAATCCTTACTTTGGAAAAGCTAGCCAAAAGAAATGCAGTAGACTTCCAACTACCACCCGTGTATTTTGCTATGAGGCAATTGAAATAATAGATCACTTACTTCTTTTTTGCCCAAGTGGTCTCGTTGCATCTTAGAACACTTTGGATGAAGCCTATATGTATTAAGACTCCCAATTTCTCTTCATGATATGTTTGGACCCCGGCAAGCCCAAACTCGGAGGACCACATAAAGAAACATTTGAGATATTAGCTAAAAATTTCATATGGATTTTCTGGATAGAAAGAAACAAACGCATTTTGTATTTTTGTTTTCTTTGGCTACCTTCTTTATATGCTGAAGTCACTTATTTATTATTATCTTGAATCTCTTCAATACTTGAGCAAAAGAAACAAAAGATGGAGGATACAATAACTGCATTCAAGAGGAGCCTAGATTTCAGAGATTCCAAAGGGGGCTATTTGTGTAATCCCAAACAGATTATTGAGACCAGAGGCTACGCCTTTCCATTGTATATTATGGAGATACCCACGAGCCTGCTCATGTTCAAGGTTTTTTAAGTGAGAATGTTTTTCTTTTTTTATGTTCTTAGTTTTTATGTGTTATTTTGTTTTTCTATCACTTCCTTTTGTTGTGCTTCTAGTAGACTTTTTGTTGTATGAGTTCCATCTTTTACTAATGGTTGTACTTTTATATTATAAATAAATGTAGTTTATACACTCTCTCATATATTTATATATACATATCTATATATATACAATTGAGAAAAGGAAATTATACTCCCACATATGCAGCAAGCTAGGAGAGAGGGGGTGGACACTTTTTAGCATTTGAGCAACATGCAAGACATTTTGTTTCTTAATCTGTAGCTTAATGCCTGGAGAGTTGTCTCGCAGAGACATTGCATACCAACTTTCTGAATTACATCATAGCATTCATTAGAAGGATCAACAATTAGGCCTTAAAATTCAGGATACTTTATGCACCTACTTAACAAATCTGGAAATTATTTTTCACAATCTGCCACTGTTTCTTATGTTGTCACTGCCAATATGATCAAGATCAACAACATGCAACTCACTACCAATAATTGAGGGTCAAATATTATGGCATAATTATCATTGGAAATAGTCTAATAAGTAAGAGTTTATTGGATTAATAAAGTGGCATGGCATCAAACTTTTAGATAGTATAACCACAAAAGTTACCGTAGAGAAATGAACAATATGAACTAATGGAATCGTTGCATGAAATTTAAATCTCACCAGTCTTTATAAGCCTTACATGACTGCACATCCTACAATTCCCCAAGTTAAAATTATGGTATATAATGCCAAATAAATAACTATTAAAAACAAAAATTAAAACTCATATTTCATAAATATTAATTTAATGAAATCTAATTATTTCATGAGCCACAGCCTCTAACATTAGTATTATGAAGCTTAATGACCATTAAAATTAAATCTGGATGTTGGAATGTGAGTAAGTCCTACCTAAGGAGGTGTAGTAAAAGTCTTACTAAAAAACCAACAACCAAAAAAAAAAAAAAAGGGAAAGTGCTTCAAGTTAATTTGGTCTTACCTCTCTAATTATGTATCACCCTATTCACTGAGTTTAATATCTGAATTGATTGTGTTTAGTTGTAAGTGGCTTTTTCTATCATGCATACTTTCTACTTAAGTTTGATTTTTTCTTGCTTGGGATTTTTCATTGAGCTGAGCCCCTTGTAAGCAAGTTGGGTTTTATTTAGCCCGGGGCTTCTTGATGAGCCAGACTCTTTGTACTTAAGTAAAGACTTCCTCATTGAGCTTTAGCTCGCAGTCCATAGGTTCTACGCTTAGAATTTATTTTCATGATATTTTTATATGCATAGACTAATATGATGTTTGATTTTCTAATTGAGATGAGGTTCTTTTAATTATTTTATTAAAACCAGCTTATATGCGCTTCATAAGCTTTATCCAAAAGGCAATTGGTATACGTCAATCACGAACTATACCATCTTTATAAAAAAAACTTAGAGGTTTAACTACCAGTCTCTCCATCATGGACTGATGATTTTGACTAAGGAATTTACACATTATTATTTGACTCCACATATTTAATTTGGATGGTCATGACCTAATCCAAATTTTAGATTACTACAATTAGGTTTAGGTATTTTTTGTTTTTTGGCTAGATCAAACATGCACAATTTTTAATGTGATTCATGTACATCTACATGGCCTTATGTAAATATTTTATTATATCCATTCATAATGCATAGTCTACATCTCAACAATTATCAATTATAGCATTCTAACATCTAAGATGCCCAAAGATTGAAGGGTAGAGTCATATTGGTTTCACTAACTTTAAGAGTTAAAGGAATGTCGGAACACCATGGATCAAACATGGAGAGACAACTAGATTGTGAACATCGACCCATAAAATTTACTTGGATATATAGAATTTATAACTAAGTCTTGAAAGAGTAAAACATATAATAATATATCCTAGAAATAACATCACTCCATCTCATTTGCTGATATTAAAATTGGCAAGTGGAAAAATTAGTCTTTTGAAATAAACCAAAAAAGTTAATTAACAACTTTCCATGGTAATTATTAGCTGCAATAAATATCCAACAGGTCAACAGCGTGCAACTTCAACATTATAAATGCTACACTACTTAAATGCATTTGGTTAACAACAATCTTTTGAGATGGGTGTCAATCTTGAAGATATCAGATAAGGACCCTCTATACATATGCAATACTTCAACATAGCATCTCTAACAATTGAAAAGAAAAAGTTAGAGAAGATTGTGAGAGTTCAAGTATTAGGCTGCATTGTCCTCATAGTCATGGTGATGACCGCTGCTGTCAAAGTGGTGGGAGAGCAAACCTTTAAGTACAAGATAATGACAAATTGTAGAGCATCTATTCAGATCACAGGACCATTTGTGTTTCCTTCCATAAATTGTTGTACGAACATCAGGAATGCAGACATGCTGGAAGTCTGTGCCTCCATTACTCCAGCTGATGAGCAGATCATAAGCATGCCCAAGCTAGTTCGTTGTTGTATTTGGTGCCTTAGGTCTCTCCCTAGAGGAACTAAATGCGGAAGTAAGTGTGTGTGTGTGTGCCTATATATATATATATTGATAATATCATTTGTGCTTTGAAGAATTAATGATCATGGTGCATGATGTGAAATATTGATGTTTGCCAGTAATTGATTGATTGATTTGGATGCAGGTTATACTATTCCTTGAAGGAATGAGGATGTAGGGAAGAAGGTTGAAAACAGATGGTTAATTAAGTTAATAAGAACAAAATACCTTTTATAACTTACCAACCTTCTGTGATTTTTTTCATGTAGCTCATGTTTAGTTGTGTTGGCAGTTCTAGTTAATTCATAATCAAGGTTTTCTTTGATCTGGCTCGATTATATATATCATATTATTATTAAAAAGATAAAAAGGAAAACAATTAAATAAGAAATGACAACAAGTTCTATATCATATGTTAATTTAAAGGCAAAAAAGAAACACCAACATTGAGAATAATTTTTTTTTTTTTTCGCAATGTTGCATCCAACCAATCTAAGCTCACAAACGCATCCATATTAAAGTCTAAATCAACTAAGGGCATCTTTGATGGCGAGACTGAAAGAGCTTAATAAAGACTCAATTACTAAACGCTCAATTCCAAACTCTCCATGGCATGGCCCACTTTTTTTATAAACTTTTTTTATAAAAATTATCTTTTATCCAATGTCAATCCTTTTATTTGTTAAACGTAAATATTTTTATGTCACGAAACTTGTTGCAACTCTTCATTTGTATTAAATTGTTTTTATTTCTTCATCAATGTGAACAAATATATTTCATTTTCATCAACAAAAAAGAAAACAGTGTCTAAGAAATTGAGAATATTTAATTTTATAAAATTTATATATTTGTTAAAATATAAAAAATTTATTAAATCATGAAACAATATTGTTAGACAAATATATTTGTTGTGAAATTATATGGTGTGAATAATTAAAATGATGAATGAAATGATTGTATGTTTTATATTATAGTATTATTGTTATGGGAGATAGTTTAATAAGTAAAAGTTTAATAGATTGATAAAGTGGAATGGCATTCAAACTCATAGATAGTATAACCACAAAAGTTGCTTTAGAGAAATGAACCATATGAACTAATGGAATGGTTCCATGAAATTTAAATCTTACATGTCTTTCTAGGCCTTACATGCTTCAACGTCCTAGAATTCCCCAATTTATAATTATGGTATATAATGCAAAATTAATAAGTATCAAAAACAAAAATGAAAACTCATATTTCATAACCAACAATTTAATGAGATCTAATTATTTAATGTGCCATAGCCTCTAATGTCAGTGTTATGAATAATCAAATCTTGATGTTGGATTTGTCTTGGTCCAAGCTAGGGAGGTGTGGTAGAGATCTTTAAACAAACAAGAACAAAGAAAAAGAGCCTAAAATCAAGTTGGGTCTTATTTTCCTTAGGGTTTTCTTAATTGAGCTTGAGGTCTTGGGGCACAGATGTTGCCCATAGAATTTATTTTCATGATATCTTTATATGCTAGGACTTATATGATGCTTGATTTTATAAATGAGATGATGTTCGTTAACCTATTTTATTAAAGGCAACTTATATGGGTTTCCTTTGTTTCATGCAAAGAGGTAAGTTGAATATGTCAATGCAGACTATACTCTTTTTATAAAAAAAACTTATAGGGCTAATTACCAATTTGTCCATCATTCACTTGATGATTTTGACTAAGGAATTTACATATTTTTAATTTAGTCAACATACTTAATTTAGATGATCTAGACCCAATCAAAATTTTAGATTACTAAAGTTTATTTTTTTTAAAAAAAACTGAAAGTAACAACACATATGCAATAATTAAAATGATTTGTGTACATTTTCATGGCCTAATGTAAATAGTTTATTATGTCCACTTATTCTATGTAGTTGACATCTCAACAATTATCATTTATAGCATTTCAACATCTGAGATGCATAAATATTTAGGGTAGAGTCATATTGGTATCAATAGGTATAAGCACTAAAGGAATGTGAGAATAGGAGGCTCCAACAAGAGACTATAGACCATATATAGAATTTGTTAATATCAAAAGAAAGTGCAAAATGTTGAATAATATACCCCAGAAAGAGGATCACTCCATGTCTGGTAAGTGTCTAAATACACTATATTTCACCTAAATATTCCATGCATTTTCATGCTTTTCTTAATTACAAGGATACCCGTTTATGTCATTTTTTGAGTAAATTTATTTCAGTATATCGGAGAACCCCTTGAAGCTCGTGGAAATGTTGAGAGGTATTTTTGGAGGCTAAAGATGCCACTTTCAAAGACGATTCGAAGATCATATGGACACCAAACATCGAGCGATGAGAAAACAATTGATCGAGGCAGAAGCAGCAAAATGGCACTAGCCAGGGGCTGTGTGACCCACATGCAGCACCCCAGCTAGAGCCTATGTGGCCTCTATACGGCTACATAGCGCTCGCCTTTTTTAGCATGATTTCTACCAAGTGCAACCCCCAAACACCTGGGCAATAATAAAAGCCAAACTTAAGGCTTTTAAGAAGTGGGAGAGCCACCATACAACTCCAAGCTCTTACAACTCACAAATCCAATGTAGAAGGGTGATTTCAGCCTGGAAACAACGGGAGAAGAGGGTGGAACTCAAGAGGCGCATCTAATAACTCAATGGCTTGGATCTGACGAGTTCTCACAACCATCGTTAATTGGCAAATAGAGAGTATTACAATGTCTTCTGATTGTTACATTCTACAAAGCCATTTACATGATGTCGAACTAACCTTCCAACGCCATCGGCTCCGGTAAACATCCATGGATGGTCTCCGTAGATTTGATATTGAATGATTTTTGTATAGCTAGTTACTTGCATGCATTATGTCACACATAAATTAGAGATGGATCTAGTATATTGGCACACCAAATGTTCCTGTTGTCAGTAGCCTCCCGCATTAGAGTTTAACCCTAGATAGAAGCTCTTTGTACCTAATGACATCATAGAGGTATCTGGGGATCATAACCCTTATGGGATTAGGGCTATCACCGGAGGTTCTGGGGTAATCGACTTTAAAGTCTCGCTGATCAAAGCCTAGCCAACATCATACCCTATTAGTTTTTCATCCATTCTTGTTATTCTCCCAAGGGAATCCTTGTCTGAGGCTTCATTCTCCTCTATATTGCTTTATCAACTTAGCTCGTGCGGAATTTACTTTTCATGTTTTCCTTACTTTGATTTTAGTGAAACAACCATCTTTGCTTAGTAGACTAGATAGTGCTATGAAACAGGAAATAATAGTACTTCTCGGGACCCTAGTGAATATGACTTTCTTACGGTTAAACGCAAGGGATTTATTACTTGAGAACCTATGCACTTGCGGATGGTGGAGTGTTGCATCTATTGCACGATGACACGCACGTCAACCGCCAATCTGATTTGCAAAAATTAAAAATGGCAAGTGGAGAAATCTGTCTTTTCAAATCAATAAAAAGAATTTCCTGGCCATATGTAAATTAACAACTTTTCCATGGTAATTATTACATGCCATGAACATCCTATAAGTCAGCGCAACTTCAACGTTGTAGTTACAATGACACTTTGGATGAAACAGAGCTGATATTTCTTCTCTATACACTGAACAACTCACTTCCTGATTTCTAACTATCTGTGCTAGTGAAGTCCTGTACATTTGAGCTTGAGGTCGTATATTTAGCCATTTATCTTCTTGCCCCTGTTCTTCATGTTTGTTTGCTTGGGGACAAGCAAACGCTTAGGTGTGGGGATGTTTGATAAACGTCTAAATATACGTATTTTATACGTACTTGTGTATAGTTTTTTCTCTCTTTCTGTTAAGTTGTTTTCTATTTTCTTGGTTAAAGTTGCTTTACTTGTGTTACAGGCCCGAAATAGGCTCAAGAACGTATTCATGAAGAAATCGACACCAAATACGGCGTTTTTGGGCTTCACACTGTAGCAGTACTGTAGCAGAATTAATGTAGCTGTTACTGTAGCATGGGTACTGCATCACTGAAAGGAAAATTTTCCTGAGAAACTCTCTGGATGCCTTGCGGGCAACCTTGAGCCCGCAAGGCCACCCGCAAGGCATCGCGATGTCATGTATTAAAAGTGCTTTTAGGGCATTTTTGAGGGGACTCTTGGCCACCATTCTCCACCATCTTCACCTAGGGCTTCAAGGCAAGTGGAGAAGGCAGATCTGAGGAGGAAATCAAGGGGAGAAGAGGTTGTGCTATCAAGGAGAGGATCTAGGAGCTTGCCGGCGCGGATCCGACAAGTTCTCATCACCACCTTCTAGTCTTCATCTTAAGGGAGTTTGTTATGAGCTTTGTCTTGTATTTGTTATATTTCGTGCTTTCTCCTTTGTTGATGATGAACTAGACTCCCAAGGTCACCGGGCATCCGGTGAACCTTGGGATGAACTTGCTTTGTATGGATGTTTTATATTTACATTTATGGTATGTGGTTTGGTTTGTGGTTCATGCTTTGTGTTCTTTGATGTGTTGTTTGGCATGAGAACTCTGCGATTCAACTTCTAGATTGTACTTGGTGCGTGACCATCGCCCTTGTGCTAGACTCACATAGCATGGAAGGGATTCATGTATGAATACGCCGTGACCATCGGGTATTTCATGCCCCTCCAACCATTAGGGCTGGACCTAGGTTGAGTATCGACCCTAATTAGAGGTTTTCCTAAGCGTAGTGCAATCGTAGGAGGATTTGGTCGGAAGAAATTCCGAGCCAATACTCGTACCGGATTAGGGGTCATCACCGTGACCATCGGGGTGATCTACTGTTGGATATCTCTTGGCCCATCCACCGTTGCCTGTGTAATTTTAGCATCCATCTAGCTTTAGTAGTCCTGAGAGGATCCTAGCCCGGGACCTCGCGCTTTCATTATTATTTGCTTCCTTAAATATGCTCATGTGGTGTGCCTGAGTCCATGTGTTTATAGTTATCTTTGTTAGTTTTCCTGTCTTATTTTAATTCTCCTTCTTTGGTAGACTAGACAGTGCCGTCTAGGGGGAAGTAATAGCAGCTTTTGGGACCCCAGGGAATACGACCCTCTCACGCGTGCGTGAGAGGTATTACTTGACGACCCGTGCGCTTGCGGATCTCACCAAATTCCATGCCCGAAGATCCTCACGGCCGTGAAGACAACCGCGATACGTTCAGAGAGCTACGCTACTGTTCCAATTACTGTACGGTACTGTAGCAGTTACCGTAGCAGTTTGGCAAAATTTTTGGTCCAATTTCGGAACATCCTCACGCCTATATATGGACCGTGAGGCCACCCGTGAATCACCCCGAAGTCATCCTTTTTAAAGGTCTTTACGGCAAAGTTTTGAGAGGGAGAACCCCTCTTTAGAGCTCCACATGACCATCTTCAAATCTGAGCTTGGAGGAAGGTTTTAAGGGAATTTTCATGACAAGATCGGTGAGGAGAGTGCTTCCTTGAGCAAGATCAACTCCTAGGAATTGTTGGTAGAAGGTTGAAAACAAGGGATGCCACCCCTTGAATGTCGTATGCGGAAGTTCATCTCCGGAGGATCCAAGCGTGATTCGGCCTTCCATCTTTGAGGGAGTTTACTCATGCATTATTTAGTTGTTTGTATGATTTTGATTGTGTGTTTGGTGACCATGAACAACTAAACCCCCAAGGTCACCGGATGTAGGTGAACCTTGGGGGTGAACTTGTGATGTTTGGATGGTTTGTTTTAATTAATGTTTGTTGGTTTGTTTGTGATCCTGTTTGGTATTTTTGATTGCTTGGGTATGCATGCAAACTCTGTGTATCTATACTTAGGCAATACTAGGTTGCATGACCATTGCTCTAGTCTTAGACTCACCAAGCTTGGAAAGGAAACATGTACAAATGCCCCGTAACCATTAGTTATTTGTACCTATCCAATTCTAGGGTTAAGTACTCACTTGTATTTCAACCATAACTTGAGAACACCACCTTGCCCAATACAATCGTAGGCGGGGTTGGATGGAATAGATTCCACATCCAATACTTGTATCGGATTAGGGTCAATTGCCGTGACCATCGGGTTGACCTGATCTAGGGTTTTCTTGGTCCAACTAGCCCCTGAGGGAATCCTCATCCGTGACTGTTTTCTTACCCTGATTTTCCCTTGTTTATTGCCCCTGTTATTTAGTATTTTAATTGCATTCGTTCTATTTCTTTGCATTTTAATTTTTTATTCTCTGATATGATCGGCTAGACAACATTGTAATAAGGAAGTAAGGGTAACTTCTCGGACCCTTGGGGATACAACCCTCTCGTGTTCTCATTTGAGGTATTACTTGATGACCCCGTGCACTTGCGGGACACCGACCATTAGGAAAACTTGTGAATATTCTGTATGATCTGAAAATTTGTTTGGTATTGATATTTGTCTCCAAATGAACTATACTCAATCCTGTAAGTAGAGATTAAACATTAACATTGTCGATAAGAATTTCTGAGAAATAAGACTGTAATTTTCCATCGGTACGTCGGGGAAATAATAATGGCTTCTGACATTCAGTCTTCAGTCACCGAGGGTAAACAAGTGATCTTTGATATTTTGATTCTGGTCACCGAGGATAAATAAATGACATATGATATTCATAGTGAATTTGGAGGCATCCACATTCGTTTGAGGAATCTTATGCTTATTACTTTATTTGTTATTTGAGAATCCCTTTTAACTCATATTTTAAAATTTGATTGTGTTGTGATTATGAGTTTGTTTTGCGGATTATTTACTGGCCTAGACTCTAGGGTTTCAATCTTTTTCAGATCAAGAGCAGTAGATCAAGGGATTGCTAATTAGACTATCAGTAGTTGTTCCCTCTTGTTGTCTATTTGTGTTGATGTATTCTTCTATTGTGAACCATGTAATTTGTATTCTGTACTTTTGCATCTATGGGCTGTATTGTACTCCCTAAGTCTATATTTTGTAGTTTTGTTAATGTACAATGTTTTTTGTTCAAATATAGGTCCTGAGGCTTTGCAGTTTTACTAGGGTCCTTCCCAGTGGGACTGCGGTAATTTGTCAACGTGTCAGGCTTGATTGACGCAGCAGAGTTGTAGTGTGACATATACTAACAAAAAACTAAAACATCAAAATTTTTGTTTCTATACCTTTCAAAAGTTCGTAGCCTTTTATGTAACAACTTTCTAAAATTATTTATTTAATTACTTGTTTATTTAATTCAGACAATACATCTTTATTGCTAGTTTTTCTGCCAAATTACAGCTAAAAATGAATACTTCTTTATTGCTAGTCTTTCTGCCAAATTTCAGCTAAAAATGAACTTACATCAAACTGATTGTAAAACCATTATTTGTTTTAAATGATTTAAAAAGATAAGATGAAAGTTTTATTTTTGCTAAAACAACTAAGTTTAAGTAGTTAGAGGCATTGATATGGGTCCCTCGTGTAGCATGCGGGGTGGTGAAGGTTAACCCATGGATAATGTTGCCCCACTTTCTCACTGCACCGACGAGACGAGGGTATGTTTGAGCCAATAACTTACACACACACGTCTCTTGATAGGAGAATTCAAGGCAAATAACTCAAATATGATAGGAATACTAACAATATTTGAGTTATTTGCCTCTAATGCTCAATATATATAATTGATTGGTGTATTAGTTGATCGTTGTAGCAATATTATAAATATATAATATAATAATTATTGCATGTGTCCACAATTCTCATACATTATATGCTCCTTGTTTCAAGGCATAAGTTGCTCAAGAAGAATAAAGAGGAAGTGAAAATGTCTGACGATATAAGAGGATCATTCTCTCATACACAATGAGCTTCTTTTTCCTTTCTTCATCTCATTCACTGGAGCCACCATCCTTTTAGGGCTTGGGATTTGGACTGTGAAGATATTATCACCAACTCTAGTAGTTGATGATCATATCCAAAGAGAGAAACCGACTTCAAACTAGGAAAGGGTCATCTAGTAAAGCTAGAAGTCGGTGAATTACAACGTGGACTTTTAAGGAAAACACAAAATCATCAGGGCTTTATTTAAAACTATTATTGGAAAACTTCCGACTCCTAAATTGAATTTTTATTAACATTGGTATCCGAGCATTCATTGCTATCTTTCGTGCATTACTTTGAGCCATATGAGAATCATTTCCCATATTTGTTAAACATTGCTCGGGCATATTAAAAATTGCCCATGCATGCATACTATGGCTCATATACTCCGTTGGTTTTTTGGGAAATTTTTTGTTTTCTTTTATACTTGATATGGCAAGGATATGTTTCTTATAATGCTAAAACTTGTGGCCAAAAGTTGGTTGAAAACCGACTTGTATAAAATGAGATTTCTGTTTTTTTTTCAACCCTCTTTGTGATTTAACATATTTTGTACTTGCCATGTTGCATAGAATATGAACATGGATGTGTTCCTTGTTGCATTAGTTTTTTGTCTATATGTAAACATGGTCTAGTGCCATGCTCGCACACGAAGATGGCATGTGGGGCTCGTGCAAGGCTTTGAGATGGTTGTTTTTACACCATTTTAGCCATTACCTTTTTATTTAAGGTTTTTTTTATCTGCGTGATTAAAACTCTAAAAATAAAAAACATTCATGTTTAATAATCATGTATCATGCACATGAAAATTTTATGTTTATTCATATGTGTTATGGATTGCATCAAATACTTGTTATTTTTATGTATTGATTAAGATAATATTTTATCTTATTGTTCAATAATGCCAAATGGCATAAAATTGAACAAACCCTAGAGCCATGACCTCACACTTAGGTGGTGTGTATGGTCCATCTTCATTCAAAATCTATTTTATTTTCTTATGTAATGAAGACACATTGATATTTTGATTTAATGACTATGTTGTATGATGTATGTTTTTCCAAAATAGTTTCTTATATACATGGAAGAAGTGTGACATCCACATTTACTCAAGTGCATTGCTGTAGTAGGATTTGTTTCTTGGGTTGTAATTATTAATGGTTTGCATCATAAATATTGAGGTCTTGTAAGGGGATGAATTTTCACACAGATTCCATGTATATAGATCTATTTTGGACATAAGGCACCGAAATATCAATGGAGTCCTAAAGTTAGACTCACTTGTGGATGAATGATTGGTTCATACTATGTTGAGTGGATATGTTTCCTTTATAAAATGATATGATGTATTATCATTGTTATCATCATTTTTTTTGGCTAAATACAATTAACAACTTGACACCACTTATATTATTAGTGATGATTACTAGCATCTTTGCGAAATTTTCGAGCTACAAATGTAAGTGGGTGTCAAGTTGGCTAATTGAGATTAGCATTAAAAAGGGGATATGTGCCTAACTAAAACTTTTGTAATAATGTAGTGTACTCGGCAACCAAGAGTACAGTAATTGAGGTTACCAAAAGCGAGAGACTTGATGGTAAAAATTATGACATATGGCACGGGGAAGGTTCAGTACTTTCTAAATGAGGATGAGTTGCTTGATCATCTAACCAATAGTATGTGCCCGCCTGAAAATGGGAATTAAACCTAGCATTACCATGACCGTGAGGGCCTGTGATCTCCTGTTTAAAAGGCACGAAGTGCACGCTTTACTTTGTTAGCATGCATGCATGATGACCTTATTGGGGATTTGAGTACTACCCAACTGCTAAAGAGAGGTGGGATCAATTGCGCCTGAAATATGAAAAGACCACAACCACAAGGCTTCGTGCCTTGACGCTTAGGTCCATATATGGTGGAACCAAAGCACACTATGGTTGAACACCTTAAGGTGATGTCTGCCATAATTAGAGAGATGAAGGCAGTAGGTTATGATCTCACAGATGAGTAACAGGTTCTAGCTCTCATCAGATCACTTACTGTGTCCTCGTGGGGACAAGTGAAGTTGGTTCTTACCCACAATGAGGCCATAAAGAACTTTGATGACATTTCTTGCCATTTGGAGCTTGAGACGGAACGTAGAAATATGAACTGTAATCACGTTGCATTAGTTGCATTGAATGGGTGCAAGAATAATTGTTCTAAGCGGAATAAGAGCAGGAAAAGCTAAGAACCAATGGCCTCAAGAAAAGAAGATTGCTAAGCACTACAAAGGCAAGCACAAAGGGAAGAAAGATAAAGGTAAAGCCATGTGTTTCAATTATAGAAAGAAGGGGCACTATGCTTAGGAGTGTATTGAGCCCCGTGAGGTTTGTCCTTACATTCCTTCTTTTATATGTGCTTTTGTTTGCACGCATGTGTTTTTCGCTCATCCTCTCAATGATTGGATTGTAGATACGGGAGCAACAAAACACTTTACTTATAGCCATGCAGGCTTCATAGATTGTCATCATTTACTGGTGGGTAAACATTTTGTGACAATGGAGAATGGGGTAGAGGAAAGGGCCATAGGTGTTGGAACCTGTCAACTTAATTTGCGTGGTGGATGCAAATTGCTTTTACATGATGTGCTTCATGTACCCACTGGTCAACGTAATCTACTTTTAATTTCAACACTAGTAGACTTGGGTTTTTCTTTTCTTATCCACAACAATGGTGTGTCCATTTATCTTGACCGAACCGTGTATGGCCATGAACACATTTGCAATAGTTTATTTATGATGGATTTAGAATGCATGTCCAAATCACATAAATATCTTGTTAACATTGCATCTTCTTCTAATGATGTTGCATTTGAATATCTTAAATGGCATTCTAGATTAGGACGTATTGGAAAAGATCAAATGTCCAAATTAGCTAGAAAGGGGTTTTTTTTTTCCTCTAGAATTAATTCACTTTAATATTTGTGGGCCTATGAATGTTAAGGCACGTAGTGGTGCGACTTACTTCATTACATTCGTAGATGATTTTTCATGATATGGTTCAGTATTTCTGTTATCTCACCACTCTGAAGCTTTGGATTATTTCAAATGCTTTATTGTAGACGTTGAGAATCAGAAAGAAAGGAACATCAAGGCTCTTCACACTGATAGAGACCGAGAGAATTATGCGAGAATAAAGGTACAGGGTGCCCGCTGACGGTACCCAGAACTCCGCAACAAAATTATGTTTGAGAGAGAAGGAATCGAACTTTGTTAGACATGGTTAGGTCGATAATGGCGTAGGTTAATCTTCCAATTAAATTTGGGGAGATGCTCTTTTGACTGCGGCCTTTATCGTTAACCGAGTGCCCACCAAGTCAGTCCGAACTACTCCACATGAGTTATGAAATGACAGCAAGCCTGCTTTGGAGAGTTTAAGGCCATGGGGATCCGCTTGTTATGTTCACCATTCTTCTCATAAATATGGAAAGCTGGGCCCTAGAGCTAATAAATGTGCATTTATTAGATATTGTGAACATTCTAAGAGACTAGAGAATGAGTTTCTCATACTCTCTTTGTATATGAATGATATCTTAAAAGATGGGAATAGTATGGAGACAATCATTACCGCTCAATGGTGGTTGTCTTCTACTTTTGAGATGAAGGACATGGGCCAACAGCTTATATTCTTCGAGTTTAGATCTCATGACATCGTTCTAACAGATTTTTGAGTTTATCTCAAGAAGCTTATATTAATAGAATCTTAAAACGTTGCAACATGCATAACTGTAAGCCCATTGGTATTCAAATGGAAATGGGCCTATACTTAAGTATGGATCAATGCCCAAAATCAGAAGATAAAAGCATCGAATTGCTAAAGTGCCATATGCAAGTGCAATCAGTAGTTTGATGTACGCTATGGTGTGTGTACACGACCTGAGATCTGTTTTGCGATTGGGATGGCTTTGTGCTATTGAAGTGAGAACCTCAAGTTGACTGAATATAGTGATGCCGATGGATCTACTGATAGAGATGAAAGGAAGGCTACATCGGGTTATGCCTTTATTCATAGTGTAGGAGCCATTTTATGGTGTAGCAAGAAGAAACGATGTGTGTCACTATCCATGATAGAGTCTGAGTATGTTGCGTGCACCTTCGCAGTGCAAGAAGAGATTTGGCTGAAGAGGTTTCTCAATAGGCGCAACATTATAGGGCATCTACGTGATGCCACAATTACCTATTGTGATAACACAGCGACCATTGCCTATGCAAAGTACCCAAAGTATCATGGAAAGACAAAGCACATTGATACCCACTACCACTTCATTCATGGCATCATTACACAAGGACTTGTGGTTCCGAAACATGTCTCCAGGAGTGACGTGATTGCTGATCCCTTTACTAAACCCATTGTTAGAGATGCTTTTCAAAAGCACGTAAGGGGTTTAGGTTTGTTATTGATTTCATATATTTGCACCTTTACTTATGTAGTGAAAGAAATGTGGTTTAATTAAAATGGTACATATCTTAGGATTGTCACCAGGCTAGATGTTGCTCTCTCACATGAGAACATCGCCTCAGCGCCGTGATAGCGAATGGGATGAGATAAAGGATTGTTAGGTACCTTATTATGGGCAATCTCCTTAATTACTTTGGTGTGATTAAGGATTTTATATATCACCTTAGTTAGATGCTAAGATGAGACTTGTGTAGTCCATATTTCTTGTATAAAGCGGGATTTGAGTTTGTGGTGGCTCAAGTTTGTCACTTTGTGGAGTGACTGGACTGTGTTCCGTATGATGTATTTTTTAGAGCGTGACAACTCCAAAGTTGAAGCTCCACCATAGCATGCATTTCATACTGCATGTGTTTAAATCGACTTACCAAGAAAGTGATCAATGGATCCCTTCTTCATCATTGTGTGAGCCCTGTGGACTAGTAGTCCACTATCATACCCTTTTGGACTTGAACCTATGTCAAAAAGTTAAGGATTGGTGGTGCTACTTTTGCATATTATCCAAGGGCCAAAATAACGCGGTCCAAAAGAATATAACTAGGAAAGAAACCAAAACTTGATGGATTGAGATTAGTGTTTAAGGAAAAATTATTTGATATCACACAAATAATTTATGACTCATTGTCCGAGCGGTTACAATGACAATAATAGTCTATGTGGCATAAGTTTTCTGTAGTAACCATGAGCACAAATACGTGATAGGATTTTTGCATAGCTCTATATGAATAGAGTAATCAGAGGTGCAAGAATCTAGTGGGATTAAAATTATTTTGGTTATAATGAAAAATCGCTTGGCTTTATGTTACTTTGATGGTGACTTAATGTAATGGTCCTCATTGGTACCTTTTCTTTTATGGTCGCACACTTCACTTCTTATATGACTATGAGAATGAATGTTTGAGGTAGATGGACATAACATATATTACTAATTATATAGCATAAGTTGTTATTAATGAGGCATGTGGTTACAACGGAATATATGTTGTTACCATTATGTATAAGTGGGAGAATGTAGCAATATTATAAATATGTAATATAATAATATTGCATGTGTCCACAATTCTCATACATTATATGCTCCTTGTTTCATTGCATGCTTTGCTCCATGTTTCAAGGCATGAGTTGCTCAAGGAGAATAAAAAGGAAGTGAAAATGTGTGACCATATAAGAGGATCATTCTCTCATACACAATGACCTTCTTTTTCCTTTCTTCATCTCATACAATGAAGCCACCATCCTTTAAGGGCTTAGGATATGGAGTGTGAATATAGATTCACCAACTCTAGTAGTTGATGATCACATCCCAAGAGAGACATCGACTTCAAACTAGGAAAGGGTTATCTTGTGAAGCTAGAAGTTGGTGAATTACAGTGTGGACTCAAAAGGAAAGCACAAGATCATAGAGGCTTCATGCAAAACTGATATTGGTAAACTTCCGCCTCCCGAATTGAATTTTTATTAACAACCACAACGGATTATGTGTTAAAGTTCTGTGCTTTTGTGTTCCTTTAAGTGTCTGTATTGATGTCGATTATGCCTGTAATATGTTAGGCTCACCTTACGTTGAGAACATGAAGTTCTGTAGATAATAAAATTAAAAAATAAAAAACAAAGTCAAGGGTATGAGTTTTAGAAGTGAACTTTCGTTAGTTATATATATCATCTATCTATCAATGTAATAAAAAAAGAGGGATTTCTAATAGAAATATGTATGTGTGGGATGGATAAAAAAAACACTGTCTACATACATTGTCTCTAGTTCATTTATATCTATCAAATATTTTAAAATTTATCACAAATATCATAGCAATTCAGCATTTTGCAATGTTCTACAAAACGTTTTAAAGAGACAACTTCTGTTGTTAGTTCAAACAAGAAAGAGATTTGATTGAAAAAGGAGAAAAGTGTATTTTCAAGGGCTATTGTTAAGAATCCAAAGGCCACAGCCTATTCAATCCAAGCACTAGCAAATTGATGATGTCACATGATGTTATCTTTAATGAAATGCAAGAGCAGCAGCATGTTCTAATTAATGTACCAAAAAATCAAGTCCAAAAAACAAGAAGGTAATATTGACACTAAAACTCCTTCTTAAGTATCATTCCTTGCAAGACATATATACTTATTGCAATGTAGTCTTCTTTAAGAGTGAACCAGCAAATGTTTTTGAAGCAATTAAAGGAGGAAGTTTAGAGGAAAGCAGTGGATGAGGGAATGTGAAGCATTGAGAAAAATCATAGTTGGGAGTTAACAAATCTTCCAAGAGGAAAACAAGCAATCGGGCTAAAACGGGCCAACATATTCAAGTATGATCAAGTTGGAAACATTCAAAAATACAAAAGCTTACTTAGTTATAGAAGATTATGCACAACAACAACAACAACAACAACAACAACAACAATTTTTTGTGATTTTACTAACACATTTGTTCCTATTGCAACAATGGAGACAATTTGAACTATTCTTCCCTTAAAATGCGTGAAGTTGATGGTTTACCTACTTGATGTAAAATTACCTTTTTTGAAGGGAAATTGCAAGAAGTATATGTGAAGTAAACAAAAGGCTATTTCATCGAAGGAAAGGATAATAAGTTGTTCTATCACCTACACAAAGCCTTATATGGGCTGAAATAAACTCCGCACGGTTGAAATAGTAAGATTTGATCTAATTAGAACTCGGTTCCACAACAAGAGAGACAATGAATATATGAAGGGAAGGAGCAGGAAAAACAACAAGATAGATTTCAACCAAAACAGAGAACTAGCTTCTCTCTAAATTTTCATTCTCAGCTCTGGCAATACACACAACCATACATATATTTGGATATAAGAAAACACTAGGGGACTTTAACTATATTAAACAACTACAACAAAACACCAGAGCTTCTTAATTATAATGTGACAACTTCTTTTGTCCATGCATCATGTTCCTGTGTACATAGCTGCCGATGAGAATCCATTGAGCATTGTTACTTGATCTTCTATCTTCCTTCATGTCAGCATGGCCTCCATGCCATCATCTTTCATCTCTTCAGTCACCATCCCAACAAGATTGTCTAGTATTATTGTGTGTATGATGGTTTTATAGAAGTCCAAATGAATCATCACTATATTTGAGGAAAATAGGAAGTTGAGATTTTCTAACTATTTGTATATATGTTGACTTGATCCATACAAGAAAAAATGAAGCAATGATTAAAGATTTTAGGATCGATATTATTAAAGAATTTGAAATGACTGACTTGAGATATTTGCAGAAGATGAAGGGATCAAAAGGAATCAAGTATGTGAAAGACCTAATGAGTTGGCTGGATTCACAGACAACAATTGAGGTAGTAGTGATGATAGAAGAATCATATCAATATATCTTTTTTGTTTTACATCAAATGTGATCTCTTGGTGTTTAAGAAGCAAAAATTATAGCATTTTCATCAGTTGAATTTGAATATATAGCTGCATTCGAAGCAACTTGTGAAGTTATATGCCTGAGGAAAATCCTTATTGATCTGCACCAAAGAACTAATTAAAACATTTTGAGACAATACGTCAGTTATCGCTATGACTAAAAACCCTATCTTCCATACTAGCAGCAAGAATAACAAGTTGCGACATCATTTTATCCGTGATCTTGTGACCAAAGGTGAAATTCACTTGTTCATCAACACACATGAAGATGCAACTAACTTCCTAGCAAAAGAACTTTCAAGGGACTAATGTGAAAGGTTCCAGCAACAATTGAAAATCACAAATTAAGAGGGGGAGATAAGATGCAATGATTTTCAATGTTTTCTATATACTTTACTGGTCTAGTAATAATAAACTTGTCTTTGGTTCATAGTTTGTATGTGTTAAAGTTCTATGTGTCTTTGTATTCCTTTTGAGGGTGTGCACTGAGGCGGACTATGCTTGTAGTACTTTAAGTTCACTTTCCGTGTAGTTTTCTAGACAAAAAAAGAGGTTACCATTATAAGTTTTAGAACTGAACTTTCCTTGGTAGTAGTTAGCTTTTATTTGCTATCAATTAGTGAAAAGAGGGACTTTGCAGAAATTTGAATTTATGAGACAGATCTAGTAGCAATCTAGTATTTTGCAACATTCCATAATAAAAGAATTTGAGAAATTGTCCCAAAAAGTAGCAATCTAGTATTTTGCAACATTCCATAATAAACTTGTGTGTGTGTGTATATATATATATATTAAAGTGTGAATGTCAAGCTATTGTGAAAAGTTGTCGCTCCAAATTTTAAATACTATAATAATATTAAAATTAAATTTTTTATAACACAGTATTGTTAAATACATTTATAATATTTTAAGATAATTTTCCATAGCTAAGTTATCTTATCTCATAATATAAAATAAAATTAACTTTCTACACATTTCAATGATTAAATTTTTTAAATTGATAAATTTTAAAATTGGTAAATATATTATTTTATCTTACCTTATTTTAAGAAAATTAAAAATAAAGAATTTTCTGTATAAAAAGATAATGGAGGTATCAAAACAATATTCTGACTATAATAGAAGAACAGTTCAAATGATTATACTATTTTGTTACTCTTATAATGCAGTATAATGATTTGACCAACTGAACTAATGCAACATTCTTCCCTTTCTTTGGCTTGAGTCTTTAGTATTAAGCCCTGTCTTAGCCACTTAAGCTAGTTCAATTAGGGTTAACCTTAATTAGGAATCTTTTACATTTTAGAGGTTTCTTTTAAGCCTTAAGTTTCAGATCTGATGAGCTGATTATTGAGAGCATTATTGGACTGCATTACAATAGCACTATTGGGATGCATTATTGAGCATTATTGAGCCGTGTTATGAGTTGCTTTAAATGATGGGAAGGAAAGGGCTTGGTGCTAACCTACGATTGCTCTTCTCCTTCATTACTTCGTTTCACAGCGATCTCTTCTTCTTGGTCGGAGCTCGGTGGATCTGGCGTTAGGATCCTGAACTGCAGAAGTTAAACACCGCATTCATAGAACATGTACGCTCTCGCACCCGTATAACTATATATTTTCATTTTTTCTGTTGAGTGCTAATTATTATATTAGTTATTTATGTTAGAGAAATGATTTATTCTGAATTTATTTGTTTGTACTCTGTATTTTCTGAGGTTTTTAGTACATCTCCATTCCTGCCAATTTGCCTAGTTAGGAGGACTAAGTCCTAGTCATGTGCACATGTTATCAATAGTAGCGCGTCCAGGCATGCGTGGGCATTCCAACTACGGTTGAATATCTGACTTCGGCTACTGATATTCTTTCTCTCCTGAATTCATAGTCGAAGATCCGTCCTTGAGTTGTCGATTTGTTTATTAGTCAGGAAGATGTATACTTCTGGTTTTCTGTGTATTTGTTTATTTACTTTCTGTATTTCTGTCTGTTAGTATATTTTTACAAGCATGTTATCCGTTGTCTGTCTAATTTTGACTGTGTTAGCTTTAAATTTCTGGCGTTATTATTTTTTATTACTTGTGGTGATCCTACCGAGCTCTTGTGGCTCATGTACTCTATGTTTTTTCTTATTTTCATGTGAAGAGTAAGCCTAGGATCGGGGGATTGTTCTTGGGTCTTCTCTCCATGGCGAGTCATTTCGTTTGCAATAATTCTCTTCGTATGAGTGAGATTTGTATTCTTGTTTCGGGACTATTAAGTCCGGCATACTGTGTATCCGTAGGGGCCGTTAAAGCCCATACTCGAATTAATTATATTTTTTATGAATTATCTATATTTCTCTATTTTTTTTTTTCGTTGGTGATAAATTTGATTGTATCGAAACATGAGGCTTTACATTCGGTTGGGACAGCCCCCGCCGGACTTGGTCGATCTGTTAGCGGGCCCGGCTTTTGACTTGGGGTGTGACAACTAGCTAGGCATTCCAAGTTAATTCATTATAGCTTGTAATTTCAATAGATACGTTTGAAAACATGAAACTTTATGTCGATCTATTATTCAACATGAAACTTGAGCTATAAATCAACTTAATTTTGAACTAACGCTTGTGTATATAGAAATTCAAAAAACTAAAGCAATATTTAACTAGACAATACAAAACATAAAAAAAAAATAATGAACTTCTCTCATACATATACTCCACTAGAAGTTCATGAAATCCCTTCGAAAATAGCTTTCCTCATTTTCACAAAATAATAATAATAATAATAATAATAATAATAATAATAATAATAATAATAATAATAATAATAATAAAACTGAAAAACCAAAAAAGAAACCGCCCACAACCGAACATATATAGCAACCCCACTACCCAACCTACGTGTCCCTCCCATGCAAATCCACATATCCTCAAACACCATGCAATCAAACATCTGTAACCCACGTGTCATCTGTCCCAAAACAAACAGCCTCTTCAATTTTCGGGCTCTTTAAACCACACAAATTTGTTTATATTTTTATTTATAAGTAAATATTCTCCAACTTTGTTCCTCCATCTTATCCAATGAACCTTCATAGAGAATCTCCATGGGAATCTCTTGAACAAATAGCCCAATTCTTAGACCAAAAGTCACTAGCAAAGTCCTCATGTGTCTCTAAGTCATGGCATGAGGCCATGTCCTCCAACCATCTTTTTAAACCTTCCCTCTCATCACACTACCCTTCATCACTCCACCTCATCTCGCCCACAACCTCCCACCAATCTCTCTTCTCCCTCCTCAAGAACTCAGTCACCCTCCGGTGCCACTAGCTCCGGCCACCGCCGCTGCGAATTTCTCGGTATGAACTCATCTTTGCTGTGGTCTTGTTCTATGGGGATGAGAGAGTGATGTCCCAAGAGATGTTGGGTTAAGAGGTTGATAAGGGTGGGAGTCAGGCCCGGCCTTAGTCAAAGAAGACAAGGCCTATGTTTAGGGTCGCTAGATATGTTGAGGCCTCTAGATTTTATTTTTAAAAAAATATATATTTAAAATTATTATTATGTTATCTTAAAAATTTTAACTCTTTTTAAATTATAAAATTTAATTTATAATTAATATTCAATAAATTTATTGTTATAATAGAGTCCCACAATTTTCTAGACTATCACAATTTTTTTAATTATATTTAAAAATTTTATTTATTATTATCTATCTATTCCATAGTTATGATCTTGACTTTTAAATTTTTTTAAACCATAAAATATATTTTAATTAATTCATGATATATCAAGATCTAATAAATTTGGTTCGGGACTTGAACCACTTGGTTTTAAATTTAGGTTTTTTTAAACTATAAATTTTATAATAAATTTGGTCTTATAATATTTATGATTGCTCATGGCTTTATAATGATTAATAAAGTTAATATTGGGACTTAAATCTAACATTGTTACTATTGTATTAAAAAAAACAAAGAAACAAAAACTCCACACTTTTATTTAAGGGGTTAAACATACCATTTTTTTAAAAAAAAAATATCATTTCTTTGCTCTTTGTGTCGGCATCCTTATATTCTCGTAGTTTATCAATCTCAATCAACCATTTTCATCCGTTGTAATCACTAATATCAATTTCTACAAGGAAAAGAGGAATTGTTTCGATTTTATTAATTTTAATTTTTAGATTTTATATGCATTGTTTCTTATTTTCACTATGTCGTAGTTGATTGGTTTTATTTTTATTTTCTTGCAGAGACTGTGGAACAATTAAAAAAGTGTGTCTTCATTCAGGTGTTTTTTTTTTCATTTCTTTATAAGATTATTGCTTTTATTATCTTTTATCATTTATTTTTGTTAGAATGTTTATTGGAAAATATGATTCTGGATATGAGAAATGGAAAAAGAAAAGAAAAAAGTAGAGGAGCTAATTCAATCTAGAAGGGGTGCATTTAAAAAATTTGTTGCTAGTAGTAAACAAGTGATGAAAATTTAGAAAATAAACCAATTCATTATAATGTGTTGGAAGTAGAGGAAACATGTAAAGAACAAAATCTTCACAATAGTGACAATATTGAGAGTTCATCAAATTCTAGTGAAAAGAATGAAAAAAATACATTTCATATCGAAAATAATGAATGCCAAAATGAAATATCTCAACAAATAGAATTACATTTAAATGATCTTGGAAATTAGAAGAATCTTAATTCTAACTTGAGGGATTTAATTATTGAAAAGGGACCTATTAGAGATATAACTAGTAATGTAGATTTTCCAAAAGATGAGAACTCTCGACATTTTTCTATTGTACATTACATTCGAAAATTGCCAAATGGAGAAAGACATGATAGAAAATAGCTAGTTTATTCAAAGAAATTAGATAAAGTATTTTGTTTTTGTTGCAAGATATTTTCAAATTCATTAAGTTCTCAACTAGTTAGTGATGGTTGCAATGATTGGAAAAAGCTTTGTGCTAGACTCAAGCAACCTGAAACATCTAATGAACATATTATTCATATGACTATTTAAATAGAATTAGAGGTACAGTTACAAAAGGAAAAAACAATTGATAAAAAATTGCAAGATCAAATCAATAGAGAAAAAGAACATTGGAGAAAACTCTATCAAAAAGTAATTTGGCATTTCGAGGGTCAAATGAAAAACTTTATGAGGATAGTAATGAAAATTTTTTTGAGTCTTATTGAAATGATTGCAGAATTTGATCAAGTGATGCAAGAGCATGTTAAACGTATTCAAGCTTGTGAAATACATGATCATTATCTTGGGCATAAAATACAAAATAAATTGATTGATTTATTATCAAATGAAATAAAAATGACAATTGTGAATAAAATCAGACAAGCAAAATATTTTTGTCATACTTGATTGTACTCATGATGTAAGTCATGAAGAACAAATATCTCTCATATTAAAATGTGTAGATGTTTCATCAATTCCAAGGTATTTTAGTAACATTAGTACATAATTTTACTTTCCTTTACCTCCAAACCAAATAGTAAAGAGCACCAAATTTTATTTCACTTTACCTTCTCCCCAAGTAAGGTATGGGTTGAACACTTTTCTTACCTTCCTTTACATTTTCTTCCCTTATTTTATGAGCCCATACAGCACTCCATCCAAGCAAGGTCTTAAAGTTTTAGGAAAAAAATTGTAAAGTTATATTGAAGTTATTTATGGAGAAACTTGAAGCTCAAACTTGGATGAATGAAAATAAAATTTGGATGATTATAAGAAACTAAATTTGGAGGAAAGATATCAATTTTAGTGACAAAAAGATTGAAAAATCAAATTTGGATGAATGGAAATTAAGTTTAAATATTGTAAAGGTCACACGATAAGTTTGGATATAAGTTTTGAATATTTTTCAAGACTACCTTTGGCAAAACGGGGATGCACCATATTGGTGCAACCTTTGAAGAGGGTATTTCTGAGATAACGTGAAGAGGCAAACTAGTTGTTGGCATGTTGAGATCGGGATAATTCAACTATATTGACTTTCGAGTAGCATTTTGGCAAAGAATGAGTGGCACATATATGAAGAGGCACACGTGCGAGGTAATTTGAGCCACTTTTTGGCAAAGAGTAGAGTGATTGCAAGTGCTTTCGAGCAAGCATTGCAAAGCACCGCAAGCATTGTCAAAAGCACAATGGTAGTTGCATTATAGTAACTTATGGGCACTATAGTAATCCTACGACCACCTTTACGGGCATTGTATTACTCGTAAGCTATAGGAATATATGCTTACAAGCACCTTTATAGGCATTGTAGCACTCATAAGCTGCAAACAAAGAGACATACAGTAGTAGCACCCTTATGGGCACTACATCACATGTAAGGATCCTCGATTTTTAGGTTATTAAGTGCACAATTGCTAGGATTTTAGAGGCATCTTCTTCTTTACTCTTCGAGGCCCCCCTCATCCTTAGGCGGCAATTTGGGGTCTCCCATTGCATATATTTTCTGAGGGAAGAAAGCAAAAGATGAGGCCCCAATCATCAAGGGAGTTCATGGAGGGATCCCAAATGTTTGAAGGAATTTTATGTTTCCATTTATGTATTTTATGTTTTTGGACTGCATTTGAATTCTTCTCTCATAAGAAACTAATCTGTTAGGTATTTGGATTGGATTAAACTGTAAGATTGGTATATATTAGATTTGGATTTTAATTTTTCATATATTGATGTTTTGATTGAGATCCAACTATGTGCTCTTTGATGCGATGATTTTTATTGCTGTTAAAGTCTAGAAATTCTTGTTTGATTTATGTGGGTGAAGGTTGAGAAACTAACCATATATAGGTCGACCACAATTGAAGAGAACTGAGTTTGCCTATAGACAAGGTTCTTTGGGATTGTATTTAAATCATCACCATTCTCCCAGATAGGTTCAATCCTTTCTAAGGTTCATAGTTCATTATGCAATCATAGGGAGACTCGATTTTAAAGAGATTTCAATCGATATTCATATGGGATTAGGGTTGGTTGCTTCGAGAGAAGGGCTAGCTTACCTTTAGAAACTTGGGACTGACTTTCATAAGAATTCAAAGAGTGTTAATGCAGTCATAGAAATGTCTCGCTTCAATTCCATGGGGGACTAGGTGTTAATTACTTTAATAAAAGGATTATCACTCTTTAGGAAAACCTCGGTCCAATCTCTATCAATCTAATTATAAAATATCTTAGTCTAGAGGGCTAACTACAATCATAGAGGATTCTTGGTCAGGATAACCCTCTCTAATGCTTGATTTCTTATAGAATTCATTGTGGCAATAAATGCCTAATTAGTTTAGTTCCCTCTCTAGGGCTATAGGGGGAACATTATGGTTTTGTACCCAGAAGACCTCAAAATCACAAACAATAAATACCAATGAAGTCCAAGCATTAAGATTTACGTTTTGGAACAAGAATTTGAAGGAAATGATAATTTGGTAAGGATTTCCTACAATAACTCCCTTGAGGAAACATTGATTTTCTCAAAGATTTATGACACCACACATAACAATCCTTACGAGAAACTCAAACCCTCACTTTAGCAAGGTGAGGGGCTACATTTTAAGCCCAAAACCAAATCTAAAAAAATCAAGAAAATTATTCTATGATTTTTAATGAAGAAATACGATGGAAATACAAAAATACTCGACTAAAAACTAATGGAGGACTACTAACAAAAGGAGAGCAAGTGAGGGAAGGCTTTTGGCCAAAGATCCAATGAAATCTATGATGGAGAACAAGAAAGAAGAAAATGAGTTTCACGACCAAAGAAAGGATAGAAGAAAGAAAAGAAAGAAAGAAAGAAAGAAAGAAAGAAGAGAGAAAAAATGACTATCAACCAATTTCTTTTAAAACAAAACAATACCAAATTGCCCCTGTACTAGACAAATACTAGGGAATGGTCCAATTAGCCGACTTATGCTCTATTTTAATTAGCTTTCATACAAAACCGACTATGCAAATATGTAAAAATGCCACAAATGCTCAAATAACTATTTTACCCCTAATGTATGCACGAATGTCTAAAAAGTCTGGGGTTTAAATAGGGCAAGACACAACTGTTAACATATTTAATTTAGATGATCTATAACCAATTCAAAATTTGATTACTAAAAATTTTTTTTTTATTATAAAAATCAAATGCAACAGTACATATGAAACTATTCATGTGATTCGTGTACATTTACATGGCCTTATGTAAATATTTTATTCTATCCACTCATAGTGTATAGTTCACATCTCAACACTTATCATTTAGTATTTCAACAACTGAGATACCTAAAAATTTAAGGGGTACAGTCGTAAGAGCTAAATGAATGTAAGAATAGGAGAGATCCAACAAGAGATTAGAGACTACTTGATTTTTTGACATCTCCATAAATTTACTTTCATATGTAGAATTTATTAATATGAACGGAAAGAGTTAATATACCTCAGAAAAATATCACTCCATCTTATTTGGAAAAATTAAAAATGGCAAGTGGGGAAATCTTTATTTTCCAATCAACGAAAAGAATTTATTAGCCATATGTGAATTAACAATTTTTCCATGGTAAATGTTACTTGCCATGAATATTCTACATGTCAACAAAGTGCAACTACCACATTGTAATTACTCTCACTTTTTAAATGCATTTTGTCCAAACAATCTTTGGAGATGGGAGTCAATCTTGAAGATGTTAGATAAAGACCTTCTATATATACACTATACACCTTATATATATATATATAATATACCTTAACATAGCTTCCCCACAACTAAAAAGAGAGAGAGTTAGAGATGATGGCGAGAGTTCAAGCACTGGGCTTCATTTTCCTCACTGTTATGTTGATGACTAATGTTGTGAGAGTGAAGGGAATGCCAACCCCTATGAGCCAGATAATGGGAAAATGTGAACCGTATGTTCGAATCCAAGGACCACTTGTGCATCCTTCAATCCAATGTTGTACGACCATCAGAAACTCAGACATGCTCGCACTCTGCCGCATCATTTCCCGATTAACTGAGCAGATCATAAGCGTGCACAAGCTAGTTGAGTGTTGTCGGTTATGTAACAATCCTCTTCCTCGTGGAACCAAGTGCGGAAGTAAGTATGAGTGTGTGTGTCTATATATATTAACGCTATTAATTTCCCTTGTGTTTTCTAGAATCAAAGATCATGGTGCATGATTTGATGTTGTTGATGTTTGTTGGTAATTGACTGATTTGGATGCAGGTTACACAGTTCCTTGATGAAATGAGGATGTGGAGAAGAATGTTGATGACAGATGGTTATTTAAGTCAATAAGGAGTCGCCTTTTATAGCTCACCAACATTCTTTGTGATCTTTTTCATGTCGCTCTTGTCTAGTTGAACTAACATTTCTAGATAAATCATAATCATGATTGGCTTTTAGCTGGCAATAATTATATGTATTTATAACATATTAAAATTAAAAAAATAAAAAGCATACCCACTCGATAAGAAATTACAAGTAGTTCTACATGGTATGTTAATTTTAAAATAAAATCCATTCAATTTTGTTTTTGCTTTTTCAATGTTCCATCCAACCAATCTAAACAAGAAAACGTACCCATATTAAAATTTAAATCAACTAAAAGAATCTTTGATGCTGAGTTTGAAAGAGCTTAATAAAGACTCAATCACTAAAGGGTCCATTCCAAACCATCCATTGAGGGGTCCAATTAATTTTATAATTTTTAATAAAAAATTCTCCTTTTCCCCATTTCTTGGTTATTTCCCATATTTTACATAGTAAATTATTTTCTTGTTTTTTTTTTGCAACAAAACATTTCTATTTTTAAACTTATGTTTGTAAATATTTTTAATTTGCAAAATTTGTTGCAACTCTTACTTTGTATTAAATCATTTTTGTTTCTTCATATTTGAAGCAATATATTTAATTTTCATAAAAAAATATAAGACAGTGTCTAATAAATAAACAATATTTAATTTTATAAATTCGGTATATTTGTGAAATATATAATGTGAGTAATTGAAATGATGAATGAAAAAATTGCGGGTTCCATATTATAATATAATTATTATGGGAGATAGTCTAATAAGTAAAATTTTAATGGATTGATAAAGTGGAATAGGTATCAACCTCTTAGATTGCATGACCACAAAAAAATATCTAATCGAAATGAACAATATCAACAAATACAATTGTTGCCTCAAATGTAAATTTTGCATGCCATCATAGCCTTTAATTGACTCCATGTTCTAGAATCCCCCAATTTAAAATAATGATGTATAATGCAAAATTAATAATTATTTGAAACAAAAAATTTATATTTCATAACCAGCGATTCAATGAGATCTAATTATTTAATGTGCCATAACCTTCAACATTAGTATTATAAAGCTTAATTAACCAACAATCAAATCTGGATTTTAGAATGTGAGTGGGTCATGGAGGGAGGTTTCCTAGGGATCTTATTAGAAGATAAAAAAGAACAAAACAAAAGAGAGCTTAAAATCAATTTAGTCTAATTAGTTCTCTGATTATATATTCTCTCACCAGGATATAGGGATAATTTCCCTTAAACTCTATCAATGGCCATGAGAGCCGGTAAATCACAGGGTCAACCATGTCGCCTCCACTTATTAGCTTGCCTTTGTTCTATTTCTCGAGCTTCTCCACGCCGAATAATTCCCTGTCGACAGAAATAACAAACAGATCGAGCTCCCATCCATGGATTTGTGATTCACGGTATAGACAGAGCATGAGTCTAGCGCGGCTCCTGTGCTGAAGGGGTAATTGGGGGGAATGTGGAGAAGACATAGAAATAGGTGGCGGTGAGAGATTTGAAGAGGCATGTGATGCTATGGATGTTTCGAAGAGAATCAAGGTTAAGGAGTCGGGAGCCGGCGAGGGGATGGTCGACTCTTCGGGAGACTTGGAGGACACGGATGTAGTTGTACTTGGATTTGAATTTGACTAGGGATTTCACTTAGTTAGAGGGGATGCCACCATCTTCATCATTGTTGTTGATTTTTTCTTTCTTGTTTTTTTCTTGGATTGGGTGGCTAATGGAACAGTGTTATCAGAGTTAGGGTTTTCGTTTCTTCCTGTTGTTGTTAACATGGTTCTGGCGAAAATGAGGTAGGGGGTATGGGGAAAATTGAGAGAGAGTCCATGCTTCCAAACATGCTCCTCGTTCTCCCTCCATCTCCACAGCTTCGTGTTCACCTCTGGCCTAGCACTCTTCATGAGATTTAGCTCGGCCATCGATGTGTTGAGGATTTGCTCAGACACAATTCAGGCATCTAAACTTGGCTATGGTGTATGTGCATGGGAACACTTAATTGTGATAGGATGGAAAAGTCAGCGGTCGTTTGATTGGATGCCTACTTTACATTTTGTCAGCATATTAGCAGCTATAGCTGCAATGTTATCTAGTTAGAGTTATATATATCCTACTTGTAGTGTAATCGTTTTCAAGTTTTTGAATGTTAAGAAGTTATCTTTTATGTTATAAGCTTCACCTCCTCTGTGTGACAGTGAGTGAGATTGAGTGATCCTTGAACCACAAACTTCATAGATGGAGCTCCGTTTCCATCATGAGGGATGTTTTCCCTACCTCGTTCTCCCTCGCTTCGCCTCACTAGGTATATTCTTCTCTTTCCCTATCTCAGGTTACCTATTCCATTCTCCAGATTAATCACTTTCTTCTCGATTTCTTAGCTCCCTTCTTTGGTCATGTTCTTCTAACCCTCCAGCTAGAGAGATTGCGGGGAAGAGTCAATGCTCTTCGATGGTAATAATCACTATATAGATATTCTGATTTTTGACCAACAACTTTGTAATGGAAACTCATAACTGAAAATCAATATACTGATCATGAAAATTCTGTAAAGACTGCTAGTTCCACAAAAACCACCTATAACTGACAGAGCACTGAATGATTTCACACACCAGCATAAGGACTTAATCTCATCGTCCGATAAGCACTATATGAATTCATTCTTCACTGAAGAACAACTTTGTAGTGGAAATCCAAACATGAAAACCACTGTAGTAACCTTTAAAATTAAGCAAAGAGTGATATCTACAAAGAACAACATAAAACCGATAAACCACTGCACAAATTCACATCAGAATATGCCCATTCGATTTACTCTTCCGATATTCACTACACATACACTTTGGCATATAAGGAACAAGTTTGATATAGAAAACTGGGGCTTAAACTCACTAGATTTTAAAGGAAAATTCATAGAAAACAAGCACTTTGTAAACAAGAACAACTCTCACATACATAAAAAACTCTTATACAAAACACCTTATATATTATCACATACATAAGTCATAAGGCCAGATGTAAGCTCTAACTTAACTTAACCGCTTAACACTACAACCTTTGGATCTGCCTAGAACTTATACCGTCTGATGATGATTTAATCTCGCCCATTCAAGAACCTTCTAGTTTAACACATCCAGCTTCTGCCTAGAACTTATATCTTTTCTTGATGACCAAAATCTCCACCGTTGCTCTCTCAAATTCACAGCTTCCCTCATTCAAGCTAACTAACGTACCAAACTTTCAAATCTTTTGAAACTTTCAAACACATATAACTAAAGCTTCAGCTATACAGCAAACCTTCACTCAATTCAGCAGACCAACACCTTCATAATTCCTGCAACTCTTCACACCGACTCCACTTCTTCAATCACACACTTAACAACTTCCCCTTGATTGAAGACTGCACAAACTGAGTGCTTCAAAAAAAATTCTGTCTCTTCATATCCATACCTTTAGTAAACAAATCAGCCAATTCGTTTTCAGATCTGTAGGATTGATGTGGAAGTTCGATCTTTTTCGCTTCTCTTGTGCTTTGTTTCTTGTGTAGAAGTTGTGTGTTTAAATTTTTGTCGAGTTTTATTTTTGTTGGGATCTTAGTTAAGGTCTTTTTGAGAGGTTAAAAGATGGGGGAAAAGTGTTTTAAAAGGCTTTAGCAAGGAAGGGACCTTGCGGGCACTTAGTGTGCCCGCAAGGAGCCAAAGAAGAGGCCTTGCGGCCTCCCATGCGCCCGCATGGGAGCCCGCAAGGACCCCGGCCAGAAATGCTTGCGGGCTCCCATGCGGGCGCATGGGAGGCCGCAAGGCTTTCTGGAAAGGGCCTCGCGGCCTCCCTTGCGCCCGCAAGGGAGCCCGCGAGCCCTCCCGCACTTTGGGTCTATAAATACCCGTTTTCAAACTTAAATGGCCTTTATAAGACCTCATTTCCCTCTCTTTTTCTCCCCATCTTGAACCCTCATTCTCCCCTCCATTAGATCTCCATTCTTGAGCTCCAAGAAAGGAGAAAGGTGTTGATCTTCCCCTCTTCTCCATTGGTGGTGAATCTCCTCTAGTTCTAGCAAGAATTGAGGTGGGTTTTATTCTCTTCTTCAACTCCTTGTTCTTTTATTCATTTCTTTTTAGATCCATGGAGAATTAGTGTGGATTTAGCATGGATCTATTATTTAATTGGGATTTAGCCATAGATCTAATGTTTGAATGGTATAGGAGCCTTGATTTCATGTTTTGGTAAAGAATGGAGGAGATCCTTGATCTCTAAACCTTTGATTCTTGTAGATCCGAACCCAATTAGGATGTTCTTGATTTCATTTTGATTTTGAGGGTTTAAGGATTCTATTATTGTTAATTCTTGAATCAAGAGCACATAGTAAACCCTAGAAGCCTTGAGATCTAATTTTGGAGCATTCTTTCCTCTCTTATTGATTGGATAAGGTTGTGATTGATTCTTGTTTTTCTTGGATGGTTAATGGCTTCAAGAAGGTGGATCTAAAGGCAAGGGTAAAGATCAAGTGGGCGAGTGATCCAAGTGTTCGATCTCGCCAAGTTTGTGAGTGGGAATTGTTTAAATTAAAGAGCTATGATCATGCTTGTTTAATGATGCATGCCTTGAAATGAGAAATTCTTGATTTCAATGGATTCTTGAAATGTTTCTTGAAAACTGAAATTATGATACTATATGATCATTTTAATTCTTGATTTCATCTTAAAAGACTCATGAGATGATTTCCTTGAGATCTAGAAATCTTGATGTTCATGATCTTGCTTAACTATTGATTATATTACAAAAGACTCATGAGATGATTTCCTTGAGATCTAGAAACCATGATATTTGTGATTTTGCTTAACTATTGATTCTATTACAAAGGCTCATGAGATGATTTCCTTGAGGCCTAGAAACCATGATAGTTTATGATCTTGTTAAATTCTTGATTATTTATATTTGATAAGGATTGGATAATCCTATGGTTTGAACTACATGTTTTCAAGATTTGTGAACTTGAGAATTCGATATTCTTGTTATTTTGACCAAATAAGGGTCTATGTAAACCAAATTGAGATTCTCCACGATGTTATCGTATTTGAAATGAGTTTTCAAAGGATACTCTTGTGTTGATATTCTTGATGAAAATGACATTATTGTCGATGCTTTCGCAAAAGGATTTACTCTTCGATTAAGAGTTGTATTTTATGCGAATTTGTGATCTCTTGTTGAGATATGTGATTTTAAAATGATACATTTATGATTAGCCTATGGGCAAACTATTTGTGATCTCTTGAAGAGATATATGATTTTATAACGATACGTTTATGATGAGCCTACGGGCAAACTATTTGTGATCTCTTGATGAGATATATGATGTGTTCATGATGAGCCTACGGGCGGGATAGGATATCCCAAATGTTTCGATGGTGACATTGGGGAGGATCCCCGTCTTCGCAGAAGCGAGTCTCCACGGACCGACCAATGGGGTGGCGTGGAGTTCTCGGTTGATGAGCCCTTTACGGGAGGCGCGGAGTGAACCTGAAGGTGCTTGTGTTGGGTACCCGGAGTCACCACACGGGATACTCAACGGCCAACGCCAAGATACGTGCATCTTGGTGGCTCTTGACCTAACCACGGCCATGGTTAGTGATGGAGGGTTTTTCATAGGCTATTGTTGACGCTATCGATAAAGGATTTCTGCATGCGTTGCACTATAAATTCTTAATTCGATGGGTTTGATCTTTTGATCTTTTGACGAGTATTCTTAACTTGAATTTTCAGTATTGAATCTCTTTACAAAAGATTTTCAAAGACTTATTGATGCCTTTCTTTGAGAAAGTTAGAAAGCTTGTTATATTGAAATGTGTATTTAAAGCATTTTGTAAGGTGTGATTGTTAAAGATTTACATATGTTTTCGGCATACCATTCTTTACACTTGTATGAGTTATAGCCCCATGTTCAACCCCTCACCGAGTAACTTAGTTACTCACCCATTCTTCTTCTCCCCTTTTCAGGTGTTAGCACGGCAAGGGCGTAAGAAGTGATAGTGCTTGGCATCCATTCTCGCATTTACCTTTGACTAGTGTATGATTCATAAACATTGCCGTTATGCATAAGATGGATCCACTAGGACCTATGTTTTCGTATTTCCATTTGATCTTGTATAATCTTGATTGGTTCGATCAGGACCTTAGGTTGTATGAGTCTATATTCGGTGTTTGTGAAATACTATGATTGTGTCCATGATCATTGGTGATGTGATTTCCGAGGATATATGTACATATATGTGCGAGTCTCGTTGATCTTGTACGGGGTTGTGATTAAATACCTTAGATTTAGAGTATTATTGTGGTAAAGTTAATATCGTACAAGTAATGTGTTAGCCTTACGGCGACCTGGGGTTGAGGCGGGTGTTGACCTCCCCCGGGTTGTCGTGGCGGTAGTGCCATGGACCGGGACCCGAGGGTCGGGGCGTGACATTACTTTAGTGGTATCGGAGCCCAGAGTTATCATGATTGGGTCAAGTATATAGTTTAATGATTGGGTCAAGTATAAAGTTACATGATTGGGTCGGTATGGGATTTCATGATTGGGTCAAGTAACCAGTTTAGAGTTTAGAAATGGATTTTGTCAATATAAGCTTGACTTAAAGTCAGTCTTCGATTGGGACAAGAAGTTGATCTTCGCTATTTACCACTGTCTTCCGATTTGGTCGGAAAGTGGGCTTTTGTTTTCAGTAATCGTTCCTCGATTGGGTCAAAACGTTGATCTTTTGATTCTTGTATCCAAGTGGATCCAAATAGAGTCGGACTTATTGCATTAGATGCATATAGAAACATTCCTAAGAATTGTCTTACGTTCCTGTCTCAGTAAAATGCCAGCACTACGCTCACGCGCTCGCCAAGGGAGAGCTACTTCCCCTGCTGATGCTACACCAAGAGTTTTGAGAGATAGGAGGCAAGGAGAACCAACTCCTCGCCCATCTCCATCGCCACCTGGGCAGGAGGGTAGTTCAGGGCATGATCCTGAGGTGGCAGCTTCTGTTCATGCTCCGGATGTTCAGGGTCCGGTCCAACTCCCGAGGCACTTGAAGCTTTTAGGGCTCATTGGGCTACCAAGGAGAGAGGCACTACCTATCGGGAGTACCAGGACTTTCTCGGGTTTTGGAGGGCTTTTGGGGGTCGGGCTCGGGGGCACCCAAGGCTCCGCCCCCAAGACCTCCGGTGCCGTAGTTCATCATGTGCCAGTAGAGGCCGGTGGATCTAGTCAAGCCTTGGTTTTGTCTAAATTTCTGAAGGAAGCCCGACAGCTTGGTTGTAGTTCTTTTGATGGCACAAGTGATGCCATGATTGCTAAGGAGTGGGTCAAGAGGGTAGTTGCTACTTTTGATGACATGAGTTTAGGTGCTGAGATGAGACTCAGGGTGGCTACCAGACTACTGGAGAGTCGTGCTCGGATTTGGTGGGAGAGTTTGAGGAGCCGATCTTTTGGGCAAGGTTACTTGGTCCGACTTCCCGAGAGAGTTTGATGAGGAGTACTATACCCGGTTCCATCGGGATCGAAGAGGCTTGAGTTTATGAGGCTTGTTCGGGGAGGTAAGACAAGTGACAGAGTATGAGACAGAATTGAAGGATTTGGCTAGTTTCGTTCCCGCAGTTGGCACCTTCGAGGAGGTTCTTTGTTCCAAATTCGAAGTTGGGTTGAATCTGGGCATTAGGGAAAGGATGGCGGTCTCCAAGAAGCGAGTTTCCGGGAATTAGTGCGGTCGGCTTTGAGGGCGGAGCGCTTGGTTAGAGAAGGCAAGAGAGTTCGAGAGAACATTGCTAAGAGAAGGAGTTTGGAGTCGGGTCAGCCCTTAAAGAAGAGTAGAGGTGAAGGTTCTTTTAGAGGCACTTCGTGTGTCGGCCCCGCTAGACCTCCACCATCTCGAGTGGTTACCAGCAGAGGCACTCTCGTGCCGTCGGTGCTCCCAAGTGTTAGAGGTCCGGATTTCGGCGCCAAGTGTAGGAACTGTGGGAAGTCGCATAGGGGGCCGTGTCTTTTACCTCGCTACTGCTTACAGTGTGGTCGACCGGGCACATGAGATCTGCTTGTCCGAGCTAGGACGGGGTGGTTTTGCACCTTCAGCTCGGGGTCGTCCTTTTCAGTCCGGGGTCCTCGCCGGTTGTTTCTACTCCACTGTTGCGAAGTCCGGAGTCGGTAGTAGTGTCCCTCGCCCGGGTTCTCGCCGACCTCAGCCTAGAGTTCAGACCCGAGTTTTTGCCATGACCGAGGAAGAGGCCGAGTGTAGGCCTAATGTGATCACAGGTATACTTTCTATCTTTCAACTTGATGCTTATGTTTTGATTGATTCTCGGGTCGAACGTTCCTTTGTTAGCACTGTTTTTGCATGCCATGCCGATAGTCAGCCTTCCTTCTTAGGGTGTGAGTTGGTGATTCAAACCCCTCTTGGTGAGGAGGTAGTTCGGAGTTTGGTGTTTAGAGAATGTCCTGTGATAGTTTGTGGAGAAGTGTTGGAGGCAGATTTGATTCCTTTAGAGATGAAGGATTTTGATGCCATTCTTGGTATGGATTGGTTGGATAGGCATCATGCTTCCATTGATTGTTTCTTGAAGGAAGTAACTTTTCCTAGGTCCTCAGGACCTGCAGTAGTGTTGAAGGGGAAGAGAAGGGCTTTACCTTCATGTTTGATTTCGTCCTTGGAAGCTAGAAGATTGGTGAGTAAGGGTTGTTCTGCGTTTTTGGCTCATGTGGTGGACACAAGAGTTAAGGAGCCAGAGTTGGAGGAGATGGCTGTGGTGAGGGAGTTTCAGGATGTCTTCCCTGAGGAATTGCCGGGTTTACCCCCAGACAGAGACATGGAGTTTGTTATAGATTTGTTGCCGGGTACAGCTCCCATTTCTATACCACCTTATAGGATGGCGCCTGCGGAGTTAAAGGAGTTGAAAACTCAGTTGCAAGATCTGGTAGACAAGGGTTTTATACGACCAAGTATATCACCCTGGGGCGCACCGGTCCTTTTTGTGAAGAAGAAGGATGGATCCTTGAGGCTGTGTATTGATTATCGACAACTGAATAAGGTGACAATTAAGAACAAGTACCCATTGCCGAGGATTGATGATTTGTTTGATCAATTAAAAGGGGCAAAGGTATTCTCCAAGATTGATTTGAGGTCTGGGTATCATCGGTTGAAGATTAGGTCGAAGATGTACCGAAGACGGCATTTCGGACACGATATGGACATTATGAGTTTTTGGTGATGCCATTTGGTCGAATAATGCTCCTGCAGCTTTTATGGATTTGGATGAATAGGTTGTTTAGGCCTTATCTGGACAAATTTGTCATTGTGTTTATTGATGATATTTTGGTGTACTCACCTTCCAATGAGGAACATGCTCACCATTTGAGGATTGTACTGCAAACTCTCCGGGAGAGGCGGTTGTTTGCTAAGTTTGCTAAGTGTGAGTTTTGGCTTTATGAAGTGGGATTTCTTGGGCATGTGGTGTCAGGAGAAGGGATCTCGGTGGATCCAAAGAAGGTGGAAGCCATTGTTGATTGGGAAAGGCCGAAGAATGTTACTGAAGTTCGAAGTTTTCTTGGTCTTGCGGGTTATTATAGGAGGTTTGTGGAAGGGTTTTCTGCGATTGCATTACCTTTGTCAAGGTTAACTCGTAAGGAAGTGAAGTTCTCTTGGAATGATGAGTGTGAGAAGAGTTTTCAGATTTTAAAGGATCGATTGACATCAGCTCCTGTGCTTACTTTGCCGAGAGAATGAGAAAGAGTTTGTGGTTTTCAAGTGATGCCTCTCGGCAGGTTTAGGTTGTGTTTTGATGCAAGAAGGAAAGGTAGTTGCCTATGCTTCTAGACAGTTGAAACAACATGAGCTGAATTATCCTACTCATGATTTGGAGTTGGCTGCGGTAGTGTTTGCTTTGAAGATTTGGAGGCATTATCTTTATGGGGAAAGATGTCGGATTTTCAGAGCACCATAAAAGTTTGAAGTATCTTTTCACTCGTAAGGACTTGAATTTGAGGCAGAGGCGATGGTTGGAATTGATAAAAGATTATGATTTGATAATCGATTATCACCCGAGAAAGGCCAATGTGGTAGCCGATGCTTTGAGTAGGAAGTATAGTTCGGTGGCTGTTTTGAGGGTGTCCTATTTGCAAGTTTTGTCAGCAATGAAAAGCTTGAAGTTGGAACTAGAGACCCGAGGATAGTGGAGCCTTAGTGGCCGGTTTTGTGGTGAGACCTTCGCCGTTGGAGCGTATTAAGGAGCTTCAGAGTGTTAGTGAAGAGTTGGTGCAAGAGGTGAAGAAGTTGCAGGCCGGGGAGACTAGTGAATTTAGATTGAGAGATGATGGGATCTTGGAGTTTCGAGGACGTGTTTGTGTTCCATCGGATTCTGAGCTGAGGAAAGCTATTTTGGAGGAAGCTCATTCTTCAGCTTATGCGGTTCATCCTGGGAGTACCAAGATGTATAGAACCATTAAGGAGAGTTTTTGGTGGCCTGGAATGAAGAGGGAGATAGCAGAGTTTGTAGCTAAGTGTTTGGTGTGTCAGCAAGTTAAGGCAGAACACCAAAGGCCATCTGGGTTCTTACAACCTCTTCCTATCCCAGAATGGAAGTGGGATCATGTGGCTATGGATTTTGTGGTTGGTTTACCACGAACGCCTCGAGGTTGTGATGCAGTGTGGGTGATAGTGGATAGACTAACAAAGTCGGCACACTTCTTAGCAGTGCATACTAAGTACTCTTTGGAGAAATTGGCAAAGTTGTACATTGATGAGATAGTAAGGTTGCATGGGGTGCCAACTTCGATAGTTTCAGATCGAGACCCCAGATTTACTTCCCGTTTTTGGCCTAGGTTTCAGGAGGCCTTGGGTACGACTTTGAAGTTCAAGATCGCTTATCATCCTCAAACAGATGGTCGATCGGAGAGGACCATTCAGACCCTCGAGGACATGTTGAGGGCTTGTGTGATAGATTTCCAAGGGAGTTGGGAGCAACATTTGGCATTAGTGGAATTTGCCTATAATAATAGCTTCCAAGCAAGCATTGGTATGGCTCCGTATGAAGCTTTGTATGGAAGAAAGTGTAGAACTCCTCTTTGTTGGGATGAAGTGGGAGAAAGAAAACTTCAAAGTGTGGAGTTGATTGATCGAACGGTTGAGAAAGTAGCAGTGATTAGAGGTAGATTGAAAACAGCTCAAGACAGGCAAAAGAGTTATGCCGATAACCGTAGAAGATTTTTGGAGTTTCAGGTTGGGGATAGAGTATTCTTGAAGATCTCTCCTTGGAAAGGGGTAATTCGGTTTCGAGGAAGGGGAAAGTTGAATCCCCGATTTATAGGTCCATTTGTGATCCTGGAGAGGATTGGACCGGTGGCATACCGATTAGAATTACCGCCTGAGTTGGAGAAGATTCATAATGTGTTCCATGTTTCCATGTTGAAGAAGTATATCCCTGACCCTTCTCATTGTCTTGAAGCTCCGCCGGTAGAGTTAAGAGAAGATTTGAAATTTGAAGTGCAACCGGTAGAGATCCTTGATTCTCAAGTGAAAACTCTTCGGCGAAAGATTATTCCTATGGTTAAAGTGCTTTGGAGAAATGATGTGGTAGAAGAGGTAACTTGGGAACCTGAGGAAGTGATGAAGAGCAAGTATCCCCTTTTGTTTGAATCTTGAGGTATGCCAAAAATTTCGAGGCCGAAATTTCTTTAAGGGGGGTAGGTTGTGGAAGTTCGATCTTTTTCGCTTCTCTTGTGCTTTGTTTCTTGTGTAGAAGTTGTGTGTTTAAATTTTTGTCGAGTTTTATTTTTGTTGGGATCTTAGTTAAGGTCTTTTTGAGAGGTTAAAAGATGGGGGAAAAGTGTTTTAAAAGGCTTTAGCAAGGAAGGGACCTTGCGGGCACTTAGTGTGCCCGCAAGGAGCCAAAGAAGAGGCCTTGCGGCCTCCCATGCGCCCGCATGGGAGCCCGCAAGGACCCCGGCCAGAAATGCTTGCGGGCTCCCATGCGGGCGCATGGGAGGCCGCAAGGCTCTTGGAAAGGGCCTCGCGGCCTCCCTTGCGCCCGCAAGGGAGCCCGCGAGCCCTCCCGCACTTTGGGTCTATAAATACCCGTTTTCAAACTTAAATGGCCTTTATAAGACCTCATTTCCCTCTCTTTTTCTCCCCATCTTGAACCCTCATTCTCCCCTCCATTAGATCTCCATTCTTGAGCTCCAAGAAAGGAGAAAGGTGTTGATCTTCCCCTCTTCTCCATTGGTGGTGAATCTCCTCTAGTTCTAGCAAGAATTGAGGTGGGTTTTATTCTCTTCTTCAACTCCTTGTTCTTTTATTCATTTCTTTTTAGATCCATGGAGAATTAGTGTGGATTTAGCATGGATCTATTATTTAATTGGGATTTAGCCATAGATCTAATGTTTGAATGGTATAGGAGCCTTGATTTCATGTTTTGGTAAAGAATGGAGGAGATCCTTGATCTCTAAACCTTTGATTCTTGTAGATCCGAACCCAATTAGGATGTTCTTGATTTCATTTTGATTTTGAGGGTTTAAGGATTCTATTATTGTTAATTCTTGAATCAAGAGCACATAGTAAACCCTAGAAGCCTTGAGATCTAATTTTGGAGCATTCTTTCCTCTCTTATTGATTGGATAAGGTTGTGATTGATTCTTGTTTTTCTTGGATGGTTAATGGCTTCAAGAAGGTGGATCTAAAGGCAAGGGTAAAGATCAAGTGGGCGAGTGATCCAAGTGTTCGATCTCGCCAAGTTTGTGAGTGGGAATTGTTTAAATTAAAGAGCTATGATCATGCTTGTTTAATGATGCATGCCTTGAAATGAGAAATTCTTGATTTCAATGGATTCTTGAAATGTTTCTTGAAAACTGAAATTATGATACTATATGATCATTTTAATTCTTGATTTCATCTTAAAAGACTCATGAGATGATTTCCTTGAGATCTAGAAATCTTGATGTTCATGATCTTGCTTAACTATTGATTATATTACAAAAGACTCATGAGATGATTTCCTTGAGATCTAGAAACCATGATATTTGTGATTTTGCTTAACTATTGATTCTATTACAAAGGCTCATGAGATGATTTCCTTGAGGCCTAGAAACCATGATAGTTTATGATCTTGTTAAATTCTTGATTATTTATATTTGATAAGGATTGGATAATCCTATGGTTTGAACTACATGTTTTCAAGATTTGTGAACTTGAGAATTCGATATTCTTGTTATTTTGACCAAATAAGGGTCTATGTAAACCAAATTGAGATTCTCCACGATGTTATCGTATTTGAAATGAGTTTTCAAAGGATACTCTTGTGTTGATATTCTTGATGAAAATGACATTATTGTCGATGCTTTCGCAAAAGGATTTACTCTTCGATTAAGAGTTGTATTTTATGCGAATTTGTGATCTCTTGTTGAGATATGTGATTTTAAAATGATACATTTATGATTAGCCTATGGGCAAACTATTTGTGATCTCTTGAAGAGATATATGATTTTATAACGATACGTTTATGATGAGCCTACGGGCAAACTATTTGTGATCTCTTGATGAGATATATGATGTGTTCATGATGAGCCTACGGGCGGGATAGGATATCCCAAATGTTTCGATGGTGACATTGGGGAGGATCCCCGTCTTCGCAGAAGCGAGTCTCCACGGACCGACCAATGGGGTGGCGTGGAGTTCTCGGTTGATGAGCCCTTTACGGGAGGCGCGGAGTGAACCCGAAGGTGCCTGTGTTGGGTACCCGGAGTCACCACACGGGATACTCAACGGCCAACGCCAAGATACGTGCATCTTGGTGGCTCTTGACCTAACCACGGCCATGGTTAGTGATGGAGGGTTTTTCATAGGCTATTGTTGACGCTATCGATAAAGGATTTCTGCATGCGTTGCACTATAAATTCTTAATTCGATGGGTTTGATCTTTTGATCTTTTGACGAGTATTCTTAACTTGAATTTTCAGTATTGAATCTCTTTACAAAAGATTTTCAAAGACTTATTGATGCCTTTCTTTGAGAAAGTTAGAAAGCTTGTTATATTGAAATGTGTATTTAAAGCATTTTGTAAGGTGTGATTGTTAAAGATTTACATATGTTTTCGGCATACCATTCTTTACACTTGTATGAGTTATAGCCCCATGTTCAACCCCTCACTGAGTAACTTAGTTACTCACCCATTCTTCTTCTCCCCTTTTCAGGTGTTAGCACGGCAGCGGGGCGTAAGAAGTGATAGTGCTTGGCATCCATTCTCGCATTTACCTTTGACTAGTGTATGATTCATAAACATTGCCGTTATGCATAAGATGGATCCACTAGGACCTATGTTTTCGTATTTCCATTTGATCTTGTATAATCTTGATTGGTTCAGTCAGGACCTTAGGTTGTATGAGTCTATATTCAGTGTTTGTGAAATACTATGATTGTGTCCATGATCATTGGTGATGTGATTTCCAGGGATATATGTACATATATGTGCGAGTCTGTTGATCTTGTACAGGGTTGTGATTAAATACCTTAGATTTAGAGTATTATTGTGGTAAAGTTAATATCGTACAAGTAACAGGTTAGCCTTACGGCGACCTGGGGTTGAGGCAGGTGTTGACCTCCCCTGGGTTGTCGTGGCGGTAGTGCCATGGACCGGGACCCGAGGGTCGGGGCGTGACAATTGAAGATTTACTTCTCTGTTTGACACCAATTCTCGAATAAAATGGTACTTAACATCAATGTGCTTGGTCCTTCAATGTATCACTGGATTCCTTGTTATTGCTATGCAGGATCTATTGTCACAAAAGATGCTAACTGGCTCCTTTTGTTCAATACCACACTCCTTTAATAATCTCATCAACCATATACCATGACAACAAGTAGAACATAATGCAATATACTCAACTTCAGTAGATGATAATGCCACAATATCTTGTTTCTTTACAGGCCATGAAATAACACCACCTCCAAACATAAAATTATCCCTGAAGTACTTTTCCTATCTTTAATATCTCCTGCCCAGTCACTATCAGAAAACCCAATTAAACCATCACTTCTATTATGCTTGAACATAATACCCGTGTCTACAGTACCTGCCAGATATCTTAGAATATGTTTTGCTGCACCAAAAGCTCTCTTAGAGGGATTACGCATAAATCTACTCAAAAAACTTCCTGCAAATCCTATATCTGGCCTTGTATGAGTTGCATACATTAATTTGCCAATTAACTGCCTATATTTTGTCACATTCCCAACTCCTCCATCCTATACTTCAACTAATTTGTAATCTGAATTTAAAGGAGTTAAAGCAGACTTACAATGTTGCATCTAATAAGCAACTAACAAATCCTGCACATATTTTTTCTGACAAATGTGAATACCTCTATCATCTTGCCTCACTTCTAAACCAAGAAAGTATGACATCAAGCCCAGATGACTCATTTCAAACCCCTGTTTCATATTTTGTTTGAACTCTTGGATCATTTATGCCGAGTTTCCCATACATATGAGATCATCCACATAAATACAAACCAACAGGATCTTCCCTTTCTTGCAGCCTTCTTATAAAGTGTATGTTCACTGCCATTTTTTCAAAACCTTGCTTTAGAAAATAATTATCAATCTTCTCATACCAAGACCTGGGAGCCTGCTTCAACCCATACAAAGCCTTGTGCAATTTATATACACATGACTCTTGTCCTGCAATTTCAAAACCCCTTAGCTGCTCAACAAAAACTTCTTCATGTAACTCTCCATTAAGAAAAGTTGTTTTAACATCTAATTGGTACACCAACCAGCCCTGTTTTGCAGCAATAGCCAACAATAACCTGACAACCTCCATTCTAGCTACTAGTGCAAAGATTTCATCATAATCTACCCCATATTCTTGTACATAACCCTTTGCAACTAACCTGCCTTGTATTTTTGAATCTTCCCCTCAAGTGTATATTTAGTTCTATACACCCATTTTACTCCAATAGCTTGCCTCCCTTCAGGTAATTTACACAAACTCCATGTGTTATTTTCATCAATAGCTTTGATTTCTCTTCAATTAGCCATCTTTACTGCTTCATCATAGGTATTTGGATCTGTTACAGCCAATGCAAAGGAGCAACTTTCATAGAGTTCCTTTAAAGTTCTTACCATTTGTATTGGTGATTCATCAATACTTGAATCACTTTCATGCTCAATATGCCTCACAGGAGATCCACACTCTCTATTACTGCTATTCCTTTCTTCTGTTGGTCTTAACTTCTCAATTTCCTGCTCTACAGACATAGTATTACTCTTCTATAAACAAACTTCATGAGATGAATCTTTCTGCATTTCTGACCACTTCCAAACTTCATTTTCAACAAACTTCACATCTCTACTAACCACAACCTTTCCAGTATCAAGAATATATATTCTATAAGCTTTAGAATCTGTGCAATAGCTAAGAAAAACTCCTTTTACTGCCCTTTCATCTAATTTCTGCAAATTTTGAGAAGAAACATGAGCAAAAGCCACACAACCAAATATTTTTAAGTGTGATACTTGTGGTTTAACTCCTTACCAAGCTTCATGTGGTGTTTTTCTCGGAACTGCATATGTGAGTGAAATATTAGAAAGATATGTAGCTGTAATAACTGCTTCTGCCCAAAAACCATTTGGTAATTCACTAGCTTTTAGCATACTTCTTGCTTTCTCCATTAGAGTTCTGTTTTTCCTCTCTGCAATACCATTTTGCTGAGGGTATGTGAAGCTGTCAACTCATGTTTAATACCCTTCTGTTCACAAAAAATCTGAAATTCTCCAGATAAGAACTCTCCCCCTTTATCAGTTCTCAGTTTTTTTAATTTGTGCCTGACTGTCTTTCAACACTATACAGAAATTTCTGAAATGAACTAAACACTTCATGTTTAAACTTCAAGATAAAAACCCAACTCATTCTTGAAAAATCATCAACAAACAGCAAAAAATATTTACCTCCTCCAATGGACTCTGTCTGCATTGGTCCACAAACATCAGTATGCACTAATTGAAGTTTATATTTAGCTCTCCATGATCCACCACTCCGAAATGGTAGTCTTCACAATTTACCATAAACACAGTCTTCATAGTGATTTAATTTATGTATTTCTGGCAACCCTTTTACTATGTATTTGGGTGCCAAAGTGCTGCTTCATCTTCTTATTTCATCAGTAAATGCATTTGACCATCACCAGGAAACTCAACAGGGAACAAATTATTGCTATTTCTCTGCACATTCAGCAAAATTCTTCCATTATGTACACATTGAACCACACAGCCTTCCTTGCTGAAACATACGTCATAACCCCCTGCAACCCACTGACCCACACTAAGAAAATTGTGTGCAAGAGAAGGAACAAGTTGAACACCATGAATCAACTTTGCTTCATCTCCATGAACTTTTACTAATACTAAATCAGAGCATAGCACATCCACTTTTTTGTTATCATCCAATCTTACCTTATGTTGTAGTGTTTAATCCAATTTATAAAATAGTTCTTTCCTACCAGTCATATGATTGGAAGTCCCACTATCAAGTAAAAAAATTGAAGGCTTACCATCTTCTTCTCCAGTATGCACCATGAACAGACTGCCATAATCACTGGAACTAGCATTATTTGATGAGCTAGCTCCTTCATTAAAATTCTTGCCTTGCGAAGCACAACAATGTGATTGATAATGACCAAATCTTTTACATTTAAAGCACTGTCTATTATGCAAATTTCCTCTTCCATATCTCTATCCAAACTGCTGCCTCTGACCTCTATTAAATCTGCCAAACAATCTTGGACCACCTCTTCCTCTTTCACAAACTGCCTGCTGTCTTTGAAAGCCTTGTCTCTGGTCATTACCTCTGAAATTTTCTCTTCCTCTGCATCTAAAATTTCTACCTCTTTCCCTCAAATCAAACCTGCCACTTCTTGAACTTCCTTGCATCACAAAAGCTTTATCTTCATGCTTTTTAGAAAACTGATTGAACCTTGCTTCATGAGCTTCTAGAGAACCACTCAACTCATCTAGAGAAATCTTTGACATATCTCTTGCCTCTTCAATTGATGTAATAACATGAACAAATCCTGAAGACAAACTTCTTGTCACTTTCAACACTACCTCTTCATCTTTTAAATCACTTCCCATGCCCCTTATTTGATTCACAACTGCTAATATCCTGGTAATATAATGCTGAATAGTTTCATCTTCTTTCATATGCAGAAGATCAAAGCTTTGTCTCAATATCTGTTGCCTCACAGTGATCATTCTTGAAGTACCTTGATTCTCATTTCTAATATGATCCCATGCCTCCTTAGAGGAATCAAATTGAACTATTCTGTGAACAATACTCTCATCCACAGCCTGTTGCAAAAAACAAGGCCTTAGCATCATCCTCTACTTCCTTCTCCATTGGCATCTCCTTGCTAAAGCCATTCTCAACTGTCTTCCACAACCCTTGAGATCTAAAGAATGTTCTCATTCTATAACTCAAGTGTTCATAGCCATCTCCTTTGTACACTAGTAACAAGGCATGAGAGATTCCATGAGTTGATCTTGAACCAGAACTAGATGCCATGTTCTTCAACAGAACCACAACCAAACACCTTAACCTGTTCCTCACTGAGAACCACACCAACCTCAGATCTGATACCACTGATAATCATTATATAGATACTCTGATTCTTGACCAAGAACTTTGTAATAGAAACTCATAACTGAAACTCAATATACTGATCATGAAAATTCAATAAAGATTGCTACTTCAACAAAAACCACCGATAACTGACAGAGCACTAAATGATTTCACACACCAGCATAAGGACTTGATCTCATCGTCTGATAATCACTATATAAATTCATTATTCACTGAAGAACAACTTTGTAGTAGAAATCCAAACCAGAAAACCACTGTAGTGACCTTGAAAATTCAGCAAAGAGTGATATCTTCAAAGAACAACAGAAAATTGATAAAGCACTAAACAAATTCACATCACAATATGACCATTATATTTACTCTTCTAATATTCACTACAAATACACTTTGGCATATGAGGAACAAGTTTGATATAGAAAACTGGGGCTTAAACTCACTAGATTTTAAAGGAAAATTCATAGAAAACAAGTATTCTGTAAACAAGAACAACTCTCACATACATAAAAAACTCTTATACAAAACACCTTATATATTATCACATATATGAGTCATAAGGCCAGATGTAAGCTATAACTTAACTTAACAGCTTAACACTACAACCTTTGGATCTGCCTCGAACTTATACCGTCTGATGATGATTCAATCTCGGCCACTCAACAACCTTCTAGTTTAACACATCTAGCTTCTGCCTAGAACTTATATCTTTTCTTGATGACCAAAATCTCCACCGTTGCTCTCTCAAATTCACACCTTCCCTCCTTCAAGCTAACTTACCAAACTTTCAAACCTTTTGAAACTCTGAAACACATATAACTATAAAGCTTCAGCTATACAGCAAACCTTTACTCAATTTAGCAGACCAACATCTTCATAATTCCTACAACTCTTCACACCGACTCCACTTCTTCAATCACACACTTAACAAATGGTGCAGTTGTCTTTCCACTTTTTTATCTTTTCTAACAGCTTTTTTTAGCTGTCGATTTTTGCGAAAAATTTAGTTTTTCTTGTGATTCAGGTATTAGTCGAGGGTCACGAGAATGCACGAAGCGGCCGTTGCCTTAGTATATATGTGAAGCGGAGAAAAGAAGTCACTGGAGAGCAAGTTCGTGCAAATGGTTGGAACCTTTGGCGCAAAGACTCTGTTCACTTATTATAGATTTGGACATTTCATAGCCTTGTATCGCGCTATTATCATTTGACTATCTTTCTGATTTTTTTTTTATTTGTGTTTAGTTTTCAGCAAGGTGAGAATGGTTTCCAGAAAGTTTCTTTAGCTGGACCTATTCTTTATCTTTTTTCTAGCTTAAGATTCACATTTATCACAATAAATATAATATGCAGAAGATCTTATATAGATGTTTTGTTGACATATTTTGAGGAGAATTTGCTTTGCAATCAATACATGTTTTCATCTAAAGATAAATATGCGAAGATTCTTGAGCTGATCTCAGATAAATGTAAGTTGTTTTATGGTACTTGTTGAAATATATTATTCTTTGGGTGCTTTTGTTGTTTGAAAGACCATGTTTACAAAACTTTTAAAGTCTTTTTTGTCCATGTAACAATTGTTGAGGATCTGCATGACAAGTGGCAAGGACGTACGAGATCTTCTAGTGATTAAGAAGATCTTAATATTATTAGATGGGAACAATTGAAGCATGTTTCGCAGCAAGGAAAACATAAGGTATGAATCTTAAGATCACGGATTTTCTAGTCTGACATGTGATGCAGTTTTGATTTTAATCCTTTTGTTATGTTAAATGATTGACTTGCTTTTTGTTAAAAAAATTTCCTTTGCTAGAAGCACTTCTTTTGGATACATGACTTTATTATGCCATATACATGAAGTAAAATAGATTTTCTCTACATAATATATTTAAATTTTGATGGATGTGGGATAGACTGAACCTTCTGTTTTTCAACCCTATACCATAGATAAGGGCTTAGAAGGTGTGTAGAAGAGATTGTTTTCTTACATGAATATCCAAGACTTGACATGGAGGTTTGGAGCAATTTTTTCTTTGAAAAATGTGAATGCATGATAAATGTGTTAATTTTATCTTGCACAAATTTCCTTTCTTATGAAGGTTTCGAAACACATGAACCATTTGCTTAAATCCCCATTATGTGTTCATCCAAAAATAAGTTAACTTTTGGTATTACGTGTAACTAGGATCGATTCTCATGCCATGTTCATGATTGACTTTTTTTTTTAATTAGCTGTTGGTATGTACTCTAGTTAAAAGAAGATACATAGAAGATCCTATCAGGTTTCCTGGTTTGGTGGGTTTGTAAACAGGATCCTATTACAAAACAATCTGTGATCCTGACAGTTTTTCATTATTTTCTTGATGATTTGATCCTCATTGTTTAAATAAATTTAAAAGAATATTGCATACCTTGTGTGGCTGACCTTGATTTATGGTGGCATGTGGGTGTTGTCTTGTTATAGGCATGCCGAAATAAGATTCTTTAGGTTGAAAAAGAAGAAAGCAACTTCCATCAAGGAAGATTCATTCTGGTTTCATTATTCCATGTGGCTATGAGTCATTCTGGAAACTAGTCAATCACACTTTTATATTTACTTTCATTTCACATCAGGGTATTAATCTAACGGCGTTGGCCTTGCGTGGCTCTAACTTTTGGTCGCAAGTTGTATGCCTTTTAACTTTTTTTTTGCTTATTTCTTTTTCAAGAGTTACAGGAGGGGTACATGTTCATCTCTTCTCCTAAATGAGAGCATTTTTCTTGTATTTTGAAATATAATGAGATACAATAAAAAACTACATTAATATTGTCGTGTGTGTGTGTGTATATATGTTTATTAGCTGATAAATCCACCCAATTCATAGGAGATAATAGTTTGGTTGAGGTGGGAGATCTATAGCAACACATTTTTCAGCTACTATTGGATATTAAAAAAGGAAATCTATAAATCTATAGCTGCAAAAGTATTCCATCGGTATAGGACTAATAACGGCAGAAATATTCCCCGCTATAGGATTTATAGGAGTAAAATTGTCTACTGTTATCAGTCATTGTCCCACTCTAACTCTAATTGATGGGATAGAGGAAAAACTGTACATGTGTTGTAAAAAACATACATCGATAAAAAATTTAGTGGCTAATTGACTGTATGCTATTATAAAGTTATTAAGGCTAAATAGCTTTTATAGCGACAGATTTTCCGACTGATATAAGTCATTTTTTTTTAATGACACAGGTATCAAACTTAAATGAGGTGCCCTGGTTTTAAGTGCTTGTAAATCACAATTGTAATTTTAATTGAAAAGATAATAGGTGGCCATAACTATCAAAACAAGATGAGTCAAAACCATTTCAGGTAAACTATTCTAATATAATTGATTGGCAAGCAAATTGTTAAGTCATTATTGATGGAATTTTATGGGAATAATCACTATAAAAACCATCATCCTTTTGTTGAAATTGCTTGTAAATAAGAAGGGAGTGGAAGTATAAATGAATGTGAATGCATTGATGTAGATGATCAGGTTTCGTGGGTCTTCTAAGTGATCGTACGTAAAATGAGAGATCGATGATAACCCCAATTAGAGAAAAAATTGAAATGTTGGCATACGCCATTTAAGGATAACACCTTATTTATATGAAATTTATGGGGCTAATTGCCTTGAATTGGTGGCATATGTTAGCCATGTTATAATTTAAAAAAATAAAAAATAAAACCACAACATAACAAATGACAACGACTTTCACATCATATGATTTCGAAAGAAAAAAGAAGACCAACATTCAAACATTTCTTTTTTTTTTCAGTCTTCAACATTTTTAATTTTTTCTAATGATAAATTCTTTTTTTTTTTTTTTTCGAACACAATTTGTTTATTTTTTAAACTTACGTTTGCAAATATTTTTAATTTGAGATTTTGTTGCAATTCTTAATTTGTATTGTATTGTTTTTATTTCTTCACCAATGTCAAAAATATGTTAAATTTTATAAACAAAAAATAAAATAGTATTTAATACATTAGCAATATATTATTGTATAAATTTATATATTGTTAAAATATATGCATATTATCAAATAGTGAAACAATTTTGTTTGGCAAATATATTTATTTTTGAAAATATAATGTAAATAATTGAAGTGATGACTGATATCATTGAGGGTCATATATTATGGTATAATTATTATCGGAGATAGTCAAATAAGAGTTTAATGGAGTATTGAATGCATGGAATGGTCGTATGAAATTTAAATCTTACACATCTTTACAGGCTTACATGAGACCACATTTAAGAATTCCCCAATTTAAAATTATGATATATAATGCAAAATTAATAACTATAAGAAAAACTCATTTTTCATAAAAACATTTAATGACATCTAATTATTTCATGAGCCATAGCCTTTTTAGTATTATGAAGCTTAATAATTGTTATAATAAAATCTCGATGTTGGAATGTGAGTAGGTTCTACTTAGGGAGGCGTAGTAGAGGTCTTACTAAAATAAACAACCACCAAAACAAAAAGGAAACGTGCTCAATTGTAAGTGGTTTTTTTGTACTCAAGTTGGGTCTTATTTTGCCTGGGGCTTCTTGATGAGCTAGACTCTTTGTACTTAAGTGAGGACTTCGTCATTGAGCTTTAGGTCATTGACTATAGGTTTTGCCCTTAGAATTTATTTTCATGATATCTTTATATGCTAAGGTTAATATGATGCTTGATTTTCTAAATGAGATGAGGATTTTATAATTATTTTTATTAAAAGTAGCTTATATGGGCTTCTATAGCTTTATCCAAAAGGCAATTGGTATATGTCAGTCAAGAACTATATCCTACCTATAAGAAAATTCAGAGGGCTAATTACTAGTTTCTCCATCATGGACTAATTATTTTGGCTAGGTTTTTTTTCATTAGATCAAACACGTACAATTATTGATACTATTCGTGTACATCTACATGGCCTTATGTAAATATTTTACTAGATCCATTCATAGTGCTTAGTCTCCATCCCAACAATTACCATTTCTAGCATTTTAAAATCTAAGATGTACAAAGAATGAAGGGGTAGAGTCATATTGCTATCAATAGCTTTAAGAGCTAAAGGAATGTGGCAACACCATGGATCCAACAAGGAGAGACTATTAGATTGCGAACATTGACCCCTAGAATATACTTGCATATATAGAATTTATAAATATGTCTGGAAAGAGTAAAACATATAATAATATGCCCAAAAGATAACATCACTCCATCTCATTTTCTGAAATTAAAATTTCAAGTGGAAAAATCAATCCTTTCAAATCAACCAAACCAACTTTTCCATGGTAATTATTGCCTCCAATAAATATCCAATAGGGAACAACACGCAACTTCAAAGTTATAATTTCTACCCCTACATAAATGCATTTTATTAAAAACAATCTTTTTAGATGGGTGTCAATGTTGAAGATATCAGATAAGTACCCTCTATATATACGCAATAGCTCAACATAGCATCTCTCACAGTTGGAAATAGAGAGTTAGAGAAGATGGTGAGGGTTCTAGGATTAGGCTACATTGTCCTCATAGTTATGGTGATGACTGGTGCTGTTAGAGTGGTGGGAGAGCAAACATTTAAGTACCAGAAAATGACAAATTGTAGACCATTTATTGACGTCTCTAGAGCATTTATGCCTCCTTCCATCACTTGTTGTACGCACATCAGGAATGCAGATATGCTGCAAGCTTGTTCCTAGATTACTCCAGCTGATGAGCGTATCATAAGGGTGCCAAAGCTAGTTCGTTGTTGTATTGTATGTTATAAGAGGCTCCCTAGAGGGACTAGATGTGCTTGTAAGAGTGTGTGTGTGTGTGTGTATATCACTTGTTCTTTAAAGAATTAATGATCATGGTGCATGATGTGAAGTTATTGATGTTTGTCAATAATTGATTGATTGATTTGGATGCAGGTTATACTATTCCTTTGAAGGAATGAGGATGTGGGGAAGAAGGTTGATAAGAGATTGTTAATTAAGTCAATAAGAAAGAAATACATTTTATAACTTGCCAACCTTCTCGTGGTCCTTTTCATGTAGCTCATGTCCAGTTGTGTTGACAGTTCTGGTTAAATCATAATCACGGTTTCCTTTGATCCGGCTCGATTATATGTATCATATTATAATTAAGAAGATAAAAAACCATTAAATAAGAAATGACAACTAGTTGTATATCATATCTTAATTTTAAAAGGAAAAAAGAACAGCAACATTCATAATATAATCTTTTGTTCTTTCCCAATGTTGCATCTAACCAATCTTAATTCACAAACAAATCCATGTTAAAGTCTAAGTCAACTAATAGCATCTTTGATGGTAAGTTTGAATGACCTTAATAAAGACTAAATGGCTAAAAGCACCGTGGCGGGGTACACGCTTTTTTACTGAAATTTTTATAAAACATTCTCCTTTTTTGCCATGCCAATCTTTTTTTTTTAACCTAAATATTTTGAGGTGGAAAATTTTGTTGCAAATCTTAATTTGTATTAAATTTTTTTCTTTATTCATCAACTTCAAAAAATATTTTATTTAATTTTCATCAACAAAAAAATGAAAGTGTCTAAAAAGTAACAATATTTATTTTATAAAATTATATATTTTATTAAATAATCAAATAATTTTGTTAGACAAATATATTTGTTGTGAAATATATAATGTGAATAATTGAGATGATGAATGAATTTATTGTGGGGTTTATATTATGGTATTATTATTATGGTAAAATTTTGATAGATTGATGAAGTGGAATGAACATCAACTCCTCGATAGCATAACAAAAACATTTACCTTAGAGTAATGAACAATATAAACTAATGGAATGGTTGCATGAAATTTAAATCTCACATGTCCTTGTAGCCAGTAGACCATACATGTCTCCACATCCTAGAATCCCCCAATATAGAAAGATTATGGTATAGAATGCGAAATTAATAAGTATGAGAGACAAAAATGAAAACTCATATTTCATAACTAGCAATTTACTAAGATCTAGTTATGTGCCATAGAATCTAACATTAGTAATGAAGCTTAATCAACAAAGAATCAAATCTTGATGTTATAATTTTAGAAGGTCCAAGATAGGGAGGAATGCTAGAGAACTTCGGAAAAAAGAACAAAGAAATATAGCCTAAAATCAAGTTGGGTCTTATTGTTTTTTGGGGTTTTTAGTTGAGCTTGGGATCTTGGGAGACAGATGTTGCCGTAGAATTTATTTTCATGATATTTTTATATGCTTAAACTTATATGATGCTTGATTTTGTAAGTATGATGTTGGTCTTTCAATTATTTTATTAAAAGCAACTTAACTGGGTTTCATTTGTTTAATACAAAGAGGTAAGTTGAATATGTCAGTGAAGGACCATACGCTCATTACTATATTTTTTTTAAACAAACTAAAGGTAACAGCACATTGCAACTATTAATGTGATTCGTGCATGTTTACATGGCCAAATGTAAATATTTCATTGTATCCAATCATACTGTGTAGTTCACACCTCAACAATTATTATTTATAGCATTTCAACATCTGAGATACATAAATATTTACGGGATAGAGTCATATTGGTATCAGTAGGTATAAGAGCTAAAGGAATGTGGGAATAGGAGGGGTCCAATAAGAGACTAGAATCTACTAGATTTGAACATTGATCCATAAATTTTATTTGCATACATAGAACTTACTAATATGAAAGGGAATAGTAAAATGTAGAATAATATGTCCCATAAAGAAGATCACACCATCTCTGATAAGTGTCTAAATATACTATGTTTTACAAAAATATTCCATGCATTTTCATTTATTTCTAATAACATTGATGCCCGTATACAGCTTTTTTTGTGTAAATTTATCTTAGTACATTGGAGAGTCCCTTGAAACTCATACATATATATAAAGGTGTTTCAGAGGCTAAAAATACCACTTTCAAAGACCATTCGAATGCCATATGGACCCCCAAGCACCAGGTGATGAGAACACGAGTGATCGGGGAGAGAAAACAATAAAATGGCGCCATCCTAGAGCTATGCAGGTCTTGCGTGGCCCTTATGCTGCCACACGGCCTAACTAGAGGATTATGCAAGGTTGCGTGCGTCCGCATGAGACCCGCACACCCAGCCGAGGCTTGTGGGGCCTCCATGTGGCTACATGGAACTCGCATCGCACCGTGGCAAACTCGGTTCGAGTTTTTAAGCATGATCTTGGCCCTTTGCGGCCCTCGTGTGGCCGCACGAGATGCCCGCACACGTGGGCGACTATAGAAGTCCAATTTATGGCTTTTGAGAGGGGGAAAGCTATCATACAACTCCAAGCTCTTGCAACTTGCAAATCCATTAAAGAAAGGTGATTGTGGCTAGGAATCATCGGTAGAAGAGGATGGAACTCAAGGTAAGCATCCAAGAACTCGACGGCACGGATCGGACGGGTTCTCGACAAGCACCAATAGTCGAAAATAGGGAGTTTTACAATATCTTTTGATTGCTACATTCTATCTCTTCTATTCTCCATTTACATGATGTTAAACTAACCTCACAAGGCCACCAGCTCCACAAACCATGGGAGGATGACTTATATGGATGGTTAATTTTATATTAAATTGATGTTGGCTTGAATTCCACTTTGGATCTCTTCTATCATTTTATTTCTCAATCTACAATGGATGGTTTCCGTAGATTTTTGTAGAGCATGTTGACTACATGCATTAGGTTACACATAAATTAGAGAGAAATCCCGTGTATTGCCATAACAGAGGTTCCGAGTGTCAGTAGCATCCAGTATTAGGGTTTAAACCAAGATAGATATTCATTGTACCTAATTACATCGTAAGGGTATCTATGGATCAGAACCGGTATGGGATTAAGGCTATTACAAGTGGTCCTAGGTAGTCAACTTTAGAGTCTTGCTGAGCAAAGTATAACCAACATCATAATCTATTAGTTTTTCATCCGTTCTTTTTATTCTCCCTATTTTCTTTATCAAATTAGCTTGTGCGGTATTTACTTTCACTGTTTTCTTTACTTTGCTTTATGTCAAACAACCATCTTTGTTCGGTGGACTAGATAGTGCTCTGAACCAGGAAATAATAGTACTTCTCTGGACCCTAGAGAATATGACTCTCTCACGGTCATGCACAAGGGATTTATTACTTGACGATTCGTGCACTTGTGGACGGAGAAGCGTTGTGTCCGTCACACGATGCCACAGTCGCCAACCACCAATCTCATTTGCAAAAATTAAAAATGGCAAGTGGGGAAGTCTGTCTTTTCAAATCAACAAAAAGAATTTCCTGGACCTGTAAAAATTAACAACTTTTCCATCGTGATTGCAACCTCCATCCGACAGGTCAACAAAGTGCAACTTCTACATTGTAATCACTACCACTTCTTAAATGTATTTTGTTGAAACAATCTTTGGAGATGGGTGTCAATCTTGAAGATATCAGATAAGTACCTTCTATATATACACTATACACTTCTATATATGTACTATACCTCAACATAGCTTCCCGCAACTTAAAAGAGAGAGTTGGAGAAGATGGCTAGAGTTCAAAGGCTAGGCTATATTGACCTCGATGTTATGTTGATGACTGGTGTTGTGAGTGATGGGAGATCCAACCCCTTTGAACAAAATAATAACAAACTCTAAACAATATCTACATATTTGAGGACCAGTTCTGTATCCTTCAATCCTTTGTTGTGTGTACCTCAAAAACTTAGACATTGTGGCAATCTGCCCCACCATTTTCAGAGTTGTTGAGCGGATCACAAGCATGGCCAGGCAAGTTTAGTGCTGTTAATTTTGTAACAATACTCTTCCTCATGGAACCAAGTGGTGAATGATTTGATGTTATTGATGTTTGTGGTAATTGATTGATTTGGATGCAAGTTGTAGTGTTTCTTGAAGGAATGAGGATGTGGCAAAGAACGTCGATGAGAGATGGTTACTTAAATAAACAAGACCGAATTGCCTTTTATAACTCACCAACCTTCTTTGTGATCTTTTCATGTTGCTCTTGTTCAGTTGTATTGACATTTCTAGTTAAATAATAATAATCAACATTTTCTTTGATCTGGCAGCAAGTATATGTATTTATAACATATTAAAATTAGAAGAAACTAAAATACAAAACCATTAAATAAGAAATTACGACTAGTTCTACACCATTTGTTAATTTTAAAACAAAAGTAACACAACCATTCAGATTTTTTTTTTTGCTTTTTTCAAAGTTCCATCCAACCAATCTACATTAAAAAACATATCCTTATTAAAGTTTAAATGAACAACATCTTTGAAGGTGAGTTTGAAAGAATTTAATAAAGACCGGGGCTCCATTCCAAACTCTCCATGGCCGGGTATACGCTTTTGTGTAGCATTTCTCTTTTTCTTAGAAAACATTCTCTTTTTGTGCCATGTCTTCAACAAATCTCATGGTTTTCAATAATAAATTATTTCTTTAATTTTTTGCAACACAATTTTTTTTATTTATTTAACTTATGTTTGTAGATATTTTTAATTAGAGAAATTTGTTGCAACTCTTAATTAGTATTAAATTGTTTTTGTTTTTGAACAATTTCAAAAAATATATTTAATTTCATAAAATATATAAAAGAGTGTCGAATAAATTGGAGAACATTTAATTATATATATTTTATATAATTGTGAAATATATTAAATTTATGAAGTAATGAAATTATTTTGTTAGACATATATATTGATTATGGAATATGTGATGTGAATAATTGAAAAATTGAATGAAATGATTGTGGGTTCCATATTATAGTATGATGATTATCATGAGAGATGGTTTAATAATTAAAATTTAGTAGATTGACAGTGGAATCAGCATCAAACTCTTGGATAGTATAACCAGAATAGTTACCTTAGAGAAATGAACTATATGAACTAATGGAATGATTGCATGAAATTTAAATCTTACATGCCTTTATAGGCATTACATGACAATAGTTTCTAGAATACCTGAATTTATAATTTTGGTATATAATGCAAAAATGATAAGTATCAGAAGACTCATATTTCATAATGAGCGATTTAGTGAGATCTAATTATTTCATGTGCCATAGCCTCTAACATTAGTATTATGAAGGTTAATCGACTAACAATCAAATCTAGATATTGGAGTGTGAGTTTGTCCGAGTTAATTGTGATGGCCAGCCTTTGACCATCATGCCTTTTTTTTATTCCGAATTTGTGGATCTGGTCGGAGAGAGAGAGAGAAAGAGAGAGAGAGAGAGAACTTTTCTGGTTTTGGGAAGAATAGAAGACGAAGAAGCTGGTAAGCTTCTGCATAGGGAGAGAGGGAGAGAAAGAGGTGGATGTCAGAGAGATGGTTAGCTGTGAGGCGACGAGGGTGGTGCTCTCGAGGATCCAAGTTTTGGATCTATAGAACGCTGCCAAGAATCATGGGCTTCATCTTGATACAAGATCATACCTACAAGGAGATGGTCAGCTTGTTCTCTGGGGTCGACACTTGTTCTAATGAGCTTCAGAGCTCGGAAGGTCGGTGTCGAGCTTCAGAGTAAATAGGGCTTATCCCAGTAGTTGAAATTGGTTGGGCGTTGGCACCACTTTGGTAGGTTATTTTTTAATACTTTTGAAAAGTTTAAACATGATGTATTTTTCTCATTTTGATCTTATAGTGAAGTTGCACGATCATGGCTAATGGTTTTAATGTTTAAATCTTCAAGGAAATGTTAGTGGGTTGAATGTGTTGAGTTGTTATCTATGTGTACATTAAATTCTTTGTTTATTTATTGGAAACAATGTTGAAGTTTAGGCCTTTGGTGGATGTTAACTCCATGATCTGATGAACCTTTGGGTGTATTTATGAAATATGGATAAATTCATGAGGGAACTGATATGGCCATTCTTTCGAGGGTTGGTATATAGCAAATTCAGTGTTGTTTTGAAGCAGAATTTTTATAAGTGCAAAATTGGGAAGCTGTAGTATTTGATCTTATCTAATTCCGGGTAAAATTACAGATTTATTGGATGTATGGTCTATGAGATATGATCTATTTTTGTAATTCTATCCGGATTATTGTTATGCTTATTTAGAAGGGTTTTGTTGCCCATTTTGCTGGATTTAGACAAAGTGCTAAACAGATAATCTGAACCTTTGTATTTTAACTCCCACCATGCAAAATTTGCGACTTGGAATCGCTTAGTATTTCTTGAATTCAAAGTCGTGGGAATTGGTGAAGTTTGGAAATGTGGGCATTAATTTACTTGTACTTCAAGTTATCAGAACCATACATATGGTGCAGTGGTAGTATTGTTTCTAGTGAGGTGATTCAACTTAATGGCAGGTTGAGATGACTATCGTGTGTTTCGTGGGATGATTATGACTAGCAGTGGGTCAAAAATGCTCACGTTGACATGAGCTTTGAATTGGATCACTTCCACGTAATTCTGAGTTTCCCTGACTTGTCGAAAATATCATTTTTCTTTGGTGTACAGAAAAGAATGGGTATTGGTAGGGGCTCATACTGCTTTGATCTCACTGGGATTTTGCTTGGATTGAAGAAAAGATCAAGTTTTACATGATTTTGAATGAAACGTAGGTTGGCAGATCAGCTTTATATACATATGTTGTGTATATGATTTATTGAAGAGGTTGAGTTAATTGATTTGTGGGCTAAGATGCATGAATGGTTGTTAGATGATCCATTTTAAGTAAACACTGATGAGTTTAATGACTGGGAGTACATTACCAAGGTGTCATGATTAGAAAGTGATGAAGATGATGGACATGATTAAGAATGTTACTTGTGTTTAGAGGGTGATGAGGGTGTTTGGTGGTTGATGTATGCTGCTATGCTTCCCTTAGCCATGCTATAGATAATTCTATTTAAATGCCATGCTTTCCAAATTTGATTCTTGCTAGTTTATATCTGAGCAAACATGGGACTGAAATTTTGGTTCCAAATGGTCATGAAAATTTCCCATTTCCATGCCTATCTATCTTGGCTGGCTTTGTATTAGGGAATAAATTAATTTCATAAGTTTTGTGCATGGAAGCTAACTTGTATAGGATTAGGGAAATCAGCTTGTTTTCTTGTTTATAATTTTCTAAAGATGGTTTGATATTTTTCTTCTATGTTTGCAACTTGTAGGATTTTATTATAATTTGATATATTTGTCAGGTGGACCTTGCTATTTCTATCGTGGAATTTGAGCGTTAGGTCTTGTGTGCTTGATGATTGCCCGGTCATATTGTGCTTATATTTTTCTGTACTAGTCAAGATGTTGGATGATCTACCCTTTTCAAGCCTTGAATTGTAATTACTTAGGGTTTGGTCCTTGTGTTAAGAGTTAATATTTCTCTTGTACCATATGATCTCCTCGTGAGTGTGACTCTAACTTCAGGCCTTCAGGTTTAGATCCAACAGTGCCAGTTAAACCCAACTTCGTACTTCGGAACTAGGTAGGTTTTCGCACCTACATAGCTCTGTATCTCTGATGTACGGTAATTACGTATTTATTTAGAAATTTAATTATTTTTTTAAAAATTCTTGTATTTTTTCGGTTGGTGCCTTTATTATTATTCCGTACTTACTATTTATTTATTTATTAATGTTGTGAATCGATATAATTTTACTGTCTATACTCTGTATTTACTGTGGTTTTTGGTACATCTCCAATTACTGGCAAATTGCCCAGCTAAGAGGAATAAGTCCTAGCTATGTGCACATGTTTTCTGTAGTAGCGCTACCATCCGAATGCGGTCGAATATCCGGCTTCGGCTGTTGATATTCTTTCTATGCTGTTCCAACTTCAGAGTCGAGGATCCAACCTAGAGCGGTTGATTCTGTTATTAGTCAAGGAGATGTACACGTCTATTTTTGCATATTTTCTGTGTTTCTGATTGTTTCTGTATTCTGAGCATTTTCTATATTTATGTCTGGATTATAATTATTTTGCAATATCTGTATTACCTATTATTTCTGCAATCCTACTGGGCCCCTTGTGGTTCATACACTCTGCTGAGTTGAACTCTTTCTACTTATGTTGGGATTTCCCCATTCATCTTCAAGTCTTTGCCAGAAGTGTTGCCCTTAAAATGCATTTTGATGATATCTTTATATGCTTATACTAATAAGATGTTAGATTTTCAAAATGAGATATGGTTGTTTTAATGATTTTATTAGAATCAGTTTATATGGGCTTTATGGTCTTTAGGCCTTGTTTGGATGAGCTTAAAAAAAGTGTTTTTTTGGTAATTGATAGAAGGATTTTTTAAAAAAGTGCTCCTCATAGTAAATTAAGTGTTTCTCTGTATTTTATGTTTTGATAAGTTAATGCAAGGCTCGCCCTTTCTTTAACTGAATTTTCAGTATTAAGCCATGTCTTAGCACCTTAGACTAATTATTTAGGGTTAAGCTTGATTTGGGAATCTATTTCATATCAGAACTTTCACATGCGCCTTAATTTTCGGATTTAGTCAGCAAATTATTGAGTTACGTTATTGGAGCATTATGGGTATACATAATTGAGACGTATTTGACTTTCTTTAAATTAACGGAAGGAAAGGGCTTTGTTCCAACGTACCAATGCTCTTCTCCTTCATTACTTTGTTAATTTCTTTTCTCAACAACCTCTTTTTCTTGGCCGTAACTCGGGTGGATCCGACGTTAGGACCCCGAATTGAAGAAGTTAAACAACGTATTCTTAGAGCAGGTAGGCTCTCTCGCAACTATATAACTATGTATTTTTATATTTTATTATGTGGCTATGTCTATTTTTCTATTAAGTGCTATTTATTTATATTATTTTCTATGTTAGAAAATGATTTATTCTAAATTTATTTGTCTGTAATCTATATGTTTTACAGTTTTCAGTACATATCAATTCTTAACAATTTGCCTAGCTAGGAGGAGTAAATGATAACCATATGCATATGTTATCTGCAGTAGCGCTACCAGGCATGAGTGTCCGTTCCCACTGCAGTAGAAGATTTGGCTTCAGTTATTGATATTTTGTCTGTTCTGACTCCATAATGAAGATACGACCTTGAACTGTTAATTTGTATATTAGTTAGGCAGATGTACACTTCTAGTTTTCAATGTATGTATTTATTTATTTTCTGCATTCTTATCTCTTATTATACTTTTACAAGCATGTTATCCGTTCATTGTCTGAATTTTTTGACTGTGTTCCTACAAATTTCTTGTTATTTATATTTTCTGTTACCTTTGTGATTCTACTGAGCCTTTGTAGCTCAGGTACTCTGTGCTTTTTGTCCTTTTTACAAGAAAAGAATAAGCTTAGGATCGGGGGGAGGGGGGTTGTGCTTGGATCTTATTTTTGTATTTGTTATTTTTGTATTTGTTATTTGTGTTTGCAATAATTGTTATTGTGTGAGTGAGGTTATATTCTATATGTTTTCTTGTGTCAGACTTTTAAGTGTGGCGCAGTATGTATCTGTAGGCTGTTAAAGCCCATACCTTAATTAGTTATGTTTTCTATTAATTGTCTGCATTTCCGTATCATTGTTTCCTTTCTTGTATGTTTGTCATAGCTTCGGCTGAATCCGAAATCTAAGGCCTTGCACCTGGTTAATCCCAGCCCTGTCAGATGCAACCGGTCTGTCAGTAGGCCCGGTTTTGGGGCTGAGTTGTGGCACTTAATGCAGATGTACTTTATATGACTGACGTTGTATAGATGTGCATTTTTAAAATGCCTTTTCCAATAACAAATGACTAAAATGAGTATTCATTGAGTTATTATAATATTTCAACTATTATGTATTCAAAACATAGTAATTGCTTTTGATAATGATAATAACAATAATACTAATGATGATATTATTATTGTTGTTGTTTTTGTTGATGTTGTTGTTTTTGTCCTTCTCTTTCTTTCTTTCTTTCTTCATTTCCCTATCTTTGCTCTGTATGGATGAAAGGGGTGGAAACAAGAGGTACGAGAAAACTTGAAAGCAATCCTGGAGCCAGAAAAAATTATTAAGGGTATGAAAAGATTAGGGGAGATGGGATAATAACACAGTCAAATTTTTCTTTCATATGCCTAATTTAGTAATTTCATAACGCCAAAATAGATTCTAAAAAGTGCTTTTCCCACATGCACCCAATGACTAGCTTTCGAAAAAAAACAAGATTTCAGCTTTCTTATTAGCTTTCGTCCCCGTAAAAAAACTAATACAAAAGACTAAACCAAACAACCTCTTATTGGCTTTATCCAAAAAACCTAAAGCTCAAGGCATTTGGTTTTAGCCTTTCAATCTATATATATGCCCATTTACACTTATATCATTATTGGATGTAGAACTACCTTTTTACTATTTATGTATTTGTTTGTTTTTACGTTTCACCTTCTCTAACATATCCACCTAAACCAATAGCTTGGCTTCCATGCCAACTTAAATCCAACACCTAATGGTGGGCTCCCCTTAAATGGCCCATGAATCTTAATTAATATAACTAGAATTCTCATCCTCTCCCATCACCCTTTACTGGGCACAACTTCGGCCATCACAGACAACATAGCTTATCCCTTATGCTCAGAGCCCATCTTGGTGGAAATAGGGCCTAAGCAAAATTATATTTTTAATTATTTATATTGAATATTATGTTACATAGTAAAAATTACCGGTTGATGATATGAAGATAAAATGAATGCAATTTAATATCATTATAAATCCAAGAAATTAGGTAAAATTAATATTTAGTAAAAATAAATAAGATTTTTTTAGTAATATGTATATGTAAATAAAATGATTATAATAATCAATGAAATTTTAAATATAAATTTCTTAGAAAATTATGTGCCCTTTATTATAAGACGAAATTCATGCAATAATGTTGTGTTATCAAGGTAACTTTTATACTTGAGAAAGAACTTAATTAGTAATATGGTTTTGTTTGCTATAAAAGAAACGTGGGGCATGTCTTGTAAATGTACATTGTACATATAGAGGGAACGGGATTTGACATGGGATTCAATCCTAGCGTTCATATCTTAAGACCCACACCACCCATGATCTCTTAAAGGAAGTTTATGTTAATGAAGCACAATTTTTTAAATTGATAATATTTTAGTCTTCTAATATAATATTTGTTTTCAAAAAAGTATTAATTTTTATTTAAATGACAAGCAATATTGCATATTTTTAAAATATATTTGTCTTTTTATTTATTTGAAATATATTTGTCCAAAATGTTTTTACAAAAAAACTAGGCAAACATTTTATACCTCATAAACTTTAAAAAAAAAATCATGCCAAAATATGTTTACAAAATCAAGTTTTTTAGGCATTAAACAAATAAAAGCCTAAATAGATCCTAACAATCATGTAAGAATGCTTGTCATTTTAGAATCAATAATAATAACATCTCCCCCTTGACAGTGCCAAGCTCAAGAGGTGTAGAAGTGTGACGGTCAACCCGTTTTGACCACCATGATTAACCCTAACCCTTGATTTGTTTAACCGCTTCAGTCAAACCATCACTCCGGGATTTGCGGATCTGGTCAAGGTTTGAGAGAGTGGTCTTCTTCTTCTTTAAAGCTTGAGGTTTCAGAAGAGGGGAAGCTGGCCTTCCCATTATCTTCACCATTTCCTTCTTCTTCTCCTTCAAACCAGCCCAAGCTTTTCTCTTGGAAGTTTAGATGTTTAAAGAAGGCAGCTGTGAAGACTTTAGCTAGACTTCTCGGCACCTCCGGAGACGTGGGAGGACGAGATTCGGCCATTTGTTTGTCATCGAGGTTCAAGGTTAGTTATTAGGTTCAGAGAAGCTGAAGCTTGGAGTTTACTTGGTGATTTAGTCTTGGATGGAGCATGCTTGTCACTTGTGAGTTGTGTTAAGGTTGCAGGAATGGTTTGCCATTTTATTTTTATGAGCACGAATCTTGTTTTCAGCCTGTCTATTTTGAAGTTGATGATTGTCAGGGTATGTGTGCTTTTTAGGGGAATTATGTAATTACTTTGAGATTTGGATGAAAGATGAGATATTGGCATGCATTTTCAACCTCATGTCCTGATTGTTTTCTTTTTTTTTTTTTTTTGAGTTGGGGTGTCTTGAATTCATGTGGAAAAACACTTTGACATTAGTTTTTCACCTTGATGCTATAATTTCTTTTGAGTTTAATCATCCTGAATTTATGTTAATAGTTTGTAATTTGTATTTTATAGTGCCATGCGTTTTGTATCTTTGACAGTTTGAATTTAATTCCATGTTTGGGTGAAACTTTAGTCGTAGTTGTTAATTATGATGGTATTGTTTAGTTAAGATGGGATGTGGTGCTTGTGATTAGAAGGCTGTGAATTGAATTTCATGGTTTGTAAAACCCTTACTTTTGAAAGTTATTGTTGTTATTATCATTATCCTAGAGCTTGTCTAAGTTGAACTTTGATTTGGAATTAGGAACTATACCATGTTACACTTTTAGCTGTTAATGTTCTAGTTTTGGCTTGGCAGTGTTTGTGGCTTTTGTGATTTAGTATGCACTTGGCTAAATTGTTTTTTTTATAGGTAGCTTTTGTTAAGTATTTGCGTGAATACGGGTAAATTATCTGTTTGCTTGTGAGTTGGTGGTCCTAGTTTGTAGCTTAGTTGTATTTTTTTCGTCTTGTGAATAGGTTCGCAGTCTAAACAACGGAATTAGAGCTTGTGGTTGGTTTTAGCGAACCCTTAATTCGCAGGATTTAGTAATTATGCATTCGTAGCTCGGAACCAGGTATGTTCTCTCACCTATGTACTATAACTCTGTATTTTTGGTGGATGGTTATAAAATTATTTAATTATTGCATTTTATTTATTTATTATGTTTATTATGTTCTGTTTGTTATTATTTAATTTTTTAAAGATAATTACTTGGCAAAGAGTTTTATTCCTTATTGTACTGTCTGTACTGCATATTTTCTGCAGTTTTTGGTACATTTCCATTCCTGGCAAATTACCCAGCTAGGAGGAGTAAGTACTAGCCATGTGCACATGTCTTTTGTAGTAGAGCTACCATCCGACTTCGGTCGAAGATCCGGTTTCGGTAGTTGATATTCTATTCTGTTCCGACTTCACAGTCGAAGATCCAACTGCGGCCGTTGATTCCGTTATTAGTCGTGAGATGTACACGTATGTTTTTGCATATTTTCTCGCATTTTCGATTATTTCTCTATTCCGAGCATTTTAGTGCTCTTCTCCCCGAATTATATTTATTCCGCAATGTTTGGATTACCTTTATTTTGTGATCCTATTGGGCCCCCGTGGCTCATACACTCTACGAATTTCTCTCTCGTAGGAAAAGATTATGCTTAGAACCGCGGGTTCGTCCTGGGAATCGACTTCCCGTCATTGGTTGAGGATCTTTTAGAGAATTTTCCATGTGAGTGAGATTTGTATTATGTTTGTCTTTTCGGTCCGCAAACTATTTGTGTGGTATTGTTTCATGTAGGGTTGTTAAAGCCCGTACCAGTATGAATTCTCGTTATTATTTTTATATTCGTAGTCCTGTATTAATTGCTATCTATGTTGTCTGTTGGGGTTGACTCGACTAGGTTGGTCATCCGAGGCCTTGCACCCAGTGGGGCCCAGCTCCATCGGGATGCGGCCGATCTGTCGTGGGCTCGCCCGTGGGGCCGGGGCGTGACAAGAAGTGTGCTAGAGGGGTCGGGCTGCACTCTTGAAGACTCAACTCCAAACATTGTTTAGTTAAAGCAGCAAGAAAGCCAAGCAAGCTAAGAATCACGCAACCCGAGAAATAAGAGAAAGCATTGAAGATAAGTTGGGTAACTAGATATTAAAAAGGCTTCAAGAGAGAAGAGTAAAATTAAATGCTAGGTTCCATAATGTTCATGAAGACCGCAAAGATGGTATGGGACCCGGAACATGAAACTTTCTCGAATATGGAAATTTACTCGATCTTTTTAAATTAAAAACTAGAATTTGGAGATCCATGGATGGAAACTGTGATGTTACTGTTTACCACAATGAGATGGTAGCATTATGGCAAGAGTTAGACTAGTGTTATGATGATTAATAAGGAAATACTAATGATTTTGCAAGGTACATTAAAAGAGAGGAGAATGATCATGTTTTCATGTGGCTGGTGTCAATCAAAGTTTGTATGAATTTTAAGAGTTGTATCCTTGATAGAAAGAGGATTATGAATGGAAGTTTTGAAGAACAAAATGATGTGGGGCATGAGAGCTCAACACTAGTTGTTTGATTGGGGTTATAGCAGGAGTACATAGATTAGTGTTATGATGATGAATGAGAAGACAGTAATGATTTTGCAACGTAAGAAAAGGGAGAAGAATGATCGTGTTCACATGTGGCGATTGTCTATCGAAGTTTAGTTGAATTAAGGGCTTTATAATTGCAAGAAAGAAGACAACAAATGGAAGTTTTGAAGAACAAACTAATGCGGGCCGTGAGAGCTCTGCACTAGTTGTTTGATTGTTGACATAATAAGTGGCAAAAGAAAGAGTCTATGGTGTGATCATTGTAAAAGGTTCTAGCACACTAAAGAGATTTGTTAGAAGAGACATGGCAAACCATAGGAGGAAAGGTAAAACTTCAATGGGCTCTTGAAACCATGCTGGAAATTCATCTTGAGGCACAAGTCAAATTTCATTTATGTGTGTTATTGAGTATATATATATATCCAGAAACTAAGTTGGTAATGGAGTTGAATTAATGATATTTGTTTAGAATTTAAGCTTTAGAATTGGCATTGTTTGACATGTATAGGATGATGATGTGGAAACTATGTTGATGTAGCAAGAGATGACATGGAAGTACGAAGACGTGATGATATGTTTGGAGGAGTTAATCTTGGCAAGTCAATAAACTTGGAGTATTTTTCTTCGATTGCAAGCAATAGTCATGTAGAGAAAATCAAAATAGAGATAGTACATCTGCACCTGGAGCCAAACTAACTATGAAAATGGTTAAGGCGAGTCTTCTAAGTGAAGAAGCTAGGAGGAAGGAGAAAGGTGAATCTGCACCTGTGGCATTCATGTTCGAAAGGCATGATATTCGTAGCAGAAGCGAAAGCAGGCATCCACAAGCTCATGGCAATAGAGATACATCTAGAGACAGGTCAAAAGGCAAGAAAAATATTAAATGCTTTCACTGCAATAGAATGAGCCACATGAAGAAGAAATGTTGGTTCCTAAAAAGACAACAAGGTCAAGGAAATAAGGTCGAGAAGAAAACTAATACAGTAGCTTCTGATGGTGAAGTATAATTGTCAAAGATGAAAGTCATGTTTGTCTGCATACCAAGGGACCCGACTAGGTGAAAGATTTTGGTGCATCATTTCATGTCATCCCTCTTGATGAGTTGTTTGCTTACCACCATAGAGGTCACTTTGGCAATGTCAAAAATGGAAAATAGTGGTGCCTCCAAGATTGTTGGCATTAGAGACAAACCTTGGAGACAAGCTATTGCTTAAGGATGCTAAGCATGTTCTATATATGTGCCTAAATTTGATCTCCAACAGCAGACCTGATGATGAGGGTTTCAATAGTTTGTTTGGTGAAAGTAAATGGAAGATCACCAAAGGCTCGGTAGTGATTGCTAAGGGCATGAATATCAACACACTTTATGCCCTTTAATCTAAGCTTCACAAAAGAGAGATAAATGCAGTTCAAAAGAGTGGAGACATTGATCTATGGCACAAGAGGCTTGGCCACATTAGTGAGAAGTCACTACAACTTCGTACTAGAAATCAATGTCTACCCAACTTGCAAAGTATGACTCCTAAATCCTATGTTGATTGCATAGCTGAGAAAAGTCAGAGTTGTTTTTCATTCACATTCACTATCAAGAAAATTAATTAAATTTTATTTGATACACAATAATATTTGCTCAATGCAAGAGAAAACTCTTGGAGGAGCATTGTACTTTGTGACATTCATTGATGACCATTCAAGCAAGGTCTGAGCTAGTACTTTGAAGACCAAGGCTCAGGTGCTTGATAGCTTCAAAGAATTCCATGTCAAGATTGAAAAAAATAAGAAAACAACTAAAAGTAGTTAGAGCATATAATTGTGGTGACAGAGGGTCATTTGAGAATTATTGCAAGATCCATGTAATAAGGCTTAGGAAGATTCCTGATAAGAAACCGCAATTCAATAGTGTCATAGAGAGGATGAACAAAACAATTGAAGAAAGAATCATGTGTATGTTGTCATATGCGAAGCTTCCTAAGCCATTTTAGGAGGACGCTATGAGAACAACAATTGAACTGATTAATCTTTCCCTAGTAGCAACATTGAATGATGGAGCACCAAACAAAGTTTGGACATGGAAAGATGTATCTTATGATCATATTGAAGTGTTTGGTTGCAAGGCATTTGTACACATTCCAATGGATGAGAGGTCCAAACTTGATGTCAAGACAAGGCAGTGTATTTTCTTGGGATATTGTTACGAGGAGTTAGGTTGCAGTTTGTGGAATCAAGTAAATAATAAATTGTGAAGAGCAGAGATGTGGTGTTCCTTGAAAGCCAGGTCACTAATGATGGTGACAAAAGTGAAAAATCCAGTTCCTCTACTGAAACTCCTGTTAATTTAAATTATATACCTTCTCTTCTGAGAAATGTTAATCAAATGGTAGAAGACTAAGAAGACGATGATGATACAATTTATGATGATTTTCCTCCAGTTGATGATGTAGAGCCAACTAAAGAAAAAGAGCAATCAACACTAGTACTACCTATTTAGCCATAGTTGAGAAGATCTAGTAGAAAATATTGTCCTTCTAGTAGATACAATGCTAGTCAGAATATCATGCTTCGTGATGGTGAAGAGCCAGAAACTTACCAAGAAGCTACAACACTTGAGAAGAAGCAAGAATGCCTTAAATCCATGTAAGAAAAAGTGAAGTCTTTGCATGAAAACGATAAATATGACTTGGTGAAATTACTTAAGGGTAAGAGAGTACTCAGAACAACTGGGTGTATAGGCTGAAGACTGAAAATCATAGCTCACCTCCAATGTATAAGTCATAATTGGTTGTCAAGGGATTTGAATAGAAAAAAGGTGTTAATTTTAAAGAAGTATTTTTCTTTGAGTGCTACATAATAGTGTTACAATACCGGATGAAACAGAGAGTTGCAAGGTTACTACGGGAACCGTGCTTCAGCCCTTGCAGATTGCAGTTTTTTGAATTTTTTCAACTGTTACACTACGATTGTTGTAGTGCTGGTGCTGCAACACTCGTGCTTGTTGCCACAGTACTTTTAGAAATTACATTGTTTGTTGACTATGATCGTAACGTTTCTCAATAGCACATCCTTATCTTGAACAAAATCAATGGAGCTAAAGTGCTGTAGTAGAAGAGTTTATGTGGCAATCAGTCTACAAGACTAAGGCTAAAAAGAAGAGGATTGTTGTTGGAAACAAGATAGGAAAGAGAGTTTTTAAGGAAACTTCTTTAATATTATGGGAATAGAAAGATACAAAATTGGTTATTTGTCTAACAAGAAGGCTATTTATAGTACCCATTAGCCTTTTGCATTAATGCTAGGCTTTATTACCAAGTAAACTAAAGAAACTTAAAGACAAGTATAATTTATTAGGCTAAGAACTTATGAAACTTAAAATAGAATGAAGGCAAAGCGAAATTGTAACGGATGTAACTGATGCTCCTGCATCAGTCTACCTGGGTTGAGGAAGAACTTATCTCAGGCGAGTAAATTTTGGCATACTCCTCATAGATGTTAGGATCAACGTGTTAAGATCCTCTTCAGTTATCCAAGTGCTCTCAGTTGCTAGTTTACTAAGCCACTTCACTAAAACTTTTCTGTAAGAATTACCTCGCCTACATTTGGCTTTTTTCACATCTAACACATCTTCAATTACATCTGCCTTTGCAATTGGCAACTGCTGAACTTGAGCATCGATAGGAGATGTAATACCATCACATCCATCAAATAGATATAAGTCAGAAACATTGAATACGGGACTAATTTGCAACTGTGGCGGCAATAAAATTAACCGTTAGAACTGATTTTCTCCAACACTTTACATGGCCCAAACGTTTTAGACTTGAGCTTATGGTAAGTACCCTTTGGAAATCTTTCTCGCCTCAAATGCACTAGTATTTGATCTTCCTTCTTAAATTCTTCCACACGACGATGTTGATTTTCTAGAAAAGGGTATGTTGCATTGCTTGCTTTCAAAGCAATTTTTATCTCTTCATGAATCCTCCGAATGTGATTTGCAAAGGTTTCTCCTTCATAATTGGTTGTGAAGGGAGTTGACCAGAAAAAAGGTGTTAATTTTAAAGAAATATTTTTCTTTGAGTGCCACATAATAGTGCTACAATACCGGATGAAACAGAGAGTTGCAAGGTTACTACAGAAGCCGTGCTTCAGCCCTTGCATATTGTAGTTTTTTGAATTTTCTTCAATTGTTACACTACTATTGTTGTAGTGCTGGTGCTACAATGCTCATGCTTGCTACTACAGTACTTTTAAAAAAAACATTGTTTGGTGGCTATGATCATCCCATTGCTCAACAACACATCCTTATCTTGAACAAAATCGAGGGACCCAAAGGCTTAGAAAGTTGGGGAACATGCGAACTAAAAGCAAGCCAGAGACCTTGCCTTTTACCTATAGCACCATGGTGCATGGAACCCAGCTCAGTTAGTAAAGTACAAGGCAAAGGACATTGGTACTGGTTTGGAACTTGTTTTTTCAATGTTGGAGCTAGCCCACAGTCGCCGAAGTCCTCAAGCAATTAGGGGAACTTGTAACCATCTCTAAAAATAGCGATGCACCCACCAACATTCTTAAAATTTTGTTAAACTTCAATGCAGAGTTGCGTTGCAGCTCGAAATAGAGTTCCATGTGGGAATGGGGAAATTTTATGTGCTCATCCAAGACGAGCGTGACAGGGATCCCGCCTTCTGCAACCAACTCTGAAAATACATCCTTCAAGAGAACACTTCTTCATCCAACTCCTTTTAAGTTGTACCAATAAGGCAGGCATATACTCATGAGGTAGCCAAAGATGCAAAAGGGAAAACACTAGCTTGTTCTGGAAGTGTTAGGGAGAATATAAAAGTCATTGGCCAAAACACAGATGTATCACACTTATCCCTGCATGATAGTGAATTAAAGCATTCTCCATTCACAGAGGTTACGGCGGTTGTTCAACCATGAGTAAATGTTGAAACAAATTCTAAAACAAAAACATAGGTTCCTTGAGCTTAGTTGACTAAATAAGCAGCTAACAAAAGGCTTTCTAGGAGATGATCAAACTAATCGCAGTACAAATGATTTCTGAGATACAAGCTGGACATATTATGGCATGTTTGGAGCCGAGTATTATGCACAGTGATACATCAATCATTCAAACGAATAAACCAAAGACACGTGTTGCGTGGAGGATTAAATCCATGCAACCATAACACATGGGACATAAGCAATCTTCTCATTATGTTGGACAATAAGTTTGAATAAGTTGGTTATCAAGCTTGTTGAAAACTCCCAAGCCAAACTTAACAGTCACCAAGCCCATATTGAGTCCATTAATGACTTAAACATAGCCAACAAGACTCGCTCATAACGCCATTGTGTCATCTTTGGGAGGACCCATTTTAGAACATGGCTCATATACAACTACTCTTAATGACATTTATGACGCATCAAACCTCCTTCATTTGATGCCACATTCATTTTAATCAATCAAGTAACTTGGAGCTCTATAGGAGGTGATAGACTCTATTGGATTCTCAGAAGTCCTTGAAAATGACAACTAACTATGTACCTCTGTATATGGGCCAAATGATATGAAACTCAAAAACTATTTTGGAGAGAAATCCTCATCTATAGTGGTGATAAATCACTTCCTTGGGGTGATTTGCGAGGATTTCAATGCTATATTCTCCCCACAAGATAAGAACAAGGGAATTTCTAATCGAGATGACGTATCTCAAACACGAGCGTTAATTAGAGACCTGAATCTCATGGAACCTTCCTCCATCAGTAGACATTTCACTTGTTTAAATGGTCAGTCATACCCAAAAATTTTAGACTAGACAGGTTCCTAGTTAATTTGGAAAGGCGAGCTTTGTACCCTAAAATTTCACAATGTAGTCTATTGAGATTTGGTTTAGATCACACTTCTATTCACTAATATTTACACTGTGTCCATTCGGATTTCAACAAATGTGGCGGTACATGGTCTAAATCAGTTCATACAGACATGGTGGGAGGAACAAAAATAAAAAACTCTATGGATGTAAAGCTTTCATTCTGTCTAGAAAACTTAACCATTTAGAGATACGGTCCATTTTTGGATCAAAACCACCATTGGTTATATCAAACTCCTTAAGCCCTCAATCCTCAAGGAATTAGATCATTTGGACACGTGTAAGGAAACCTAAATCCTCTCCCATATAGGGTCAGAGAAAGAGGGTAATCTACATCTCTCTCTTGCCACACTTCTTCACCAAGAAGATTTGCTCCAGTGCCAAAGGTCTATGGTAAAATGGCTCAAAGAAAGAGACTTCAACACCAAGTTTTTTAACACTGTAGCTAGTCGCCGATGCTATTGGAATCAAATTTCTCATATAATCCATAATCAAGTATAGATTGAGGATGCCAAAGAGATTGGAAAGCTCTTCTATACAATGTTTCAAGAACAATTTGGAACAAGGAAATCTTTGTACTTTATCTTTGACTGGGAATACCTATTAGCCCACAAATATGGATCAGTTCTAGAGGCTCTAGACGCCAATTTCATGTGAGAGGAAGTTAGGAAAGCTGTGTTGAGGCCGCAACAGATAAGGCACTGAGCAAATGGATTTCCCATCTCCTTCTTCCAAAAAGTTTGGGATACATTGAGTAATGACAAAGTCAAGTTCTACCAAGAGTTTTTTGGTGGCAAAGCGAAACTAGAGCTCATTAACTGGGCAACTATTGCCCTTACTCCCAAGAAGAAGTCACCCGAGTACCCTTATGATTTCAGTCCAATAAGTCTAATCGACTTCACCCTAAAAATTATTTCTAAAATTCTTGCCACTCCACTCAGCAAAGCCATTGAATCTTTGATTGATGCCCCTTAGCCAACCTTTATCACAAGAGGATTTATCCTACACAACATTGTTGCTGTGGAAGAGGGAATTTTAGCCTACAAAAACGGAAGCTACCAGGCACAACTATCAAAGTTTATTTTGCAAAGCCTATTGACATGGTCAACTAGGATTTCCTCTTAGAGTTTATTTTTGCTCGAGATTTTGGCAACCATTCGATCACATGGATCACAAACATTCTTTCCATTTCTGAAGCTTTCATCCTTGTCAATGATGTTGTTAACAGTTACATTAGATATCAACGGTCCTTAGAGAGGGAGTTCCTCTCTCTCCCCTTCCTTTTGTGCTAGTAGAAAATGTTTTGTGCACAATGTTTTCGGATTTCATAGACTATGAAGTTCTACCTATTGGCCTCTAGGAAGGATGGATAAAATGTGCAAATTGTCACATGTGGATGACCTAGTCATATTTACAACCGGAGGATTGGAAGATATCCGCATTATTAAACTCATTCTGTACCTATACGATGGTATATTCAATTTGACCATAAACTTTCAGAAAACCTGTTTGGACTCAATTTATCTGAGGAACCATTTATTTATCCTCGGTGACATGAATCAAAATACCAAAGATCATATGTTTACCCATAGTGACCGGAGACTAAATATCAAAAGCCGTTATTATTTTACTAACGGATCGATACAAAAACTGCAGTCTTATTTCTCATAAATTCTTATCTACAAGGTTAATGTTTAATCACTACTTACAGGGTTGAGTATAGTTGATTTGGAGACATATCCAAAGTAAACAAAATTTCAGAGCATACAGAATATTCACAAGTTTTCCTAACTTACCTGACAAGCAAAAGTATAGAAATATTTATACCAAAGTAATTTCTTGATGTAGTACGACAGATAATTGCATAATCCATTTTATAAGAATTTCGAAATCTTGAATTTCAAAATGGATAATAATACACTAACAGAAACTTAGTTAAAACAGAGCTTTTAAATATACACAACAATCATAATTTAAAAGAAAATTAAATAATAAATATCAAAGAGTAAAATAATGAATATATGAATGATTAAGCAAATAAATAGGCAATTAAAAAGAATAAATAAAATAAATATAATTAAAATAATAAAATCAACCATATTTATAATTGATGAAACTTACTCATTCACAAGACACAACTTCCAAATAGATACTTACTTGGTTCTAGTATAACACCGAGACAACTTCGAAACTCAACTGACTCATTCACGAATCCTTATTTTTCAAAGATCGGTAATAGAGAAAAGATAAATAAACTACCAAAACCTTTACCTAAGCCAAGAATTTGACAAGGGACTAGGATTGCACAATATTATGGAGGTCAAACTAAGTCTTACAATATTCAAAATATTGCAAAGTAGTATGACTGTAGGAATGAATATACACACAATATATATATATATAGGCTATAGCCACTCAAAACAACTCAAAGTGGGCAGAGGTTAACCTAGTATAGTTCAGACTAGTCCATGAGTTCTAACATGGCCCAAGCATCAGAGTAAACGACAAGGTAGCTTAAACATCAACGAGCTACAGCATTACTAGAACTCCTAGTCAAGAAGGCACTAAATGTTAGTTATAAAAGCAAGGCTGGAGGTACCACCACTTATGTCCCAGTTTACTGGCAATTGGCGATTAAGATCACCTCTTCAACTCACTACACCACAAAAGGGATTTAGAGGCGGTTTTCAAAACCTACAAAGGCAGTTTTAACCGCCTCTATAGCTTTAGTGTTGCTTTTTTGAACCGCCTCTAACCCGCCTCGTATCAAGCCGGTTCTACACTTTAGAGCTGGTTTTTAACAACCGTCGGGATAAGCTTTAAATATGTAGGCGGTTTCTTATCCCAAATTTAGAGGCGGTTATGACCGTCTCGAAAATGTTAAGTTATAGAAGCGGTTATAACCGCCTCTATAGCTAATAATGTTTCATTTTCTTATCACTGTTTTAGAGACGGTTATAACCGCTTCTAGAATTTATAAACTGTAGATGCAGTTATAACCGCCTCTAAAACAATTAGTGAAAATTAAAAATTATTAACTATAGAGGTAACCACCTCTATAGATAATAATTTTTCATTTTCTGATCATTGTTATAGAGGCGGTTATAACCGCCTCTACAATTTATAAACGGTAGAGGCGGTTATAACCGCCTCTAAAACAATTAGTGAAAATTAAAAATTATTAGCTGTAGATGCGGTTATAACCACCTCTATAACTTATAAGCGGTAGAAGGTTATAACCACCTCTAAAACAATTAAAAAAAATTAAAAATTAAAAATTATATTTCAATACACATCCATGTATGCATGCTTAATCATGAATCCCATTTCTTAAAACACAAGCACACAACACACACACATTTAAAGGTTCCTTGGTGGTGGGCCTTTCCATTTGCCTCTAAGACATAATAATAGTTTTTAGTATTCCTCTTGACTTCCAACTTTAATGCCTCACTCCTCATATGCATATAAAATAGAGTGTCCAAGTACATTTCCAAGTCCAATGCCAATGGCAATGGCAATTCAATACATTAATACAAAAAAATATGAACAGAGGCCATGACACAAGTCCTATATGAACAGGGTAAGTGCACTATTCATGCATTGCCAATTTCTTGTCTCTGCACCACAAACAGGGTAAGTGCACTATTCATACTTGAGAACAACTGAAGTAGGACCCAGGCTCTGGTGTAATCTATCATGATCATGCATGTACACCAGACCATTAATAGCCCCATTAAGCAATTTTAGAACAAACAATCTTCCGCGTTTTATTTTCAGCTCAAGTTCAAAAGGGTTCCATAATTTCTGTGCTCCGTTAGCAAGATACTTTGATATCGCTTCACTGGAAACTTTGGTGTAGTCAGCAGCACTGTAACTTTCATCATTACGAAAAGTAAGCCACTGCATGAAGAGAGTTCGATTAGATGATATACATTACAAAAGCTTCATATGTACTTATTGTGCAAATAGTTGTTCTTCCATACCTGCTCTCCAGTTTTGGTCTCAAAGCCTCCTAACAAAGTCTGAATATTCTGACAGATGCTTTTTGGATCACTCTGTCAGATTAGAAGGAAAGGCAATTTTGTAGAGAATGCTTTAGAAGGAAAGGCAATTTTGTACGGACTTTCGTTGTTGAGTAAGTGTTACCCGTTGGTTGTGCTGATCTTGCAGCAGCAACAGCATCAGCAATTATATCCTCCCCCTCCTTCCTTTCTAGCATGCTATTGTTTTCCACTTCTGCTTCATCCATGTGAACATCTGCCTCATTCAGTTTAGCATTATTTTCCAAGTCAAGTGGATCTTCATTAGATGGGCCATGTGATGTTTTGCAAAGAAATTTTCAGACGCAATGTTCAGAAGACATAATCAGATAAGTGGCAGCTAAAAAAGATAACCACATTACTGGTGGCTTCGGAAATTAAATAAGTTGATAAACATACTACGCACCATGTAACGAAAGAGCACCCATGAATTAATTAGAGAGTCATCGCTATTTCGTGGTGGTCTTTGCATTATATCATGTACCTGAGAAGTTAGAAATATAAATCCGATTTTTAAAATGACTAAAGCAATAGAGTTGTGTTCAAAGGTACCTGATAAAGGATTTCATGTTATTATATATAGAACGCCCCTATGCAACAGCTGCAACAATAGTACTGAAATTATCATCAGCTAGAACCATATCAGAAGCTTGCTTTGCAACTTGGATTGATAAAAACTCCGATATTAACACCTCAAACCCAAAAGGATCAACCAAATTAAGACCAAAACTTTCCTTCAAGAAGACAGGCCTAAAAGTGAAATAATTGTAGTTATATATATATATTAGTGGGAATCTAGTTACCTCAGTTCCAGTAATACCCATGGAAATTCCTATATCAGCAAGTTTTAGTGCAGGTGCATCATTGACACCATCTCCGGTCATGGCAACAATCTCCCCACTTTCCTTCAATAGCCTCACAATGTCTTGTTTATGTTTAGGCTCTGCCCGTGAAAAAACTAATCCTCCAGGCTTTGATAATATATCCACTTGTTGACCAAAAGGAAGAGAACTGAACTCCTTACATGTAAAGCTTCTTCCATTAAGACTTGCCAAGTTAGAGAACAGACCAATTTCAGAACAGTTAGCTTCAGTTATGGACTTGTTATCACCTGTTATAAATATTACTTTGATGCCTGCACCTCTGCAATCTAAAACTGCCTCAGGAACTTCTTCACGAGGAGGGTCCTATTAATATAATGCATTAATATTAGACTATGTAATCAATTTCAAAACGACATATGGAAACTGGCAAGGAGAGATTGAAGAAGAAGCATTCAGATTACTCACTCACCCGGAGACCAATAACCCCAATAAAAACCATATTACTTTCTATTTCAGAGTAGTTAGATGGATCAAGAAACTTTTTGTGGGAAGTATGCGTATCAGTATAATAGTCAGAGAACTCGCCCAAGTCATCTTTATATGCAAAGCCCAAGCACCTTAAGCCCTTCGAACTCATCTCGTGAAGTTTTGTTAATATCAATTGCCTACATGACATGTCCATCTCAGTAACTGATCCATCTGCAAGTTGCACAAAGGAGCTTCGCTCCACCACACTCTCAACGGCTCCCTACAAACCATGAATCCGTACAAGAAGCTTCTGATAAAAAAGAAATGAGGGCCAGATTTTCGTGTGGAATTAATTTGTCAATGAAGGCAGACAAAATAATGAGCGGGAATAAACTATTTGCTTAACTAACCATCACCCAAAATTTAGATCATGATTTAACAAAGCTCCTTAAGTTATCACCTATCTAACACTATAACATTTTCAGTTCAGTAGCTTACAACAGACTGGACCTTTTAGTGCAACTATCTAGTTTTCTGTTCAACTGAGTAAATGCATTAATATTAGGACCATGCTGTTGGAAAAAGTACACCAAAAGAAAGGGTGACATGCCATGAAAATCAAAGCAGAAGACTTTTATCCAAAGTTCTACCAGCTTAACTAGCAAAGCTTTGATTAATGCATGTGAATAGATGCACGATGATGAACAGGCACCTTGACCAGAAGGCGGTTATTTCCAGTTAGTTCACGGACAATGACACTCATCGATTTCCGAACCCTGTCGAATTCCAAGGTAGCAACTCTTCTTGACCGCTTTTTCTTTCTTGTAGTCTGTTTCTTGATTTAGTGTCTGTTAGCTTGTTTACTTGTTCTGCTTTTTTTTTTTTTTTTCAATAAAATCAGCCCTCTGGGTTCTTTTTTTTAAAAAAAAAAAAAAAAAAAAGAGATTATGGAAACACTCCAAAAAAAGCACACGACTCTTAAGGTCAAATGCTTGATATAGATTGCTTTCAGGCACCTAATTTTGCTGTACTGTCATCAATGGAATGCTCAAATGCAAGCTGTGCTGCACGGATTTACTCCTTGCTTTTGTATCTGAAAATTTCGTTAGCATTATAATAAATTCCTCTCACGAGGAAATTCAACAAATGCGTATCTCACCATTAATGTGATCTTTTGGCTTCGTAACTGGTTTAGTGACATCTTGAACCACTTCTGGACTCACTTCCCTACTCACTGAGAATGCCTAAACTGATCATGATCCCGGAAGATGATGCCCATAGTATAAACAAAAAATACACATAAAAATCTTTGCAAAAATTTTAAAACATGACAAAAATGGATGTATTCACCTGTGTTGTTCATCTAGCTATTGAGAATCTCCTCAAGTGGTAGATCAGCTTCATTCTGCAAAGCAACTAATTCTTCTTTCTGTTCTGTTTCAGTTATGAGGGTCTCATCTTCATCAATTGTTTGCTCATCATCCCCTTACAAAAGATGCAACATGGCATCATCAATTGTTCTAAATCTATCCCTAAAAATTAAGGAGCAAAAGTGCAGTATCACATTTGATAACCAAACATATACAACAAGAATGGGGCTTCCTAACAAATCAGCGTATGGCATGGTATTGCTTCAATAGCTATTATGCCATATAAAACCAAAAATGAAAGAACAAGTAGATACTGACTAGGATGGACAGCAATGGAAACAAAAGAAAATATTAAATCCTGTTCAGTAATGGGTCATGCTTTTGTTGAACGGAAAATTTCATCCAATACACTAATAAAAAATTCTGCTTAATTGCAGCATTAGCATATCAGGAAGATAAGAACACTTGTAGATGAGAGCTTTCAAGAATATAAACGCAAGTCATGCACAAAGAGAGCATCCCAAGTAGAAAGTATAGAATGAAAGACAGCAAATAATCAGTAACCATAGGTACTTATTTAATTTGGCACTGCACATCCATTTTCTCGTTGAACTGGAGTCCAATCAAAATGCTAAATATTCCTTGAATCATCCATGTTATTCAAAAAAGAGACAAGCTATCTGCTCACCAAGCATGCCTTGATAAACATGAACTCATTAAACTCCTTTAATTCTTGATCCCTTGATACTTTTGTTCCCAAAATAATAATAATAATAATAATAATAACAACAACAACAACAACAACAACAACAACAACAACAACAAGAGAGAACACAATGCCCAAACAATCATCTCATAACACAATGCCCAAACATCATCCACCACTCAGCCAAAATAAAACTATTATAAAGATTAAAATAACTCAAATTCTATTCTAAAGAAAAATAAGCATAAAGTAACCAATCATTTACATCAAATCACCCAAAATTTCCATATAAGTGTCTTGGGATATTTAAGGCAAAAGTACTCAGTAAACAAATCAACAACTGTTTCTCCATATGAAAAATATGTAGAAAAAACTCACAACATGAAAAACACATAGACAGGTTTTAATATTTCAGACTAACTTCAAACTTGCTATATCTAATGATCCATGAAACCCCACTGCATGTATACTTGTTTGTTTATGCAATATCCAAGTCTACAAAATGTTCATTCAAAATAAAGCCTAACAAGTCGACAATTTTCTATTTTACAGACATAAAACACAACAAATGTTCAAAATAATAATAATAATAATAATAATAATAATAATAATAATAATGATGATGATGATGATGATGATGATGAAACATTGCTTGTTGCATGTAAATCAAGTGATGTATCTTACAATTACACTAGATATGAAAATGTTATGCCTTTCTTCCACACCCTTGTAAAGAAAATTAATCAAAAATTTTAAGTTTATTTGGACGTGTGTCCTGCTTTAAGGTTCTGCTCATGATTGGCTTGAACTTAGTTTTAGTTTTTCCAATGTGCCATGTCCTGCCTCATTTGCTTTTGTCATTTGACCAGGACAGACGTGTTCTTTGTTGTTGCTGGCACTTTAATTATGGCATTGATTTGTTGCTTTGACCGAATTGATGGTGGTATTATCATGCCTTTGCCCAAATCTAGATGGTGTTTGATAACTTTGTTGTCATTGGATAGCAGTTCTCACAGACAAATTATTAAATCATACTGATATATTGTTTGCATAAGCATTTGATCTCCGTCTGTGCAGATGTGTATCCTTCGTACAATATGACGATTTTCTTATTTGAGTGCAATTAATCTACTATGTGAAGGTAATTCTTGTTAGAAATTTCTATCGGCGCCATGTAGTACTGTAAGGATTGAAGTTGAAGAAAATGAATCCATCAATATAGCTGTGAGTATGATTGTATATAATGTCCAATGGACTAACACCATTAAAAAGAACAAAATAGACTAGTGATTGGTTGCACACACGGTAAAGCTGCTAGTCTACTTTGCATTTGTATACTTCTCCACAAAACAGGAAATTCATCCAAATAAACTCAAGTGAAGTTAAAAGCATTGGCAATTCTGGATGTAAGAAACCTGAAGTCAATGTTCTGTTTGCAGGAGAACCTAAATATGGTGAACTTTGACATTTGCAGGAAAACATAAATTATAGTGAACTTTGATCTGTTTGCTGCTGCATAAGTATACGTGCCAATATGAAAATAAATGACAAATTGCTAAGGTTCTATATTATCACAAATTAAATAACTACCAACAAAAATTATAAAAAGACAGATTTATGAAAGGGCTATCGTGAAAAAATTAAAACTCTTAATTTGAGAAGATGAGAACTAAGAAGATGAGAATATTCATTTACCCTGGATAGGTAAGACAAGCATTCTATACAAATTTCAAGGGAAACAATAACACATGTCTACATCAAAATTACTTGAAAAAAAGCATAAACACTTTCAATGGACCAAAGGACACTCTGTGATTCATACCTTTCTTTTATTTCTCAAGAAGGACCAAGAGTATGGAAATCATCAGCTAGGTAAAGCGAGAAAAAAGGAGAATACTCAAGGCTCAAATATGCAGTTTTAATTGCTTTACTTTTCTTTTCTAGGCAACTCTTAGTAGTGTTTGTTTAGTTTTCTTTTTCATTTAACAACCAATTAGGCTAGGCCGTTAAACAAAGCGCACAAATTACATATACTATGCTCATTCAGGAAAAGCATTGGCATCTTGCTTTTGTTTATTCATACAAAAGTTCAGATGCTCCTAGCACTGTCAAAAACTCAAGCTGGTCTCAGAAATAAATGCAAATAAATCTAGCAGTAAGTTTTTACATAATATCTCGCTCCATTCTCAGACAACATCCAGACAAAGGAGGACAGATAATTAAAGAAAGAAACAGATATCACTGTTTTCAATGGATTTAGAATGATTTAATGCTTCCCATACAACTGTATGCTTTTGAGATGAGGAATGGATGAAGAACAAGCCATGATTCAAACAGAGAGAGAGATTCAAATTGGGAAGAGCATCGAAAAAGCAGAAAAAGAAAGGGAAAGTGGTTGTCTTGAGTGGGTGTAGGACAACAACATGAGAAGACAGTACTACGTTTATCATGAGACAGAATAAGATGCATCACAGCTTTAAAGAAAGAAAAGAAAAGCAGAGAGTGCTGCATAGACCACACACAAACACAAATGTTAAGAAAAAAAAGGAAAAAAGAAATGTAAAGAAATATAAGAATGCGCTAAACTAATGAAGAGCTATCAATAATGTCTCTCAAATGCTTTTGTCTATTTTTATGTAATCAAGAGGCTTTGAAGGTTTTAGAGTTCAAATAGTGAGACTAGTTTAATGCCTCTTGAGTTATTAAGGTTGGAATGATTTTAAGTTTATATTTTATATTTGTGAAGGGTGGGGCAACTGAGAATGAAGTCACGCTTAAGTGTTCATGTTTGGAAATGATGTCAAACAAAAGGATTATACACTGTGCCAGCACATGCTTAACTCACTCAAGAGATGTACAGAATAGGAAAAGGATCATGAACTCACTGAAGAGAATCATAGAGTTGAGAAGGAGAGGGTTGGAGTTTCATGATGATTTCTTGGAGTCACTTTTGAGAAGAGATGATAATGATGATTATGATCCATTGATTGACCAGCAAATCCTTGATAACATCTTGACACTTATAACTGCAGGTTAAAGTGTGTTTTTTTTCTTATTAATTTACATGTTATGAAGGTATCTTAGTTTTATGTTGTTAGCATGTGTCATGAAGCATGTTAATTTATTTCTTTTTTTTTTAATTTCTTTCTTCTATTTTTCCTTAATTTTTGCTAATGTAGGACTACCTGAAGAGGCTACCCTAAGCTTTTTTTCTTCACCAAATGATCCATCAGATATTGTTGATCCATTGAAAGACAACCTCATTACTCTTTTGTGTGCAATTCTTCTGACAAGGTAATTTATGCATCATTCAACAATTTTCTGTAGCATTTCTTATGCATCTAATTTTGTGATCCTTTTACCATTTATCTTTCTAGGGAAAGGCACCTCTGGCCATGTTACTTCTGATGTCATATTTCTCATTTATGAAGTGAATATGGTCGCAAGTTGTGAACCATGCCTTTTAAAAGGTTGGTTTAAGATGTGACATTAAATTACTTTGGGTGCAAGATAATTATTGCCTCAGAATCATGAAAAGGGTTTCCACTTTGGCAAGATTTAAATAGACGTCAGAAGCAGAATGGACATCAGATAGATATTAAATTAGAATGAAACTGATTTGTGCAAGGGATAAGATATAAACACGAGATTTCAAAGAGTTGGAGGGTTGTAAGTCATATAACATTTGGCTTCATATCAATTAGGTCATTAATATTTATGTTGTAATGTTTTTAGGGATGGTGCCTTACTGAGCTGGCTTGTTTACTTGATTTTGTATTATATCTGTGTCTAGTGGCTAGTAACAAGATAGTTTGCCTAAAGATTCAACTTTCTAAGTACAATTGAGACATAAATAGAATGTGTATTTGTGGCAAACTAACTGCAATTCAAATGCAACATTTGACGAGAAATGAAAAGAAACCATTAATGAGAGTTTTTTCAAAGATGTGATCACAAGAAAACAAAGAAGGAATATAAAGCTTTTATTGGGGCATTTATGTAGAAGAAAGAAACACGGAATAGGCACCACTAATGCATCCAACTCTAAAATCTTCCAGTGGTTTGATATGAAAACAAGCCATCACTGTCCAGTGACCAATGAAAAGCCTCCCATTTAAAGAAATAGAATACACTGTTACATGTTCATACCTTGAAAAATGTTGCAGAGAACTGCAAGAGAAATAGGGCCAGTGATACAAGTGGATGGACAAAATTCCTTCTTTCTACCAATATCTTATAAATGCTTGATAATAACACCACCATTGAGAGTGCTGCAGTGAAATCCTTCAATCGAAATGAGAGAAAAGTGATTAGCACTTCAAGGGTTGGGATTGAGTTAGATTCAGATGCATGAATGTCAGCAATTGGCTGTGGAATGAAGTAATGTGCACCTGTTGCTTGTGAATCATGCCAAAGTTAAAATGGGTTCTACAGTGAAACTCTAATTCTAATATATTTTGTTGAATATATATAGCAAAAAAAGTCACAGATAATGCAAAGGATGATCTGAATGATTGATTGATAACATGCAACAGAAAAAAATTTACAAACATGATAGCAGTTGGTTGTAAACTAAAATGATAGCATTATTGCTGCTCTCGCAAATCATGTCAAGTCAATATAGCTTGAACTGTAAAAGTACAACATAACAAAGATTGGATAAATTCAAATTCTATGTCATCTTGAAGATTTTCTATTGTATGCATACAAGAGAAAGCTGCAGATACTTCAATGGATTATGCAAACTACCAATCAACCACCAATCAAAGGCATGCGACAGATGACAATTTGAAAGTATAGTAATATGGTATATGTTCATGAAATGCATATAGAACTTACCAAACAAAACAATCCATCACATGTTCAGAAAAAAAAGTTTAATTTTTCTTTGCTAGAATTCACAGTATCTACCAGAGAGGAATTCTCAAATCAATGTAAATTTCAAAGATCCACATTATTGTATAGCATCTATGTAGCAAAAGTAGATATGGATAACTAATGAACAGTTCAAAAAAGTAAAGGCACTATAACCAAATTAACCAAAGGCACGCATTCAAAATCCTACAATAAAAATAGAAAAAGTTAATGATGACCGGGTAAGTTCACCATTTTCTTTTGCATTACATATAAAAACGACAATTATCTTATGAGCTATTTAAACCATCCACTTTTTGACAACACAAGCAGAGAAACAAATATAGCAGATCATGATTGTACAGCATGAAACAGAAGGGAAAATTAGAAAAAAGAAAAATAAACCCCTAAAGAGATTGTTTTTTAACTATTGTGAACTTGTAGGAGATCAACATGGAAGACACTACTTTCTTAACTGGATGTTGAAGACCTATTCAAACTGCTTGATCACTTAGGATTCTACTAGTAGTTTGCACTATTTGGATTAGACTGAATTGGCTGACTGAACAAATTTTATTCAGTGAATTTTATTCAATTCGTTTGGTTCAAAGGCATATTCCAGTGGGTTCAATTTTATTTTCCGGTTATTTGTTTATGTTTGTTCAATTGGAGTTTCATAAATTTCACCTCAAGTAATTGAAGAATCAAACTCATTAGTACTAATAACTGTTATGATTGGTATTCAATCAAACCATTAGGTCATCTCATGGATACCTATAATATTATCTTTGATTCTCCTTGTTAGTATTTTGTTAGTTTAATGAAAATATTAACATGTTATTTGTATAGGTAATAGTCTATTAAGTTTTCCTTTAAATTCAAACTTTGTAAAGTTGTTAATTGGACTTGCGCCAATTATCATGTATTAACACTTTGTACTAATGACTCGTTGTATTTATGCTGATTTCATTTTCATGGTATGTTGTTGTATGGATGAAAAGAAATTAAATTTATATTAATAATGTTTTGGAATTAACAAACCCAATTGAAAATGTTTCGTATTTTTAATCAACTACCAGGTAGGTTCAGTTTTTGGAAATTGAAAGCTACGATATGTTAGTTTTGTTAAATTTTGGATTGAATTGACCAAATGTGTGCCCCTGAATTCTACTTGAGATATTGTGCAATCTTTGAACTGATAAACATGGACGATCAAGATTCAACACTTTTCCTAGCTTATGTGTGCATATTTAATGTTGGGTCAATAAGCATGTCTCTGGCTAATACTAAAAAGACAGTTGGTCACAGGCTTTGTTGAACTAAAACTTTTGTGTCAATGTTTTATCCTTGATCAAGAATGCCTTTGCTTTTAAAGGGATAAGGACATTTGATCATGATAGACTGTTGATCAAGAATGTCACCATCACCACCAAGCTTTGGACCATAATAATATCTTGCATTATAAAGTCTATGTGTGAACTTATGAGAATAGAGAACCAACCCATTTTTTTGAAAGAAAAAAAGATACTGTGACAGAGAAAGAAAGAAAGGGATAGAAATTGATAAAAAAATCCATTCCCATTTGTCGAAATCATCGGCACCCGGTACTACATTCATTGGTCTAATAATGACTCAGTTTTATGACCGGTTCATGTAATTATAATACAAGGACTAGTATTGAAGTGTTGAACTAAGAAGTTGCACGAGATGATGAATGATGCTCTAATATGGATCATTATAGTCATTAGTGAGTGATTTAACCTTAAAATTAAGTTTGCATTTGATGGGCATGTGTCAACAACCAGAGTTCCACTTGCGCCGAAAGAAAGTGTATATAAGATAGCTTCCATTAGAGGTGTATATTGGTGAGGGTGGTGCATGAACGAGGACATGCATGAAGTGAGACATGCATGATGTAAAAAGGAAGCAAAACAAAGCATGCATGATGTTTCTATACCTTCTAATTGTATACTTTCTAGAATAGTCAGATGTTAATTACTAATTAGAGTCGTTACCAACTTTGTTATCTTCTTGTTATATATATAAATAAATTAAGCGGATTAAGTAGAAGATAGATTATATATATATATATATATATATATATATATATATATATATATATATATATTCAAAGTATGTTAATCCCAACAGCAACAAACTCACAAGTTCATATATGGTGGGGCTGTATGTATATTATATACTTTGTTCTCTTCTTGGGTATGGTGTTGCACCATCAAAACAAGATAATAGAGTGGACGGAAGCTAAACCAACTCTCTCCCTCGTAACTCCTATAGACCTACCATAAGATACACATACATACAACAATATTATTGTGTTAAATATGGGCATCCAATGCATGTCTTTTTTCTTTCAAAACTGGTTCAATTGGGACTAGTCACCATTACATCTAAAGCTTATTTCAAACTTAGGACCTAAACCTCCCTTGGCTTAACATTTCATTTTGTTATTTGGAAACAATAAAAACTATATCTATTATAATTAATAGAAATAATAATAACTGAACAACTTATTTCCCATCAAATTCTTCTACATAAATTACCTTGCAAAACCCCAAAATCACTTCTCTCTCTCCTTCTCTCTCAAATTCAACAACATTAACTAGAGAATAATACAAAGATAAGAAGTAAACACATCCCAGACACCCAGGATACCACTACATTCATTCTTTTTATGTCATCATCCAAACACAAATACAAGAAAACAGCACATAAACAAAAAACTAATTAACAGTAACTTTTCCCTTCCAACGTTAGTAATAAACACCAAAACAAAAACACCAAATTTGTTAAAATCATACATACCTATCGTTTGATTATGCGGATGCAGCAATGAATAGGCTCATTCCAGCAGTGCGGCTCAGGTAATGGAGCTCGTCTTCAAAGAGAGAATGAATGTGAAACAAAAAGGCTCAAATGATGATGGAGCTCATCTTCAAAAGAAAATGAAAGGGAAGGGAACAAACCTAGATGTGATTGCGATGGAGCTCGTTTTCAACTCCAGTGAAAGGGAAACAAGAGAGAGCGGTGGCGGATGAAGCTCGTCTTCAAAGAGAGTGAGTGGCACCGGGGCGGATGAAGCTCGTCTTCAAAGAGAGTGAGTGGCACCGGGGCGGATGAAGCTCGTCTTCAAAGCAAGTGAGCAGCGGCGGGGCGGATGAAGTTCGTCTTCAAAGCAAGTGAGCGGCGGTGCACGGCGGCGGATGGAGCTCACCTTCAGGTAAACGAGAGAGAGAGTCTTCAAAGAGAATGAAAGGGGGGAGAGAGAGAGAGAGGTGCGTGAGTGTGTGTGTGTGTGCAGGGAGAAAGAGAGAGTGTGACAGTGTGAGTGAATGCAGAAAGAGAGAGGGAGTTTTAATTGTTTTTATTAATTTAAAGTAGAAGGGTTTTTTTAAATTGGCTCTAATATTTTGCGAGCAAAAAATATTTAGATAATTATAGAGGGGTTTTTAAAACCCCTCTACCAAACAACTTCTAAAAGTAAAAAAATGGTGTAGTGCATGTCCGTTGAAAAAGTTTGTTATAACAGCTTGAAATAGATGATTAATCCATTTGAGAATAGATAGGAAATGGTTGTTGACAGTAGGATAATTTCATTCTGGGATGGTGGCGTGCAGTTATATTTCTTGTTTTTTATAATATGTAACTGTTTAAAATTTCATATGAATTTGGGTGTTTATATATGTTTAATTAGGACCTTTGAAAATATTGGTTAAATTATTTTTTTTGATATTTAAAAGAATATGTCTTGCTGGGTAGAACTCTTCAAATGCATTTTCTTTCTTTCTGTTTTTATTTATCAATTCTATTGAGTGGCTGAGTGAAATGGTTTTTTTTATAACCTTTGCAACTTTGTAAATTTTAGAAAGTCAGCCAAATAAGTTGAAAAAATAATTTTGTTTTAGGTTTTAAAAAAATCAAAACACAAATAGTTTCTAACAAAGGTGCAAAAATCATGGCAGTTAATTGAAAATAAATCATTTTTCAAAAAATAAAATTTAATAGGTTTTAAAAGAATATTTAAAAAACTCTCAAAATATTGAAAATGAGCTTCGTTTAATGTGTTTTTACTTTGACAATTGATTGATAAAATGACTCCAGTGCCATTTTGATCAATAAAATAATTTTAATTATGGTCAATGATAATTATAAGAATTATAAAAAAATTGTTATTAAATGAAAAGAACATTGGTAAACTATATATATAATTGGTAACTTTCGTTTTTTGAAGAATAAAAGTTATTTATGTAATGGGTATTTATGTAACTTTCTTTGTTCAGTAGTGCCATAGATTTCTTCTATACACACACACACACATATATATGGGGGTGGTTCCTTGTAAGTTGTAATTAATTCTGATATCGAAATAAAGCCCTAATGTGGTCATGGACCTAGGCAATCTTGTCCAACCACGTAAATATTTGTATCTTGTGATTGTTTTTGCTCTGTGTTTTTTCTTCCGTGATCATAGGTGGGAATCCTATTCTCAACATTTTCTCTGTTCTCATCTCATTGTAGTTACCTTTGGAATGAAATTGAAATCCACCTTGTTTATTTTTGTCATTTCTAGATCTCTTAGAGAAGTTGAAGATAGGGTCACCGGAGCTTAGTGATAGTTGACAATGAAGTCACTACACCATTTTTTAATTTTAGAAGCTGTTGGGTAGAGGGGTTTTAAAAAACCCTCTCTATAATTATCTAAATATTTTTTCTCCCAAAATATTAGAGCCGGTTAGAAAAAACCCCTCTACTCTAAATTAATAAAAAAATAAAGCGCCCCCCCCTCTCACTCTCTTCCTCTCTCTCACCCCTCACAGATAGCACTCTCTCTCTCGTTCTCCTTTCATTCCCTTTGAAGACCTCTCTCTCTCTCTCTCTCTCTCTCTCTCTCGTTTCCTTGAAGGTGAGCTCCATCCGCCGCCGCGCACCTCCTCTCGCCGCGCACCGCCCTCGCCGCTCACTCTCTTTGAAGACGAGTTTCATCCACCACCGCTCTCTCTTGTTTCCCATTCACTGGATTTGAAGACGAGCTCCATCGCCGGCGCATCTAGGTTTTGTTATTGCGGTTTTTTCTTCTCGATTATAAGACCTAATTCGGTATCGTGAAGTCATGATTTGTTGAAAGCTTATGCTTCTTTTTTTTATTTCTAGGGTTTGGAAGGAGGTGGCTTGATCCTAGCGTTTCCCTAGGACTGTGAAGCTCTCCTCTGATTTGTCTCTATTCGGTGAGAAACTTGGTTTTCGAATTTTTTCTGTGTTCTTTTTCATGTATTTTGAGTTGATTTGAAATCTTAGTTTGCTTTTACATTCTGCATTGTTTTTGGGTGTGATTGCTGAAACAAAACTTTGTTTTAATTGATTCTTTCTTTTAAAAATCACTTTATTGTGCTCTTAATCATTTTTTTAATTGATGAAACGAATTCACCTCATTGAATTATTCATCGCCAGAAGGGATTTCATTGGGTTTGAAATTTTCTTCAATTGAAGAGCAGAGACTATTCTTCAAACCTTACATTGTCATCTTTGAAAACTATAAATCATCAACTTAAATAAAAAAATCTTATCTTTATCTGTGACCTTCCACCTGACAATAAAGATAAATATGTATGAAACTCAGAATCAGTTTTCCAGTTTCACAAACCAATCCCAGGATAAACAAGACAAAGACAATAACAATTCACCTGAACTTGGTCATAAGTCTGTATAGAAAAACAAGTATCATTGCCTTGGCTAAGTTCATTCCCAAACAACTCCTACCCCCAACTCCAAATGCCAAGAAACTATAAGGTTTTGCATCTTCTTCAAACCTTGAAGGATTGAATTTATTTGGATCTTCATATATTTTTGGATCATAATGTACAGCTCTTGCATCAACATTCAACACACTTCCTTTCTTTATCTGAAATCCTAAACAATTTTGAAAGCCAAGTTGTTAATTCCTTAGCCCTGTTTTTGTTATATATATATATATATATATATATATATATATATATATATATATATATATATATATAGAACTTCAATATATTGCAAATACATACCATCAATATGGCACTCCTTCATTGCTACCCTTGGGAACCAGGACACAATTGTGATCATCCTTAAAGACTCTTTCACCACCTTAGAAGCATATGACATTCTATTCAAGGCTTCAACACCAAGCGAATGCCCATGACCCTCTGATGAAAACTCCAACTGTATATGTATGTATCTTGATTATTAGTGATTGATGAAAACAAATTAATCTATTTGAAACTATTTGTTCTTCAATTACTTACTCTAAGAGTGTCCTAAACTTCTTGGTTTTCATCCAAGTACTTGATCATCCATGCAATCGCATTTGCTGTGGTATCTTGTCCTGCATTTTAATTAAATAATTCCTCATTAGAAGGTTTTAAACATGATTGTTGTGGTATCATCCAAGTATCTTCATAACATGATTTCTCGTCTCCATTGGCAACCTTGGTTCAATAGAAACTAAAGTAGTACAAGCTTTTAAAGCAAGGCTCTGAATACAATGTAATTAAAGGACAAAGCAAAGTTAATACAAAATCAAGAAAAACTATAAGAAAATGACAAGCAAAACATCAAAAATAATTAAACATACTTGAGTGTGAAGAAATTCAAGATTTGAATCAAAAAATTCATTGCTTTCATCTTTACCCATCAAAGTCAATACATAATCAAGCAACTGGCCTCTACGCTTTAGTGGGAATGAAACACCCATTTCAGAGGCATTAATGATAGCATTACCTATGTAAAACACGTTGGATGCCTGTCAATGACAACGCTTTTGGAAAAGTACTTCTAGGAAAGAACTATGAAAAAACATGTTATTTTGGATGTTAATAAAATCGAAACACCTATTTCTTGTGATAACACCACAAGAACATTTCACACTAAATATGTAGTAAGAGTGAAAAACTTACCTAATATGTCAATCGTTGTGATAACAGCTTGCGTTGTAGTAGGATTTTGAACATGAAGGAGCCGAGAAAGCATATTAGTACCCTGTCATTGCCATAAATTAGAAGGCCAGCCACAAAATTTACAAGACAAAATATTTATCCGCATAAAAAAAGATCTATAATTATTTAAAAATAATGTTGATTCAACTATTAAAATATTAATTGAACAGAAAGGAAGCATTCTTTTGTGACTTCTCACAAAGGATGAGCTGTAAAATGCTTGGCATTCATCACTTGATTATAAATTTGTTCTAAAATTTATAAAATAGATTCCCTGTTGACAACTTTCTTCCCTATAATGATTGAAGTAGGCAGGCTTAGTCAACCCCAAACATGACCGGATTAAATTTCTACCCATTAAGAAAAGCTTTACAAACTGCTATCATTATTGATAAGCATCATCTTATTTTTTAATTGATCCACAACTCTGCAAATAGCAGATGCCATTTTCATTATTTCACTGTATATATAGCATTTTGTCAGCTAAACCACTTCTGTAGGATAATTAAAATACTTCATATTTATCTTCAACCAAGACATTGCTGAGGAGAAAACCCCCAAAGTTTTGATTTTTCTTGTGATTGTGAGTGGTTTAGTTCATCCCTGTTTGATTGAATTTCTAGTCATTTCCCAAAATTGTTGGGAGGTTCAAGGGCATAAGGTATAAACCTTTTGTGGTCTTTTGCATCATCCTTGGTTGCAAGTTCGTTTGCTCCGCTGTCAACAAGGTATTTTTCATGCCTTGTTTGATTGAAAGTATTGTTTCCTTTTTATTCTAGGCTTTAATTGATTCAAAGATGTGGTTTTTTAATGTGTTAATGGATTCATTTGTATTTATTTCTCCGTCTCTGTATCAAAGAGGTGTTTTTTTCATGGGTTTCTCGATTTATTTTGCTTTCCTCTCTCTATATCTGGATCAAAGATTTTTTTTTTAATGTGTTTCTGGATTCGTCTTTGCTTGTTTTTGTTTTTTCAGTTCTAAAAGTAGCTCTTTTTATTGGCTTTGTTTAATGGAGTCATGGTTGATTGTATTGGTTTTTATTGGGAATAGGCTGGGCTCGCGAAGCTGATAGGGCTTGCAGGGGAGACAAATATCCAGGCTACTTCTTGTTACATGGTCTCCATTTAACAAGCTCTTCTTTTGATTGAACAACAAATGGATTCATATATAAATATCATGATTGTTGTTTCAAACTCAGGGAGAAGAGCAGAAGAAGCTGGATGTGCTCTCAAATAAGGTCTTCGTCAAAGCTTTAGTTAGCAGTGGCCGGAATGTAAGACTATAACCTTTTTGTCTTGTTTTACTTTGATTACTTTTGTAGTTTGCACTAAAACTGTGTTCATTGGAAATTTGGGAACTTTATTGAGGAATGTGAATTTGTTGGGCACTTTCTTTAGTGCATTCTTGTGTCTGAAGAGGATGAGGAGTCAACTTTTGTGGATCCAACTCTGCGTGGAAGGTGTTCGTTAAATTTCCTGTTGTTTTCTTGATTTGTGATGTTTATTGTGTTTGCTAATAGCTCTGGTTGATTTTTCATGGTTAGCGCAGGTACTATGTTGTTTTTTATCGTCTTGATGGTTCCTCTAATATTGATTGTGGTGTTTCAATTGGAACGGTATGGATTTTCATTGCTTTGAAATCCAGCTGAATTTAGTTTAGTTTCTACTCATATGGGTTGAGAAAAGTTTCTAGTTCCCCTCTTTTCTATGACTAGACTATTCCATCTTCAGATATTTGGCATTTACATGGCACAGGATAAAGATAAGCCATCTCTTGATGATGTCCTGCAACCAGGGAAGAACATGCTAGTAGCTGGATATTGCATGTATGGGAGTTCCTACATGGTAAAGCGCTTATAAACTCTAGTTGTCCTATCTTTGGTATTCCTCACATAGCATGTAGCTTCATGGTGACTAGAAATAACCAGATAGTAACTCATTACTTCTAATTCTTCAGCTTGTATTGAGTACTGGTAGTGGTGTTAATGGATTCACTCTCGATCCATCTCTTGGGGAGTTCATACTGACTCATCCAGATATGAAGGTTAGTACAAGTGGCATGAATTCTTTAGAATAATATCACTCTTGCTAATTATTCCTTTCACTTTGATATTTTGATTGTCTTTTTTAATGTGAAAAAAATACAAGTTTAATTGTAAGATCTTTGTTCAGAATCTTCAAATATACTGCATTTTATAATAGAACTTTCTTCATATTTTAAAATTTTCTTTAATAAGTTTTGCTTTTGTTTCTCTAGGAATTAAAGCAATATCCAACTCTCAAAGTGGAGGTGGGAAATGCTGCTTTTGATTAATTAGATAGGATGAAGGATGAAAGCAAGAAAGCAACTCTCAAGCTAGTAGACATGGAATGCAGCTATCTCACTGTTGATTCCTTCCGAAAGCTTCCTCAGGATATTGAGAAAGCCGGAGTCAACGGCTACAACAGAGAATGTATACAAAGCTGCATTAGCTTTAGGAATTGCGAACCAACTTACTAATATACTCCGGGATGTTGGAGAAGAGTGAGTGAAGATCATCAAAATTCAGTATTTGAATGATCAAATCTGAGTTCTTAGGTTTGCTGCAGTGCGAGACAGGGAAGAGTACATTTTGGTTTTTAAAAATTCTGAGATAAATGTTAATATAGTCTATTGACGTGTGATTAATTAGGATTATTATTATAAATATTTCATTTTTAAAAACTTGTCATTTGGATGAAATGTTTGCATGCACTCTTTGAATTCTATATAGGAGTGAGTGGCCATGGGACAGGATAGGGGCAGGCTTCCCTCTATCCCCTTGTCCCTCAATAAATAAATAAATAACATGAAATTGCAAATTCATGGAATCAATATATATATATATGTATAACCCTCTACCGCTTCTAAGTTATAGAGGTGGTTATAACCGCCTCTACCGCTCATAACTTATAGAGGTGGTTATAACCGCCTCCATACTTAATAATTTTTAATTTTTTTCTAATTGTTTTAGAGGCCTCTACAACTTATGAGTTATACAGGTGGTTATAACCGCCTCTATACTTAGTAATTATTAATTTTCTCTAATTGTTTTAGAGGCGGTTATAACCGCCTATTTATAAATTCTAGAGGCGGTTATAACCGCCTCTGAAACAAATGTAAGAAAATGAAACATTATTAGCTATAGAGGCGGTTATAACCACCTATATAACTTAACATTTTCGAGACGGTCATAACCGCCTCTAAATTTGGGATAAAAACCGCCTACATATTTAAACCTTACCCCGACGGTTGTTAAAAACCGGCTCTAAAGTGTAGTGCCGGCTTGATACGAGGCGGGTTAGAGGCGGTTCAGAAAACCAACACTACAGCTATAGAGGCGGTTAAAACCGCCTCTGTAGGTTTTGAAAACCACCTCTAAAACCCTTTTGTGGTGTAGTGATGACATAAATATAAATTAAAACCCAAAACTACATAAAACTTTTAACGCTTGTATTAATAACATCAAAAATCAAAAAAACCAAAAAAGGAAAGAAGCATCTCACCTAGTCAAACTTTCTTGTCTGTTCTCAAACGAATTAGGACTCTATCTATGGAAGGAGATAACCAATTATCATAAATTCCCTTTGTTTGTATCCCCACCAAACTTGCTAGACTTTTAAGTATATCCACATCACCATCTTTCCTATATAAGCAAAATTCATTACTGGTAAAGAAAGATAGAAGAAGAAACAAGAACGAAAGAGAGAGAGAGAGAGATGGCAAGAGCCCTACAAAGTCTTGGTTATGTTGTCTTCATGATCATGGTGGTGGTGATGGTTGGAGACATGGTCTCTGGTGACAGGAGTGTGATGGGAAGTGCTGACTGTGGAGGGACCTTCTCCATTGTGATAAGGCAGTGTCAGATATATGTGAAGATTGCAGGACCAACAATGGATCCATCAAGGGAGTGTTGTGATGCAATGAAGAAAGCAGATGTGCCATGTGTTTGTGCTCACATCACTCCAGAAGTTGAAAAGATGATCAGCATGCAGAAGGTCAAATATGTTGCTCAGAAGTGTGGCAGACCTCTCCCTCCTGGCACCAAGTGTGGAAGTAAGTACCTATATAGGTGTCTATAATAGATATATATATGTATATATATTATGAGTTATTTAATGGTTTGTTAATTTTCTTAATTGATTTGGATTGTAGGTTATACTGTTCCTCCAACGATATGAGCATGGATGGAGAGAGAGGAGGTGGGAGATGGGTAGCAGACAGTTAGGGAGTTTCTTGAATATATAAGATGGTGCATAAGGATGTATGATTAGATGGTGACTATGAAATGCTTGTTTTATGGTTTATCAAATATCAGTGTGTTCTTCTTTTATATGTCTGTTATCCAGCTAGCTTTTCAAGTCAAGCAAGGAAGTAAAACTAACACTACACTACAAAAGAGTTTTAGAGGCAGTTTTCACATCCTATAGAGGCGGTTTTAATCGCCGCTATAGCTTTGGTGTTGCTTTTTTCACCGCCTCTAACCCGTCTTGTATCAAGCCGGCTCTACACCTTATAGCCGGTTTCTACTAATCATTGGGGTAAGGTTTAAATATGTAATAGGTTTTTTATCACAAATTTAGAGGCGGTTATAACCACTTCTAAAACAATTAGAGAAAATTGAATATTACTAGCTATGGAGACGGTTATAACCACATCTAAAATTTATAACTCGTAGAGGTGGTTAATTATAACCACTTCTAAAACGATTAGAGAAAATTGTAAATTACTAGGTATGAAGGTGGTTATAACCACCTCGGAAATTTATAAGCTTATAACCGCCTCAAATTATGATGCATTCATAGAGTACACACAAACCATAGATGATTGGTTACCTATACAATTCTTTTTGGACAACAATAAATATATTGGAACATAGTTCTAATAACACAAATACAAGACCAGTGAATCTTCAAACATAATCACAAACCAACTCACCACAACAATCACATTTATATCAACCTTAATCACACCAAATTAGACTTCTTCGTTTACGCCAATCAATGATATATACTAGGCATTGCTCGATGATTTAATGTTTCTGTATATATGTGTATTTCTTAATAAAAAATAGTAAAAGAATTTGCCTATTCCATTCCATCTTATTACATGTTATCAGAGCTAGCAGACCATGGTGCAAAAACATGCAAAACTCAAAACGGTCAAGTATGAAAATTACATAAGATGAATGGCATTTTTTAAAGATGAAACCTTGTCAGTTTCATTTAACAATGTTGGTTCTATATCATCAAAAGCATTTGGGTTTTGCGAGGTTGGAAAGTTTGTCACACATAATGGATTTTAGTTTTAATCTTGATTTATATTGACTTGCCTAGGCAACCAAAGGCTCAAAACATCCTATAGCACCAGGAGGCTACCTTTAACAACAATATTGTATAAAAGCCTTTTTTAAGTGTATACTCATTTTTTCTAAACAGAATTAAAAAATCTAATGCCAAAGTTGCAGTTCATATTAGAAATGCACTTAATAAATCCCAAAAGTGGCCATAAATTTCTACAATCAGAAAATTCAATAGTTGTTAGACTACTTCAACTAATTGAGTCTTGAGTCTAAAGTTTCTATGATGAAGTGTCATAAATATGAACCGTTTAAATATTTTCTCGTAAAAACTAACACTTTAAAGTTCTTATTTGAAACATTATGTGGATCAAAACTGAAAGAAATTCTAAGTACTTCTATAGCAGTTTCCTGGATTTGTGTTCGTTATCAAGTCTTTAAGCTGTTTTGCCTTGCTTATGGTTTATAGGTGTCAGATAAATCATATGTTTTGTTATTCTAACATGGCCTCTTCATACGTGCTAGTCCAAATTAATTATGCCACAAGCAAACCAAATATACCAATTTGACCAAACTCTTACTATGCTAAATATATAATTTGCTCTCGATAAAGATAGACATGGAAACGAGAAGGACATGATAAAATAAGAGAGACGAACAAAAACAATGAAGCAAACCGCTATTTGTGCCAGTGGAAGAATCATTTTGATTGGGGCTTGATGCTCCGAAGGAAATTGAGGCTTTCCTTTTATAATTGGGACGGACTCGTCTAGTTTGCTTTTTGTTATAGTTGCAAGAATCTAAATACAATAAAAAGCATGTGATTGATTTTGAAAATTATGAAATAAGGAATGGTTTAAATTTATAGCAGTGAATGGTTTAATTTTGACAAAGGAAACATATACTTTCGTACTTTGCAAGAATATTTGTAACATATGTAGCAGAAGAAATGTGATTATTTTTTTACTCATTGTTTTTTTTTAAGAAAGAAAAAAAACTTAGTTAATCATAATGTTAGCCTAGTGCAATGGAAGTAAAGATGCTAGTTGGGGGGGGGGAGGGAATCCCTGTTCCCTGTGGGGCCCTGCCCCGACGGGGCTGGGATTCCCCGAAACATCCCCCCGCGGGGCGGGGAGCGGGGAAAAATTCCTCCCCGCCTAGTGTGGCGGGGGCGGGGAATGCTCTCCCCTCCTCGCGGGGATCCCCGCCCCGTGCCCCACTGGGACTCCCCAACAAACAAAATATTATATATTTTTAGTGCATTTATTAAAAATTATTTCAAAATTAATATAATGTTATATATATAATCAATAAATATTTATTTGTTAATATTTGTAGTTATTAATAAGTTTTAGTAATTATAACTTTCCTATTTAATAGACACTTAATTGAAAATAACTGAGTTTAGATATAATTGTAACTGAGTTTAAATATAATTTAAAATAACTCAATTTTGCATTATGAATTTTATTAATGGATTTCTAATTTTAATTTAGTTTTAAACTTTATGTCATTTGTATTACTTAATTTGTATCTTAAATTTTTAATGTTGTTGTTTCATCATACATTATATTATGACTTGTTAGGGGAAATATTTTGTGTGAATTTTTATTTTATATATGGTGTGCATGTTGTAAAAAAAAAAATTTTCAGTCAATGTTTTAGGCGGGACGGGGATTCCCCGTGGGGCGGGGATCCCCGTGGGTGAGTGAGTGGGGGGATTTTTTCCCCACGGGGAATTTTAAACCGGGGAATGCCCGCCCCGTGGAGAGCGGGGATGGGGACCGGGATCGCATTCCCGCCCTGCCCCACTTCCATTCCTAAATGGAAGCAAGCACTGACACTACAACATAGCCTGGATTGTCACAATAAGAAAACCATATCACCTCAATGTACGGCAGCATAGACTAGCCATATTTTAATTCTAAAAATATAGCCCAATAGAAAAGAGTAAATAGATAAATAACCAAACCATGCATCAACTTTAGTATCTTAAGCTATATTCACCAGTGTGTGAGTTTTATCTTTTAAAGAAGTGAAAACATGAACAAATATTACAGTGATAGAAGTCAGTAACATAAGCTAGCTTTTCTTTAATGTAATTAGAAGTGAGAAACATGGACATATTTAACACTAATGAAAGTATGTATATCATATGAGGATCATTGGTATTTATGTCTAAGAAGTCAAGAGATCTTGGACAAATATTTCTATAATGATTAGCTGCATTAGTACATATGTATATGCTTACCTTATTTAACTAAATTAAGCGAAAACATGAGAATATACATTTATATACATATATATCCCCGTAATACTGAAATGATCAGTGGCATCATAATTAATTTTAAGAAGTGAAACATAAGAGCAAAAATAACATTAGTGACAGTAGTAGCATCATAATCATCAAGATATTACCACATAGTTTACCATGCCTTTAAGAATTGAAAGCTTCATTTATATCTACATAGTCCTTTTGATAAATGAGAACATGTATGTGTGTGTGTATGACACTAATGGCTGCAGGTATATAAACTTAACAAAATTTTAAGAAGTGAAAATAGGAACATGCATATAATAGTAGATTGCTAAATGCAGTTTTACCTTTTGAGGAGCAAAACAAGAACATATATAATCACACCAATAGGAGAAGAATCATAAATTTTGTTAGTATATATAAATAAACATGATCAAGCCACAGGTTGAACCCACAACTTTTGATTAGGAGGAAAAATAAAATACCAACTCTCTCATCATTGATATACTTGTATTAGTATGCTTTCCTCTTGAGATTGAAATGAATAACATGTCAAAACTAGCATATATATTGGAGTAATATAACAGAAGCTTGAGTAGTAGACACATTTACCTTAATTATAACAAGTGAAATAAACAAGAGAACAAATACAACTAATGCCTACTGCATATGTTTAGCTTAATTTTAAGGAGTGAAAACATGGACATCCATATGTAACAGTAGCAGGACAAATATCAAAGTTCACATTTACCATTAATGGGAGTATATATGAATCATAAGCTTCATTAGCATGTTTTCCTTTTAAGAATTGACAAAATCAGAACAAACAGAACTCTAATCTGTTGTAGTATAACTTATAGCATAAGCTTCATTAATATACATGTTTAACCCAATGGACCAATGACACATGTGATGGACCACTTACACCATTATATTCTCTCTATATATTAATTAGTGACTGCATCACATGACTGAAATCGCAAACTGATATTTCCTGTGTATCACCAAGATGCTCAATCTAATTTAAACTTGTGTTTTCTTTCTCTACCGCAAATCAAATACACCTTAACAGCTAAAGATGCGCAAACGTCTTTTGATTCACTAAGTGTCAACAAGATTCTCAATCTAATCCAAAGAAGAATGCCTTTGTGTAAACATTGTATTTCTGCATACTCCCAATAAATTATAACTAAAGATGAGTAAGTCTTGATTCGAAGTATCAAAAGGATGCTCAATCCTATCCAAACTTGCAATTCTTTAAGTGCAAACTCCAAATGCAACTCCATATTTCTACACACCACCAATCAAATAATTCCTAGTAAATAAAGATGAACACAGCTTTTGATTGACTTAGTATTTACAAGATGCAAAAGCTAGTGTAAACTAGCAGTTGCTTACATGTCAATGGCTTTATTTATCTACTCACCACAAATCAAGTACGCCCTATTAATTATGCAAGATCAATCTCTTGAAAGAAAAGGTCAAATTCTGCATGGTGAGGCAGAATGGTAGGAAGAATTTGAAAACAAGCTTGACCAAGTCCAGTAAGCTGCTATCAATCCAATGCCTACAAGAATTTCAATCTGGTTAAGGTTGAGAATTCAGCTAAGCATTAGACCCAAACCACAGTGTGTGTTACTTACGAGCATGAAACTTTACTTGAAATTACTGTTCTGACAACTACCACTTAATTAAGGAAGGGCCAGAAGAGTTAAAAATACCTGAGGAGCAAACAATTCATCAAATACTCCAACATGTCAATGATACCATTAGATCTAGCTGCATTTTCTTCTATTAATTCAAACTAGCTATTTGCTTGGTTTTCCTTCCTCCTCAGAAATCAATCAACATTTACTGACATAATTATGGTTGTTAAGTGACTGATTATGATTAAACACCTAATTAAACTCCTACACTTCATAATTATCTTCTTTTCCTGCCTTGGTCTCCAAGCTATATATGCAATCATTTAATCACATGAAACCAACCGCATCATGCAAATTATAGAGTGACATGCTTAAGGTGACCATGTTCAAAACCATGAGGTTACACAGTGAGGAATTCGGAGAGTATCTGGAGATGATGCTTAGTGACCTTTTGGAAAAACAACAACAATAACTTCAAATCTCAAGACCGGTTGCAAAAAAAGCTTTCTAAATATCCAATAGCTTCAATAACCCACAAATTCTCAAATCTGAGAGTGAAATTGGAAGAGCAATAAAATCATACATACCTACAGTTCCATTATGCGGATACAGCGACAGATAGCCTCATTCATGTGTAGGAAAAGCTCATTCGCACAGCAGCGATGCAGCCCCAACTCTGGTGATGGTTAGGTCTAGCTCATCTTCAAAGAGAGAGATGTTGGCTTCTGGTGGTGTGGCGGCGGCAATGGAACTCATTTGAGTGTGGCGGTGGTGGAGCTCGTCTTCAAAGCGAGTGACTAGCGGCGATGGAGCTCATCTTCAAAGTGGGTGAAGAGGAAATGAGAGAGAGAGAGAGAGAGAGAGAGAGAGAGAGAGAGAGAGAGAAAGAAAGAATTAGGTTTTTAAAATGATAGTTTTATTTTTTAAAACCGGCTGTAAAATTTTGGCTTTAATGCTAAGTTTTTTTTATAGAACTGGTTAATCTAAAACCCCTCCAATTATGTGCTTCTAAAAGGGTAAATTAGTGTAGTGAATAGAATGATAATGGGGTTATCTATACATCTATACATACTATGAAATCTATTTGTCTCGTAGTATAAAAGAATTATAGGGCCGTTTGGGTGCCGGATTGGGAATGGAAAAGAATGAGTGAGTAATGAAAATAAAGGGAGAGTGAAGTAGGATTTAGAATAAAAGGTATGTTTGGTTGGTAAATTATAAAAGGGTAGTTCCTTACGAATGGGAAAAGTAAAAGAAAACAAATTAAGTAACTTGACTTTTATACCATTCAAACAAATAAATAATTTTTTATATAAAACAAAATATTAAGTTAAATAACGAGTACTTTTAATTATAAAATATTTTGAATATGATTATTTTTATTTTTATAATTAAATATTTTCACTTTTAATTATTATTTATTATTAAAATTATCTATTTAATTATCTATAATATTATTTTAATTATTTTTTATTATTATTTGAATAAAATTATTATTTTAATTGTTAGTTGTTATTATTTTACTTTATATTATTTATTATTAAAATTATCCATTTAATTATTATTGTTTTATTTATATTATAATTTTAATTATTAATTATTATTATTTGAATAAAATTATTATTTTAATTGTTTGTTATTATAATTTGCTTTATTATTATTTATTATTAAAATTATCTATTTAATTATTATTAGAGTTATATTATTATTTTAATTATTAATTATATTTATTTGAATTAAATTATTATTTTAATTGATAGTTCTTATTATTTTACTTTAATTATTATTTTTTATTGAAATTATCGATTTAATTATTATTTGATTTATATTATTATTTTAATAATAAATTATTATTATTTGAATAAAATTATTATTCTAATTGTTAGTTATTATTATTTTACTTTAGTTATTATTTATTATTAAAATTATCTATTTAATTATTATTTGAGTTATATTATTATTTTAATTGTTAATTATTATTATTTGAATAAAATTGTTATTTTAATTGTTAGTTATTATTATCTACTTAATTGTTATTTAGTATTAAAATTATCTATTTAATTACTATTTGAGTTATAGTATTATTTCAATTGTTAATTATTAATATTTGAATAAAATTGTTATTTTAATTGTTAGTTATTATTGTCTATTTAATTATTATTTAGTATTAAAATTATATATTTAATTATGATGTTAATTAATTATAGCTTTACTTATTAAATAAGGGGGCAAATTTTTAATTCCACCCTCAAGTAGTAAAAGAGGAATGAGCAATCCTTCTCATTGTTATTTCTTCGACCGAAATCCTGTCTCTATTTCCTACTTTCTTTATTTACTACTTTAGTAGTTTTAGTTACTTCAAATCCAATCTTTGAACCAGTTACATATTAGGAAACAAACAAGTATCGAGAGCTCTTCCAGTCCCTGTGGATTAGACTGCGGACCTATTGGGTACACTTTATTACTTTATACGAACCGTGCACTTGCGGATACGCAAAAGGAGTATCAGTCACTGTCTTACATGTCAACAGGTGAAGGTAGAGCATCATAGATCAGCAGGATACTTTCAGCCATTAGTGATACCTTAGTGGAAGTGGGAGCATACCACGATGAACTTTGTAACTGGCTTACCCTAGACTCGGCGAAAGCATGAGTCAGCATGGGTGATTATTGATTGACTAAGCAAGTTTGCACACTTTCTGCCTTTAAGACCTAGGATGGGTCTTGAGAAGCTAGCTGAATTGTACCTGAGAAAGATTATCAGGCTATATTGTGCACCAAACTAACCTTCAGTATAGTGTTTCATCCCGAAACAGACGGTTAATCTGGGAGGATGATACACACTCTGGAGGATATGCTTCAAACATGTGCCCTCAAATTTTCTTGTGCGTGGGACCGCTATTTGCCTCTGGCGGAACCTACTTATAATAAGAATTACCAAGTGAGTATTCAGATGGCACCATAAAAGGTTCTCTATGGGTAGAAGTGTAGATCTCCTGTATTCTAGGATGATGTAGGAGAGTAGAAACTATTAGGTACAGTAATGTTGAAGATGGCGGAAAAGGCAGTGAAACTGATCAGGGAATGACTAAAAGCTGCTCTAAGCCTTCAAAAGAGCTATGAAAACAAGCGCCGCTCAGACCTAAAGTTTCAGATAGGCGATGTAGTCTTCTTAAGAGTTTCACCTATGAAGGGTGTGGAGAGATTTGGAAGACGTAGAAACTCAACCCCTCTATATTAGGCCTTTTGAAGTTGTGGAGCAAGTTGGAGCTGTGGCCTACCGTTTAGCCCTACCTCCAAACTTAGCTCAGGTCTACAAAGTTTTCCATGTCTTCATATTAGGAAAGTGTTTGTCTAATCCATCGTATGTCATTTAGTATGAACCAGTGGAACTTAAAAGGAATCTATCCTATGAGGAAAGGCCAGTGGAGATTCTTGACTACAAAGAGCAACAACGAGGAAATTAGATTATTCCATTAATTAAAGTTCGATGGAACAACCACACTAGTGATGAAGATAATTGGGAGCAGGATCTGATATGAGGGAGCATTACCCAGACTTGTTAAGAGACTCTTGACGCGAGTTTAGTGGATTAAACTCCCTTCAAGAGGGAAGGAGTGTAAGGTTCACCCCTTTCTTTTACTGGAGTCTTTAGTATATTAAGCTATGTATTAGCCACTTAAGCTTGTTTAATTAGGGTTAAACTAAATGAGTGAATCTTTTACATTTCAGAGCTTTATTTTATACCTTAAGTCTCGGATCAATGCGGCTGATTATTGATAGCATTATTGGAATGCGTCAGTGGAACATTATTGGGATGCATTATTGAGCCTTATTGAGCCGTGTTATGAGTTGATTTAAATGAGGGGAAGGAAAGGGCTTGGCTACAACCTACCACTGCTCTTTTCCTTCATCACTTTGTTTCTCAGCGTCCTCTTCTTCTTGGTCGGACCTCAGGTGGATCTGAGATTAGGACACTAAAATGCAGAAGCTAAATACCGTATTCATAGAATATGTAGGCTCTCGCACCTGTATAACTATCTATTTCTTTTTTATGTTTAATGCTAATTATTATATTAGTTATTTATGTTGGGGAAATGATTTATTTTCAATTTATTTTTCTGTACTATATAGTTTCTGCAGTTTTTAGTACACATCCATTCGTGGCAATTTGCCCAGCTAGGAGACTAAGTCCTAACCATGTGCACATGTTATCTGTAGTAGTGCTACCGAGCATATGTGTCTGTTCCGACTGTTGTTGAAGATCGGGCTTCGGCAGTTGATATTCTGTCTCTCCCGACTTCAAAGTCAAAGATCCGCCCTTGTGTTGTTGATTCGTTTATTAGTTAGAAAGATGTACACTTCTGATTTTTTGTGTATTTGTTTATTTACTTTTTGTATTTCTTTCTGTTATTATACTTTTACAGGCATGGTATGCGTTCTCTGTGTGATTTTGACTTTGTTACCTGTAAATTTCTCACAATTTATATTTTTTATTACTGTTGCGATCCTACTGAACCCTTCTGGCTCGTGTACTCTGTGTTTTTTCTTTTTTTCAGGTGAAGAGTAAGCCCATGATCGGGGTTGTTCTCGGGTCTTCTCTCTCTAGCTGTCGTTTCTGTTTGCAATAATTCTCTTCTGTGTGATTGAGATTTGAATTCTTGTTTCAGACTATTAAGTGTGGCATGTAGTGTACTTGTAGGGCTGTTGAAGCCTATACTCGAATTAATTATGTTTTCTATCAATTATCTCTATTTTTGTATTATTGTTTTTTTTTTTTGTCTGTTGGTGATAAATTTGATTGTATCTGAAATCTAAGGCATTACATTCGGTGGGGCCAGCAATGCTGGACGTGATCAATCTGTCAATGGGCCCATCTTATGAACTGGGGCGTGACAACTAGCTAGGCATACAAAGTTAATTCATTATAGCTTGTAATTTCAGTAAGTAGGTTTGAACACTTGAAACTTTATGTCGATCTATTATTTAACATGAAACTTGAGTTATAAATCGACATAATTTTGAACTAACGTTTGTGTATATAGAAATTCAAAAACTAAAGCAATATTTAACTCGTCTATACAAAAAGTAAAAAAAAATAATGAACTTCTCTCATAAATATAATCCACTAGAAGTTCAGGAAAACCCTTCGAAAATAGCTTTCCTCATTTTCACAAAATAATAATAATAATAATAATAATAATAATAATAATAATAAAAGAAACCTCCCACAACAGAACATATATAGCAACCCCACTACCAAGCACCTACGTGTTCCTCCCATGCAAATCCACATATCCTCAAACACCATGCAATCAAACATAGGTCACCCACGTGTCATCTGTCCCAAAAGAAACAGTCTCTTCAATTTTCAGAGTCTTTGAACCACACATATTTGTTTATATTTTTATTTATATGTAAATATTCTCCAACTTTGTTCCACCATCTTATCCAATGAACCTTCAAAAAGAATCTCCATGGGAATCTCTCCAACAAATAGCCCAACTCTTAGACCCAAAGTCACTAGCAAAGTCCTCATGTGTCTCAGTCATGGCCTCATTGTCTCCAACCATCTTTGGAAACCTCCCTCTCATCACACTACCCTTCATCACTCCACCTCATCCCGCCCATAACCTCCCACCAATCTCTCTTCTCTCTACTCAGGAACTCAGCCACCCTTCAGTGCCACTAGCTCCAGCCACCGCCACCGCGAATTTCTCTGCATGAACTCTTCTTTGTTGTGGACTTGTTCTGTGGGGATGAGAGAGTGATGTCCCAGGAGATGTTGGGTTCAGAGGTTGATAAGTGTGGGAGTCAGGCCCGGCCTTAGTCAAGGCCTATACTTAGGGTCCTAGATATGTTCGGACCTCTAGATTTTATTTTTTAAAAAATATATATTTAAGTTTATTATTATCTTATCCCATAAAATTTTAACTGTTATTAAATTATAAAATCTAATTTATGATTAATATCCAATAAGTTTATTGTTATAATAGAGTCTCATAATTTTTTTAAGCCTTCACAATTCTATCCTATAGTTATGATCTTGACTTTTAAATTTTTTTAAACTATAAAATTTATCTTAATTAATTCATGATATATCAAAATCTAATAAATTTGGTTTGGCACTTGAACCACTTGGTTTTAAATTTAAACTATAAATTTTATAATAAATTTTGTTTTATAATATTTACGATTGCTCATGGCTTTATAATGATTAATAAAGTTAATATTGGGACTTAAATCTAACATTGTTGCCGTTGTAGTAAAAAAAAAACAAAGAAACAAAAACTTGACACTTCTATTAAGGGGTTAAATATACCATTGTTTTTTAAAAAAAAAATATCATTTTTTTGCTCTTTGTGTCGACATCCTTATATTCTCGTTGTTTATCAATCTCAATCAAACATTTTCATCTGTTGTAATCACTAATCAATATCAATTTCTACATGGAAAAGGGGCATTGTTTCGATTTTATTAATTTTAATTTTTAGATTTTATATACATTGTTTCTTATTTTCACTATGCCAAGTAGTTGATTTGTTTTATTTTTATTTTCTTGCAGAGATTGTGTAACAATTAACAAAGTGTTTCTTCATTCAGGTGTTTTGTTTTCAATTTTTATAAGATTATTGCTTTTATTATCTTTTATCATTTATTTTTGTTAGAATATCTACTAGAAAATATGATTTTGGATATGAGAAACAGAAAAAGAAAACAAAAAAGTAGACGAGTTAATTCAAGGTGCATTTAAAAAAATTTGTTACTAGTAGTAAACAAAATATTACCCATGATGAAAATTTAGAAAATAAACCAATTCATTATAATGTGTTGGAAGTAGAGGAAACATGCAAAGAACAAAATCTTCACAATAGTGACAATATTCAGAGTTCATCAAATTCTAGTGAAAAGAATGAAAACAATACATGTCATATCAAAAATAATGAATGCCAAAGTGAAATATCTCAACAAATAGAATTACATTTAAATGATCTTGGAAATTGGAAGAATGTTAATCTAACTTGAGAGATTTAATTATTGAAAAGGGGCCTATTAGAGATATAACTAGTAATGTAGATTTTCCGAAAGATGAGAACTCTCGACATTTTTCTATTGTACATTACACTCGAAAATTGCTAAATGGAGAAAGACATGATAGAAAGGGGCTAGTTTATTCAAAGAAATTAGATAAAGTATTTTGCTCTTGTTGCAAGTTATTTTCAAATTCATTAAGTTCTCAACTAGTTAGTGATGGTTGCAATGATTGACAAAATCTTAGTGCTAGACTCAAGCAACATGAAACATCTAATGAACATATTATTCATATGACTGCTTAAATAGAATTAGAGGTACAATTACAAAAGGAAAAAACAATTGATAAAGAATTGCAAGATCAAATCAATAGAGAAAAAGAACAATGGAGAAAACTATATCAAAAAATAATTTGGCATTTCGAGGGTCAAATGAAAAAAATTTATGAGGATAGTAATGGAAATTTTTTGAGTCTTATTGAAATGATTGCAGAATTTGATCAAGTGATGCAAGAGCATGTTAAACGTATTCAAACTAATGAAATACATGATCATTATCTTGGGCATAAAATACAAAATAAATTGATTGATTTATTATCGAATGAAATAAAAATGACAATTGTGAATGAAATCAGACAAGCAAAATATTTTTGGCATACTTGATTGCACTTCTGATGTATGTCATGAGGAACAAATATCTCTCATATTAAAATGTATAGTTGTTTCATCAATTCCAAGGTATTTTAGTAATATTAGTACAAAATTTTACTTTCCTTTACCTTCAAACCAAATACTAAAAGAGCACCAAATTTTATTTTACTTTACATTCTCCCCAAGTAAGGTATGGGTTGAACATTTTCCTTTCCTTCCTTTACCTTCTCTTCCTTTATTTTATGAGCCCATACCGCACTCCATCCAAGCAAGGTCTTAAAGTTTTGGCAAAAAAAATTGTAAAGTTATATTGAAGTTATTTATGGAGAAACTTGAAGCTCAAACTTGATGAATGAAAATAAAATATGGAAGATTACAAAAAACTAAATTTTGAGGAAAACATATCAATTTTAGTGACAAAAAGATTGAAAAATCAAATTTGGATGAATGGAAATTAAGTTTAAATATTGTAAAGGTCACACGATAAGTTTGGACATAAGTTTTGAATATTTTTGAAGACTATCTTTGGCAAAATGGGGATGCACCATATTGGTGAAACCTTTGAAGAGGGTATTTCTGAGATAATGTGAATAGGCAAACTAGTTGTTGGCATGTTGAGATCGGGATAATTCAACTATATTGACTTTCGAGCAGCATTTTGGCAAAGAATGAGTGGCACATTTATGAAGAGGCACACATGCGAGGTAATTTGAGCCAGTTTTTGGCAAAGAGTAGAGTGATTGCAGTGCTTTCGAGCAGCATTGCAAAGCACTGTAGCATTGTCACAAGCACAATGGTAGTTTCATTATAGCAACTTACGGGCACTATAGTAATCCTACGACGACCCTTACAGGCATTGTATTACTCGTAAGCTATAGGAATATATGCTTACAAGCACCTTTATAGGCATTGTAGCATTCATAAAGTGCAAACAAAGAGACATACAGCAGTAGCATCCTTATGGGCACTATATCACATGTAAGGATCCTCGATTTTTAAGTTATAAGTGCCCAATTGCTAGGATTTTAGAGGCATCCTCTTCTTTACTCTTCGAGCCCCCCTCCCCCTTGGGAGGCAATTTGGGGTCTCCCATTGCATATATTTTCTGAGGGAAGAAAGCAAAAGAGAGGGATTAGATGATGCTTCAAGCATCAAGGGAGCCAGTCATGGAGTGATCCCAAATGTTTGAAGGAATTTTATGTTTCCATTTATGTATTTTATTTTTTTGCATTGTAATTGAATTATTCTCTCAGAAGAAACTAATCTGTTAGGTATTTGGACCGGATTAAACTCTTAGATTGGTATATATTAGATTTGGATATTAATTTTTCATATATTGATATTTTGATTGAGATCCAACTATGTGCTCTTTGATGCAATGATTTTTATTGCTGTGAAAGTCTAGAAATTCATGTTTGATTTATGTAGGTGAAGGTTGAGAAACTCACCATAATAGGTCGACCACAATTGAAGAGAACTGAGTTTGCCTATAGACAGGGTTCTTTGGGATTGCATTTAAATCACCGCAATTCTCCCAGATAGGTTCAATCATTTCTAAGGTTCATAGTTCATTATGCAATCATGGGAGACTCGATTATAAAGAGATTTTAATCGATATTCATATGGGATTAGGGTTGGTTCCTTCGAGAGAAGGGCTAGCTTACCTTTAGAAACTTGGGACTGACTTTCATAAGAATTCAAAGAGTATTAATGCAGTCATAGAAATGTCTGCTTCAATTCCGTGCGGGACTAGGTGTTAATTACTTTAATAAAAGGATTATCACTCTTTAGGAAAACCTTGGTCCAATCTTTATCAAGCTCATTATAAAATATCTTAGTCTAGAGCACTAACTACAATCACAGAGGATTCTTGGTCAGGATTCCCCTCTCTAATGCTTGATTTCTTATAGAATTCATTATGGCAATAAATGCCTAATTAGCTTGGTTCTCTCTCTAGGGCTATAGGGCGAACATCATGGTTTTGTACCCAGAACCTCAAAATCACAAACAATAAATACCAATGAAATCCAGGCATTAAGATTTACGTTTTGGAACAAGAATTTGAAGGAAATGATAATTTGGTAAGGATTTGCTACAATAACTCCCTTGAGAAAACATTGATTTTCTTAAAGATTTATGACACCACACATAACAATCCTTATGGGAAACTCAAACCATCACTTTAGCAAAGTGAGGGGCTACATTTTAAGTCCAAAACCAAATAAAAAAAATCAAGAAAATTATTCTATGATTTTTAATGAAGAAATATGATGGTAATACAAAAATATTCGGGAATATGATGAAAACTAATGGAGGACTACTAACAAAAGGAGAGAGCAAGTGAGGGACGGCTTTTGGCCAAAGATCCAATGAAATCTATGGTGGAGAACAAGAAAGAAGAAAACGAGTTTCACGACCAAAGAAAGGATAGAAGAAAGAAAAGAAAGAAAGAAAGAAAGAAAGAAAGAGAGAAAAAATGACTATCAACCAATTTCTTTTAAAGCAAAACAATACCAAATTGCCCCTGTGCTAGACAAATGCTAGGGAATGGTCCAGTTAGCCGACTTACACTCTGTTTTAATTAGCATTCATGCAAAACCCATTTTGCAAATATGTAAAAATGCCACAAATGCTAAAATAACTATTTTACCTCTAATGTATGCACGAATGTCTAAAAAGTCTCGGTTTAAATAGGGCAAGATACAGCTGCCAACATATTTCATTTAGATGATCTATACCCAATTCAAAATTTGATTACTGAAACTTTTTTTATTATAAAAATCAAATGCAACAGTACATATGCAATTATTCATGTGATCTGTGTACATTTATGTGGCCTTATAGTTCATATCTCAACAGTTATCATTTAGTATTTCAACAACTGAGATACCTAAAAATTTAAGGGGTACAGTCATATTGGTATCCATAGGCATAAGCGCTAAATGAATGTGAGAAGAAGAGAGATCCAACAAGAGATTAGAGACTACTAGATTTTCTGACATCTCCATAAATTTACTTTCATATATAGAATTTATTAATATGAACAGAAAGAGTTAATATACCTCAAAAACATATCACTCCATCTTATTTGGAAAAATTAAAAATGGCGAGTGGGGAAATCTGTCTTTTCTAATCAACGAGAAGAATTTACTAGCCATATGTGAATTAACAATTTTTCAATGGTAAATATTACTTGCCATGAATATTCTACATGTCAACAAAGTGCAACTTCCACATTGTATTTACTCTCGCATCTTAAATGCATTTTGTCCAAACAATCTTTGGAGATTGGAGTCAATCTTGAAGATGTTAGATAAAGACCTTCTATATATACACTATACACCTTATATATATATATATATATAATATACCTTAACATAGCTTCCCCACAACTGAAAAGAGAGAGAGTTAGAGATGATGGCGAGAGTTCAAGCGCAGGGCTACATTGCCTCACTGTTTTGTTGATGACTAATGTTGTGAGAGTGAAGGGAATGCCAACCCCTATGAGCCAGATAATGGAAAAATGTGGACCGTATGTTCGAATCCGAGGACCACTTCTGCATCCTTCAATCCAATGTTGTACGTCCATGAGAAGCACAGACATGGTCGCAGTATGCCGCATCATTTCCCCATTAACTGAGCGGATCATAAGCGTGCGTAAGCTAGTTGAGTGTTGTCGGTTATGTAACAATCCTCTTCCTCGTTGAACCAAGTGCGGAAGGAAGTATGTGTGTGTGTGTGTGTCTATATATATTAATGCTATTAATTTCCCTTGTGTTTTCTAGAATCAAAGATCATGGTGCATGATTTGATGTAGTTGATGTTTGTTGGTAATTGACTGATTTGGATGTAGGTTACACAGTTCCTTGATGAAATGAGGATATGGAGAAGAAGGTTGATGACCGATGGTTATTTAAGTCAATAAGAACGAATCGCCTTTTATAGCTCACCAACCTTCTTTGTGATCTTTTTCATGTCGCTCTTGTCTAGTTGTACTAACATTTAATCAAGATTTGCTTTTAGCTTGCAATAATTATATGTATTTATAACATATTAAAATTAAAAAAATAAAAAGCATAACCACTGAATAAGACATTACAACTAGTTCTACATGGCAATTTTAAAAGAAAAATCCATTCAATTTTGTTTTTGTTTTTTCAATGTTCCATCCAACCAATCTAAATTAAGAAACGTTCCCATATTAAAGTTTAAATCAACTCAAAGAGTCTTTGATGGCGAGTTTGAAAGAGCTTAATAAAGACTCAATGACTAAAGCGTCCATTCCAAACTCTCCATTGAGGGGTCCAATTAATTTTATAATTTTTTAATAAAACATTCTCCTCTTCCCCATGTCTTGGTCATTTCCCATATTTTACATAGTAAATTCTTTCTTGTTTTTTTTTTTGCAACAAAACATTTCTATTTTTAAACTTATGTTTGTAAATATTTTTAATTTGCCAAATTTGATGCAACTCTTACTTTGTATTAAATCATTTTTGTTTCTTCATACTTGAAGCAATATATTTAATTCTCATAAAAAAAATATAAGACAGTGTATGATAAATTAACAATATTTAATTTTATAAATTCTGTATATTTGTGAAATATATAATGGGAGTAATTGAAATGATGAATGAAAAGATTGCGGGTTCCATATTATGATATAATTATTATGGGAGATAGTCTAATAAGTAAAATTTTAATAGATTGATAAAGTGGAATAGGTATCAACCTCTTAGATTGCATAACCTCAAAAAAATATCTAATTGAAATGAACAATATGCACAAATGCAATTGTTGCTTCAAATTTAAATTTTGCATGTCATCATAGCGTTTAATTGACTCCATGTTCTAGAATCCCCCAATTTAAAATTATGATATATAATGCAAAATTAATAATTATTTTAAAAAAAAATTATATTTCATAACCGGGAATTCAATGAGATCTAATTATTTTATGTGCCATAACCTTCAATGTTAGTATTATAAAGCTTAATTAACTAAAATCAAATCTGGATTTTAGATTCCTAGGGATCTTATTAGAAGATAAAAAAGAACAAAACAAAAGAGAGCTTAAAATCAATTTAGTCTAATTAGTTTTCCGATTATATATTCTCTCACCATGGATGTAGGGATACTTTCCCTTAAACTCTATCAATGGCCATGAGAACCGGTAAATCACAGGGCAACCATGTCGTCTCCACTTATTAGCTTGCCTTTGTTCTGCTTATCGAGCTTCTCCACTCCGAATAATTCCCTCTCGACAGAAATAACAAACGGATCGAGCTCCCATCCATGGATTTGTGATTCACGGTATAGACAGAGCATTAGTCTGGCGAGGCTCCTGTGCGGAAGGGGTAATTGGGGGGAATGTGGAGAAGACATAGAAATAGGTGGCGGTGAGAGATTTGAAGAGGCATGTGATGCTATGGATGTTTCCAAGAGAATCAAGGTTAAGGAGTCGGGAGCCTGCGAGGGGATGGTCGACTCTTCGGGAGACTTGGAGGACGCGGATGTAGATGTGCTTGGATTTGAATTTGACTAGGGATTTCACTTAGTTAGAGGGGATGCCACCATCTTCATCATTGTTGTTGATTTTTTCTTGCTTGTTTTTTCTTGGATTGGGTGGCTAATGGAACAGTGTTGTCAGATTTAGGGATTTCGTTTCTTCCTGTTTTTGTTAACAAGGTTCAGGGGAAAACGAGGTAGGCGGTACGGTGAAAATTGAGAGACAGTACATGCTTCCAAACATGGTCCTCGTTCTCACTCCATCTCTTCAGCTTCGTGTCCATCTTCGGCCTAGCTCTGCTCATGAGATCTAGCTCGGCCATCGATGTGTTGAGGATTTGCTCAGACACAATTCAGGCATCTAAACATGGGCTATGGTGTACATGCATGGGAACACTTAATTGTGATAGGATGGAAAATTCAGCAGTCGTTTTATTGGATGGTTACTTTACATTTTGTCAGCATATTAGCAGGTATAGCTGCAAAGTTATCTAGTTAGAGTTATATATATCCTGCTTCTTGTGTAATTGTTTTCAAGTTTTTTAATGTTCAGAAGTTATCTTTTATGTTATAAGCTTCACCTCCTCTGTGTGACAGTGAGTGAGATTAAGTGATCCTTGAACCACAAACTTCACAGATGGAGCTCCGTTTCCATCATGAGGGATGTTTTCCCTACCTCCTTCTCCCCCGCTTCGCCTCTCCATGTATATTCTTCTCTTTCCCTATCTCGGGTTACCTATCCCATTCTCCCGATTAATCAATTTCTTCTCGATTTCTTAGCTCCCTTCTTTGGTCGTGTTCTTCAAATCCTCCAGCTAGAGAGATTGCGGAGAAGAGTCAATGCTCTCCGAGGCTTTTTGATTAAAATAGTGTCTTTTTTAATTAATTACTAAAATACGTGTTTCCATAATTATTTACGGAAATGCGGATTTTGTATTTTTTTTTAATAATTTCTTTTAAAGGTTAAGGGTCCCATCACTTTTTTAATATTTAAATTTTATTTTTTTAATAAATCAGGGTCCCATTAGTTTTTTAAAATTAAAATTTTATTTTTTTAAAAATTGTGGGTCCCGAGCATTTTTTAAATTAAAAGAAAATTTACATTTAACACCTTATCATTCCCATTAATTTTTATTATAATTTGTTTTTTTATACTTCTACTCTGCTATTTTTACTTTCATTAATTATAACCATAACCGATTGTCAATAATTTAAATAAATAATTTTAATAATTTTTTATAATAACAAAATATCAAACATTAAACGTTTTAACATGTGAAAATTACTCCCTTAACTAAACCAAACTCACTTGATATTTTAAATGAACTAAAACAATTACATATATTATAAAATAATTCAACAAGTACAATATTTAGGTTACATTATGGCATACGACTTGGACTAGCGGCATTTGGACAATTTTGACGGCTGTAACCTTTGTTGCGGCATAAACCACAACGCTTTGGTTGACCGCTTTCCCTGATGTCCATCTCATTGCGAATTCTAGTTGATTTTGACGTCCTGAATGTGATCTTCGCATTGTAAGATCAGGACATAGACGTGGACCATTATAGGGGTTCCAGTATCTCTCATTTAACATTGGTTGAAACTCTTTATGATATACATTAAAAATTGTGTCAAGCCTATAAACATTATCTACATATGCATGCTAATGTAGATGAATGTATGCACATGCTGCAAGAACATGGCGACAAGGAAAATGAAACGTTTGAAACTCACCGCATTCAGACCATCGTATTCTCAAATCAATACGGTAACTGCCAGCTATACCACCGCATTGAGGTGGTGCCATTTCATCTACCATGAAAAAATTTTCTTCACGTTCAAACTAATGAACATAAATGATACATGCTATTTGTTGATTTTCTTGAATTGTCTTTATTAGTGGTTCTGAAAATATTTGACATGATGCAATCTGAGCTTGTGCATGTACATCTTTTCTTACAAATAACTCAGCAAGTCGAAAGTAAGTTGACTTAACTAAAGCTGTTATAGGGAGGTTCCTTGTCCCTTTTAACACTGAGTTAATACATTCAGCTACAATGGTGGTCATATGGCCATACCGTTGACCTTCGTTGTCAAATAATTGAGCCCACTTCTCCTGTGGTATGTTATCTAACCACCTTGTTGCCATTATGTCAAGGTCTCGAAGGATGCCATACCAATAGTTAAAGTTATGAGTTGTTTTCGAGTAACCTACATTAATAGAAAAAAATCTTAAAAAAGAATAACAATAATAATGAGCGATTGAAATTATCAAAATTTAGATTCATGACTTATTAATGCTAACAACTATTCGTTGCATTTCTTTATTTTTGAAATGACACATGAAGTTCGCAGATATATGCCTTATACAATAAACATGATAGGGGTGAGGAGGATTCATCTAACGGCCAATTGCTCTAAATACTCGTTTAATAGATTGGTGACGGTCAGACATAAAACATATGCCTTCTTGTGGTGTCACGTCTGCCCGTAGATGCTCTAAGATGAAACGCCATTCATCTAACGTCTCTCGTTCTACAATGGCAAATGCAATTGGAAGAATACTTTTATTTCCATCTTGTACAATGGCCATCAACAAAGTCCCTTAATATTTTCCATAAGGATGTGTACCATCTATTTGCACTGCCGGTTTACAATATTTGAAAACCTCCACACATGAAGGGAAACTCCAAAAAAGCCTATGGAAAACATTAGTATCACGTACCGGGTAATTTCCATCGTATGCTTGTTGAGTTGGGAGATCAATTATTGTCCCAGTGACAAATTGTTGTAATACTACTAGCCATTTTGGTAACTCATTGTATGACTCCTCCCAATTACCGAATGCAGATTCAATCACTTTCTGTTTCGCAACCCATACCTTTCTATATGTCGGTGTGTACCCATATCGGTTTCTGATCTCCGCTATCAAAACAGAGACATTGATGGATGGCTTCTCTTTTACCAGTGCCTGTATACAGCGGGAAATCATGTTTGAATCTTGCTTTGAATGGTCTTGTGAGACCATTGCTGTTGTACAAGTATGTGGGCCATTATATTTTGAAATCTCCTAAATCTGCTTCCTCTTGCTATAGGATGCTCGGACTCTCCAACTGCATCCATCGCCATACGACTTACATCTTCCGAAATACCAAGTTGGATCCGACTTGATTACTTTATATTCCACGGACTTCTGCAAGCAATAATTCTTAATTATTGTACAGCATCATCTTTATTTTGAAACTGCATACCAAAATGCAATTCCCCATCTGTCATTGACCTCTTAATGTGTTGGCGTACAATGAAGGGTATTCAGGAAATTCTGGTGCAGACATTGCTTCAGGTGTTAGTCGTGGTTCAGGGCGTGCAGGAAGGGTCGTTGCCTTAGTATATATATGAAGCGGAGGAAGGAGTCACTAGAGTGCAAGTTGAGGCAAATGGTTGGAACCTTTGGCCCAAAGACTCTGTTCACTTACTATAGATTTGGACATTTAATAGCCTTGTATCGTGCTATTATAATTTGACTAGCTTTCTGATTTTTTTTTTTGTGTTCAGTTCTCAGCCAGGTGAGAATGGTTTTAATAAAGTTTCTTTAGCTGGACCTATTCTTTATCTTTTTTCTAGCTTAAGATTCACTTCCTAATTCAAATAATGCAATTTTTTTTTTCATGTTTTCACATTTATCACAATAAATATAATGTGCAGAATGTTGAATGTTGATGCTCAGAAGCTAAGAGTTGAAACTCAGATCCTAAGTGATGATGAACTAGAAGCTAAGTGATGCTCAAATTCAGCTACTGTGTACATGCGTAGTTGGAAGAAAGTTGACTGCATGAAGTGTCTGTGTTGAGTGAAAACTTATGTTGACTTCTTTGTTTCTTTCGTTATTATTATTACGTGTAACAGCAAGCATGCTGACTAGGCTGTCTACTTCCTCTATATATTAGCTCTTTTGTAAGTTAGAAGTAAGCAACAGAGCAAGGTTGCTTCTTCTTTTGTATTGTAGAGAGTGTTCTCTCTTTATCAGTAAATCCTCAAAGTTAGCAGAATCCATTCTTCTCAATTTACAATGGTATCAGAGCTTCTTTTGTAGATGGCCAGCTGCTCATCTACCATCCAGCCTCCTCTGAATGTTCTCCTCTTCAAAGGCGAGAACTACAACCTATGGCAGCTAGAGATGAAGACAGTCTTCCGTTCAAAAGATCTTTGGAGCATAGTTGATAAAGGATTCGCTGAAGAAGGTGATAACAATCATCTCACTAAAACCTTAAAGAAAGATGCAAAGACCTTGTGCCTTATGCAACAAAACCTTGATGAACGAGTGCTTCTACCGATCACCGAGGCTTAGACGGCCAAACAAGCGTGGGATATGCTTAAGGCCCAGTACAAGGGCGACCCGAACAACTCCACTATGAAGCTCCATGCCTTACAGCATGAGCTTGACTCGCTTCACATGGAGAGAGGATTGAAGCTAAGGATCTGAATACTCTCTCTGGTGAAGCTCTGTGTGGCTGAGTAAAGAGTCATGAATCCATTCTTGATGATGCTGAAAGGCAAGAAGAAGATAAGGCACTATATGTAAGATTTGGGTATTACAAGGATCGCTCTGCTAGAACATGGAGAGGTCACGGGTATGGAGGTTTCCACTGAGGCAGAGGAAGAGGTTGTGGCCGGGGAAGAAGCACTGGAGCTCCTCAGTTCATTGACATCAAATCAAATAGAAGTGTCCAGTGCTTCATATGCAAGAAATATGGGCATATGAAAGCACAGTGCTGGTACAACAAAGAAAAGGAGGCAAACGTTGCAGCAAATGTTGCAGAGAAAAGCAAAGAAGTATACACTTATTTATTAAAAGCTTTTTTAACTGCATTTTTTTTTAAAATATATTATTATTATCATTATTTTATACACTTTTTTTCAAAAGTATTATTTTTATTAAAAACTTATTTTTACAACTATATTATTATTATTATTATTATTATTATTATTATTATTATTATTATTATTATTATTATTATTATTATTATTATTATTATTATTATCGAATAACTTATTTGTAGTTTAAAAAACAATAATTGCTTTCAAGTACAAATAGAAAATACATTCATCAATGTTCTTACATTACATATTTCTACCCTGTATTGGGCAAGTAGTTATATAATGGCCACTTTGTTTACATAAAGAGCATAAATTATGTCTAATAGGATCAGCGTTTCAATCAATGTGCAAGCGTCTATGTCTGATCTTTGATCGGCCGGCGGTCCGTCGTCCTACAGGTGGAATCATCTTTGGTCCAGGAACGGATTGCCAAAACTGTGAACTTGGTACTGGATGAAAACATGGAGCATAGGTCTGCCTGTAGAAGCCTAGAGTGTACCAAGCAGAGCACAACACATATGGGTTAATATTTGCATTTGCGGCATTACATACCTTCAAAACATATATGCATGGGAATTGACGAGCAACCATAAATCCGCATGTGCATGTGGAATCAATTCCATTAAGGACTACTTCATAGTCAATTGTGTCCTCATTAACACATTTTGTAACTTGAAATTTGTTATAATTAAAGCGCTGAACATTTAAATATTGGCCTTTCTCAATACACTATTGTCCACATTTCTCTTGGCCCAATAGATGAGGAGAAATCCGCAAACATGGGGTATCTTTCGGTCAATATGTTCTTCAACTCTTCCAATTTTTGTGTTGAAACAACTGTTGACGCCGTCCAAAAAAGATCTGCACCAGATTTGCTTTTGCAAAGTTGTAAAAAATTATCAGTAAGGTGTCGCAAACAGTACCGATGAACATGTCCATATTCTGGAGGGAAAGCTTCACGAATAACATTTACGTTACCTCTGAATAGGTCAGAGATAATGAATATAGGACGCGAAGGATCTATTGTTTTGTATACATTATTTGGAAAGCATAACCAACTTTCTCTATTCTCGCCTTCAGCTATAGCAAATGGATAAGGAAATATGTGACCTTCAGCATCTTCCCCTGTAGCCATTAATAGAGTTCCTTTGTATTTCCCATGCAAAAATGTCCCATCTACCGAGAGAACGGGACGACAAGAATTGAAACCAATTATAGATGGCCCAAAAGCCCAAAATACCCTTTTAAAACACTCCCATCTAGGACCCCATTCAAAATCAAAGTCAACAATAGTACCTGGGTTAGAGCATATCAAAGCAGTAAAATACATCCGCAATTCAGCATAAGACTGCTCCCATTATCCGAATATACATTTGAGAGCCTTATTCCTCCCTTTCCAAGCCTTAGTATAATCGACATCAACATGGTACATGTCCTTCACCATGGCTTGTACTTGTGCTATGCTCAGGCTTAAATCAGCTCTTAATGTTGACAAGACTAATTCACAGATCAGTTTAGCTGTGCAATGCCGATTGTCAGCTTTAATTTTTTCATTGGTGCAACTATGTCACCTCGGACAAGTTTTCACGACCCATAGAGATGTTCTGGATAAAACTGAAGCATGAAGGCACCAATCGCAATCTGAACTAGCACATTTTACAGTGAGCATGGATTTATATTACGCTTCTCACGAATAAATGTAACTACTTTTTTTATAGACCAATGACTCAGTATGTCTATTAATTGTGCTTTTGAATTAAACATACGACCAACCTAATAATTGAAGTTTAATGACTCTTCATCTCCGGTTGATGTATGTGGTTCCACATCATCTATTTCTGTTGCGTTGTACCAGTCATCTATTGTTGGCATACTAGGAATAGGCTCAAATTGTGTGTGATCATGTGAGGCCACATTTGCCCCTTACTCCATGTTTGAGGTGGTTGCGCGCATGGCATCTTCTGCTATTACACCTTCTTGCACATCATTGGGTAAACTTGCATCATAATCACTACTTTCGTCTTCATCATCATTATCATCATTGCTATGATCATCATCATCATTGTGATCATAGTCATCATTGTCATCATCATTGTTGTCATTTGTAGGTGCTTCAAACTCAACATTATCAGTCTCATTTGCAGGTGCAATAGAATCTTTATTACACCTCCAATGCTCATGACCACTGGAGCTTCCAACTTCATTATTTGTCAGTGGTGCACCTCTGAAGCTTACAAAGAAAACCAAAACATATGTATTACAGATAAAGGACCATAAAATGACATATATATTTTTATGAGTTAAAAAGTTCACAAACTTACAAAGTGTCCATAATGTATGTGGTGGTTGGGATTACACGCGGTCCTCCTTCATTCACATATAATATTGGGGTGCGTAACCTCAACATTAATGATGTTTCCCTATCGCTATCAATATTAATGATAGTACTAGTACCATGATTTATAGACTATCTACACTTGATGTTCATGTAGTCATTGCTCAAGTTGAAGTTAATAGCAGTAGGAATCGTTTCTTGTGATGCACTCAAAGTGCAGTTGGTGTCAACCCCATTTACTATTTTATAGCCCCCCGAATATGAAGGTCTTTCATTTGTTTCTAGTAAATAACCAACCCAATAAACAATCAGTGCTAGCTCTGTATTACTCATCCTAAAAACAAAGTGAGAGAAGACAGGTTAGGGAAAAAAAGCATACAAGATAATTATTATAAACTATATATCACATGTATATCTAACAAATGTCTACTAACCTTTTGTGAAAGAAAAAGATAAAGCTTAAGAGTTTATGAACATGGAAAAGGAGGGGGAGATATTTGTATATGGAGTTTTGCCTACCTTATACTGGAATAAGATTCCCCCTATATTTGAAATATACTTGGTGTGTCATTGTCATTTCTTATCATGTAGGGGTAATCAGATTCTCTTTACATCTGAAGACCACCTGATGTATAATCAATGCATGTCATTTCTTGCCAAGTAGGCATGTACAACCAGCTTTATAGGGGGAATCTTATTTTTCTTATAGCTCAAGCCTGCCTGGTGTGTAATCAATGCATACTGTTTCTTATTAAGTAGGCATGCACAACCAGCTTTAAAGGAAGAATCAGATTCTTTCTACATCTGAAACTTACTTGGTGTGCAGTCAATGCATGTTATTTCTTATCATAAAGCATACCTGGTATGTAATCAAGGCATGGTGTTTCTTGTCAAGTAGGCATGCACAACCTGCTTTATAGGGGAATCTTATTTTTGTTATAGCTGAAGCTTACCTAGTGTGTAGTCAATGCATACTATTTCTTATCAAGTAGGCATGCACAACCAACTTTATATTTTAAAAACACATGGGTGATGAGATAGGGGTTAATGTGATGGTTTCATGGCTAGTTTGGTGAATATATTTTGTGTATGGTTATTTTAACAATTAAAAAAAACGATGGCTATAATAGAAAATGCCCTTTATATTTTAAAAACACATGGGTGATGAGATAGTGGTTGATGTTATGGCTTCATGGCTAGTTTGGTGAATATATTTTGTGTATGGTTATTTTGACAATTAAAAAAAAAGGATCTCTATAATAGAAAAAAACCCCTTTTTTTAATGATAAATTCTTTTTTTATTTTTTCGAACACAATTTGTTTATTTTTTAAACTTACGTTTGCAAATATTTTTAATTTGAGATATTTTTTGCAATTCATAATTTGTATTGGATTGTTTTTATTTCTTAACCAATTTCAAAAATATGTTAAATTTCATAAACAAAAAATAAAATAGTATTTAATAAATTAGCAATATGTTATTGTATAAATTTATATATTGTTAAAATATATGAATATTATCAAATAATGAAACAATTTTGTTTTGCAAATATATTTATTTTGGAAAGTATAATGTAAATAATTGAAGTGATGACTGATATCATTGAGGGTCATATATTATGGTATAATTATTATTGGAGATAGTCTAATAAGAGTTTAATGGATTATTGAAGGAACGGAATGGTTGTATGAAATTTAAATCTTACATATCTTTACAGGCCTTACATGACACCACATTCAAGAATCACCCAATTTAAAATTATGATATATAATGCAAAATTAATAACTATAAGGAAAACTCATTTTTAATAAAAACATTTAATGAGATCCAATTATTTCATGAGCCACAGCCTTTAACATTAGTATTATGAAGCTTAATAATCGTTATAATCAAATCTCGATGTTGGAATGTGAGTAGGTTCTACTTAGGGAATCGTAGTAGAGGTCTTACTAAAATAAACAACCACCAAAACAAAAAGGAAAAGTGCTCAATTGTAAGTGGTTTTTTTGTACTCAAGTTAGGTCTTATTTTGCCTGGGGCTTCTTGATGAGCTAGACTCTTTGTACTTAAGTGAGGACTTCGTCATTGAGATTTAGGTCATTGACTATAGGTTCTGCCCCTTAGAATTTATTTTCATGATATCTTTATATGCTAAGGTTAATATGATGCTTGATTTTCTAAATGAGATGAGGATTTTATAATTATTTTTATTAAAAGCAGCTTATATGGGCTTCATTAGCTTTATCCAAAAGGCAATTGGTATATGTCAGTCAAGAACTATATCCTACCTATAAGAAAATTCAGAGGGCTAATTACTAGCCTCTCCATCATGGACTAATGATTTAGGCTAGGTTTTTTTTCATTAGATCAAACATGTACAATTATTAATAGATCCATTCATAGTGCGCAGTCTCCATCCCAACAATTACCATTTATAGCATTTTAACATCTTAGATGCACAAAGAATGAAGTGGTAGAGTCATATTGCTATCAATAGCTTTAAGAGCTAAAGGAATGTGGGAACACCATTGATCCAACAAGGAGATACTATTAGATTGCGAACATTGAACCCTAGAATCTACTTGCATATATAGAATTTATAAATATGTCCATAAAGAGTAAAACATATAATAATATGCCCAAAAGATAACATCAATCCATCTCATTTGCTGAAATTAAAATTGGCAAGTGGAAACATCAATCCTTTCAAATCAACCAAAACAATTTTTCCATGGTAATTAATGCCAGCAATAAATATCCAACAGGGAACAACATGCAACTTCAACGTTATAATTTCTACCCCTACATAAATGCATTTTATTAAAAACAATCTTTTGACATGGGTGTCAATGCTGAAGATATCAGATAAGTACCCTCTATATATACGCAATAGCTCAACATAGCATCTCTCACAGTTGGAAATAGATAGTTAGAGAAGATGGTGAGGGTTCTAGGATTAGGCTACATTGTCCTCATAGTTATGGTGATGACTGGTGCTATTAGAGTGGTGGGAGAGCAAACATTTAAGTACCAGAAAATGACAAATTGTAGACCATTTATTGACGTCTCTAGAGCATTTATGCCTCCTTCCATCACTTGTTGTACGCACATCAGGAATGCAGATATGCTGCAAGCTTGTTCCTAGATTACTCCAGCTGATGAGCGTATCATAAGGGTGCCAAAGCTAGTTCGTTGTTGTATTGTATGTTATAAGAGGCTCCCTAGAGGGACTAGATGTGCTTGTAAGAGTGTGTGTGTGTGTGTGTGTATATCACTTGTTCTTTAAAGAATTAATGATCATGGTGCATGATGTGAAGTTATTGATGTTTGTCAATAATTGATTGATTGATTTGGATGCAGGTTATACTATTCCTTTGAAGGAATGAGGATGTGGGGAAGAAGGTTGATAAGAGATTGTTAATTAAGTCAATAAGAAAGAAATACATTTTATAACTTGCCAACCTTCTGTGGTCCTTTTCATGTAGCTCATGTCCAGTTGTGTTGACAGTTCTGGTTAAATCATAATCACGGTTTCCTTTGATCTGGCTCTGATTATATGTATCATATTATAATTAAGAAGATAAAAAAACCATTAAATAAGAAATGACAACTAGTTGTATATCATATCTTAATTTTAAAAGGAAAAAGAACACCAACATTCATAATAGAATCTTTTGTTCTTTTTCAATGTTGCATCTAACCAATCTTAATTCACAAACAAATCCATGTTAAAGTCTAAGTCAACTAATAGCAACTTTGATGGTAAGTTTGAATGAGCTTAATAAAGACTAAATGGCTAAACGCACCATGGCAGGTGTTAACCGATCACCTTCGGCCGTGCGGCACCTGATATGCACCATAGCGACAGGTCAACCTTCCTTGCAAGAACAGTTAGTGAATTCTGTTTGCAGTACAAGTACAGCGAAATAAAGTAAAACGAGCAAAAATGGAAAACATCCGCGGTACGAGAAACACGACACATGAACCCATTTTGAGAGAGAAAAACATAAACTCTCTTAGATTGAGAAATGTTTACAACCATGGCCAAAACCAACACCAAGTGGCCTTGTCTCCTCCGAAAGAAACATTAGACCCTATTACAAGAGCTACCCCAAATCCATGGTTAATTGAGCCCCATGCCCAATACAGATCTGGCGGGAATTCACTGACTTCACTTAGCTTGCAGTGTCCACTGACGCAACTGTAGCTTTAACCAGCCACCCTTGGTCACAGCGCGCAGCAGTACCAGTCACAAGCGGTAATACCGCATGCAATTCTCGCCCCTAGCTCGACAACACTCCAGACCACGTGCCCACTTGCATACTCCGGTGTAAAACCTTGTCAAATCAGGAATCAGCACTCGGTCTTCTGGCCTGATCAAGTGTCCCGCCCCACCTAGACTTGCTAGAGATCAAATACTCTACATAATGAAGTCTTGCAACACTTGACTCTTCGTATGGGTTCACCTGCCCCACGGGCTCATCGGTCACGCCTACGGTCCAGCGCGCGTGCGCCTCAAGGTCTCAGCACATGATCATGCTGGATATTCCACCCACTCTTGGTCACAACATAACACACGCCTCGTGCTAACCGCGCGTTATCCAATCCACGCAGCTGTGCGCCCTTGTGGCTTGGCCTATGTGAAAATGTACGCCCGCTGAACAAGTGTAAGGTCATCAACCCTTACAAACCACCACCACTAGTTGAACCTGACGTCCTCGTCGTTCTCGAACTCAAGAAGTCTTTCACCAACTCCTCGAACTACCAAAGATTAGTATCACGCTCCCAGCTTGCCTCCGACATAGGCAAATCCTTCCACTGGGTAAGAAAGAACACCCTACGGTTCTTCTTGCTTTGGCCTTCTACTCTTCGGTCTAAGATCCGCTCAGCCACACTGTTGAACTCCTTGCGAATAGTCGGCAGAGCCCGACTCTGTTTCTCCCTTGAAGGATCCGTCGGGTCTTCGTGGCATGGCTTCAAGAAACTCACATGAAAAGTTGGATGCACTTTCAACCGATCGGGGAGATCCAAATGATATGCCACGTTGCCCATCCGCTGGACAATAGTGAAAGACCCATTCTACCTCGCGATTATGCCTTTGTGTACATCCTTCCAATGTAACTTCTTTCACACCTGTGCAGTGAGCTTCAACCAAACCTTGTCCCCTAATTGGAACTCCAAAGGATGTTTCCCTGATCTACATACTTCTTCATTCGGCGAGCTGCTTAGGCAAGGCTATCCCAAGCACTCTCCATCGTTTCTTCCCGATCAATAGCAAAATGATACGCAGCAGGACATTTCCCTCTTGTCCTCCTCTTCACCACCTCTGAAGGAGTAATAGGTTGGTATCCGTATGCAAGCTCAAACGGACTCTTCTCCGTCGATGAAGACCGATAAAGATTGTAGCCAAACTGCGCCACGTCAAGCAGACTTAGCCTATTCTTCTGGGAAGCCGAAACATAGTGCCGGAGATACTCTTCCAATAGAGTACTGATCCTCTCCGTCTGTCCATCTGTCTGCGGATGATTCGCTGTTGAAAACTTTAACTCTGTGCCTGACAACCTGAACAACGCCATCGAGAACTGCCTTGTAAAGAGAGCATCTCGATCGCTTATGATGTATTCCGGTACCCCAAAATGCGTTACCACATGCTTCTGGAAAAGCTCAGCAGCCACCTCTACCGAACACACTATTGGTGTGGGTATGAATGCTGCATACTTTGTGAATTGGTCCAGGACCACCATCACTGTCGACATCCCTTCCACCTTAGGAAATCCGGTGATAAAGTCCATGGTCTTTCCGGGATACGCAACGGCTGGAGAAGACATGCCTCCCGTCTTCTTTCCGACTTGTCTTGTTAGCACATGAAACACATCTTCATATATGCTTCAATGTCTTCGCCCATATCTGGTTAATAGTAATGTCTTGTGAGCAAGGCCTTCATTCGCTCACGACCGGGATGTTCTGCCCATGGAACATCATGATGCTCCTTAAGGAGCTCCTGCCGAATCTTTCCTCCTTTCGGCACATAGAGTCGGTTGCCTTTGGCCTAGACAAGCCATTCTCCACCCAGTACTTGCGCACTACTCCATCTTGGACATCTTTTATCAGCTTCCCATACTAACTGTCTGTCTTTGCTATCTCCTCAATATGACTTTGCATGTTATTCTCCACTTGCGTCAACGCAGCCACATACTCAACCATCTACTTGCGACTCAACGCATCAGCCACCTGGTTGTGTCTTCCCTGTTTGTGCTGCCATTCAAAGTCATATTCCTACAAGAACTCTTGATAACAAGCTTGTCTAGCAGACAGGTTCTTTTGAGTAGCAAAGAATATCTTGGCAATATTATCTATTTTGACAAAAAAAATTGGTACCTAGAAGGTACACTCTCCATACCTGTAAGCAATGAACAACGGCGAGAATCTCCCGCTCATGCGCCGAATAGCGTTGCTCCGTGTCTTTCAGCTTCCAACTCTCGAACGCCATCGGATGGTCGTTCTGAACAAAGACACTGCCAACAGCCTTGTCTGACGCATCGGTGTGCACCTCAAAAGGTTCTTCGAAGTTGGGCAATGCTATAACTGGTTCACTTGCAATTGTACTCTTGCTTTTGTCAAAAGCAAGCTGTTGCCTCTCGGTCCAATCCCACAGCTGGTCCTTCTTTAACAAATCAGTGAGCGGTAAGACCTTTCTTTAATATCCTGATAAATCGGTGATAGTGGTTGGCTAAGCCGAGAAAAGATCGTAACTCTAGTACCTTAGAGGGTGTAGGCCAGTTCAAAATCGCGCCATTCGGACTTCACATCGAGAAATGATGTGCCCAAGGAGCTTGATCTCCTGTTGAGCGAAAAAACATTTCTCCAATTTCACATACAGCTGATGCTCCCTCAATCTTGATAGTACCTGCTTCAAGTGAAAAAGGTGATCCTCCAAGGATTCACTATAAACCGCAACATCGTCCAAGTACACCACCACAAACTCATTAATGTAGTCCGAAAACACCTGATTCATTAAGTTGAAAAAAGTCGCCGGAGCATTAGTAAAGTCAAAAGGCATTACAAGGATTTCAAACGAACCATAGCTCGTCAAACACGCTGTCTTGGACTTGTCTCCCTCTGCAATCCTCACTTGTCAGTACCCCGAATGAAGATCTATGTTGGAAAAGTATGTTTCCTTGGCTAACCGATCGAACAAGTGTTGAATGAGAGGAATTGGATACTTGTTCTTCACCCTGATCTTGTTAAACGGGCGGTAGTCCACACATAATTGAAGAGAGCCATCCTGCTTCTTCTGGAACAATACCGGTGCACCATATAGAGCATTTGATGGCTAAATGAAGCCACTATCAAGAAGCTTTGTCAGTTGTCTCCTCAGTTCCGCTAACTCCAACAGAGACATTCGATAGGAAGCTCGGGCAGGGGGTTTGCAGCTCGGCATCAACTCAATTTAGTGATCTATCGAACGCCAGGGTGGGAGTTCAAAGGGTAGTTCCGGCGGCATCACGTCTTGAAACTCCTTCGAGACTTCAGCCATAGCTGAGGGTAGATCACTCACCAAATCTTCCTGTACTTCCAATAAAGCAGCTACATAAGTGGGTTCTCCATGTTTCAAATCTTGCACCACCTGGTACGTAGAAAATATCGATTCTTTCCCTTTCTTCTCCTTCGCAGCTACCCCAGCTATAAAGCATGGGGTTTTCTCATCTATTATAGGAAAACCACCCAAATGGGGAACAATAGCGGCCTTTACAGACTTCAGGAACTCCATCCCCCATATTAACTCGAAATCATCCAATGTGACTGTCGGCAGGTCAATCTTCCCTTGCCATCCACCCATGTGAACGGTCACGCCAGAGATTTTCCCAGTCACCACCAGTGCTTGAGAGTTATCTGGTTTCATTCGGCTCGTCTGCGTCCCCACTTTCAGTCCCGACAAAGTGGCCACATCTTTCCTGTTAAAAGTATGAGTTGTGCTTGTATCATCATCCCTTCTATGGCCTTCCCATTCAAAGTCAGTTCCACATAGATCAGAGAATTCACCGCCCAGTCACTCTTAACAGTCTTCAAGGCAACAGTTGTAAAGGACTCACCCTTGCTGGGTCCTCCGAATCGCTTTCTGGTTCATTTCAAAACGCAGCCAACCTCACGCATTTAGGGTAATCCTTCCCATATGTGGTCCGGTGCAGATGAAGCATCCACATGTCTTGCCGGAACCACCTGCTGCTTTCCTATCATTCCTGGGTCGATTCCATCTGGCCTGGCCGTTGGGTTTCCTCCTCTGCAACCCATCTTCGGCCTTTCTCTCCACTGGCTTCTTATCTTTCGATTTGGACTTCGCCTTTTCGCCCTCTCCACTGGGTAAGGTTCGTAAGCCCACCAGTGCTTCTGGTGCGATGATCGCGGAGGTGAGGTCCTTTGCACCTTTCCTCCGTACCTCGATTTGGGCCCAACTCTGGAGATGTCCCTGATCGCCAGCATCAAGAATGAAAACTCCTTCACGTACTCTCAGACAGTGCCTGTCTACCGTAGCTTCTTCAGATTAGACCGAGTTACCTAAGAAGTGTTGCTAGACAAGAATTACTGCCGCAATTCCTTCTTCAACTCGACCCACGAGTTCGAACTGGCCTGACCAGCCTGACCATCTTCTTGCTGTCGAGTGCGCCACCATAGCTTACTGTCACCAGTAAGATACATGCCCACCAAAGGAACTTGCTCATGGCCCGGTACCCTTGCAGTCTTAAAGTATTGATCTATGTCCTAAAAAAGTTCTCCAGTGTCTTGGCAGTCAAATGGTCGCCGCGCGCGTCGCTAAAAAGCGGGCACAAGGCTCCCCGGCCGCAAGTGCACGGGTCCTCAAATAATACCTCTTACGCGAGCACGAGAGGGTCGTATTCCCTAGGGTCCCGAGATATACTATTACTTCCTCTTAGGTTAGCTGTATAGTCTGATCAAACAAGGGTTTTTTATAATAATACTAAGTACGAAAACAAAGTAATAAAAGTGATCAAGCCACCAACAAACAATAAGCATGTAGAGGGAAAACAAGTATCAAAGATAAGGCCCCAGGTAGGGATTCCCCCAGGAGAAATACAAGCAAGGACATTGTAAAAACAGGTAATGCATGCATGGAGTATAATATTTTGGTCAGCTGAGACTCGGAAGTCGACTACCCCGGAACCTCCGTAGTGTAGCCCTAATCCAGTATAAGTTCCTTTGTCCAAAGGATACTCACATGATGTCATTGGGATTAAGGAGCCTTGGTTAGAGTTATCTATAAGCAATTTCGCTAAGATAAACTCTACAACCTACGGGAGGCTACCAGCACAAGGAACCTCCGGTGTACCGGTACAATGAATCCCTCTTCATACTAAGTGGATCTAATGCAATAGCGCACCTCGCACAACGAAGCACAATCGATAAGATGAAATGCAGAGTTCTCATGCAAATCACTACAATTAAGTACACAAAGTATGAAACCAAATGACAAACCATGCATTCATTGAATTAAAAGTACAACATCCAATACAAGTATTCCTCCCAAGGTTCATTGGTTGCCTGATGGTGATCCCGCAAGCGCACGGGGTCGTCAAGTAATAAACCACTCGCGCAAGCACGAGTGGGTCGTATTCCCAAGGGCCCGAGAATCTATTCTTACTTCCTTTTTGCAATGTTGTCTCGCCGATCAGACTTGAGATTTGGAATGAGAAAGTAAAGAAGTAAAACAAAAGCAATTAAACTACTAAATACCAAGGGCGTTAAACGGGAGGAAAATCAGGGTAAGAAGATGGTCACGGATGAGGATCCCCTCAGGGTTACTAAAATGCGAAGGATGTTGGATTAGCATGCAAGTGGCTTGATGGACCGAGAAAACCCTAGATTAGGTCAACCCGATGGTCACGGCAATTGACCCCTAATCCGGTACGAGTATTGAATACGGGCTCTACCCGTACAATTCTTCCTACGATTGCAAAGGGCAAGATGGTTTTCTCAAACTAAGGTTGAATCACACATGAGTAATTAACCCTAGAATTGGAGGGGTACAAATACCCGATGGTCACGGCGTATTTGTACGTATTTCCCTTCCAAGCTTGGTGAGTCTAACACTAGGGCAATGGTCATGCAACCTAGTATTGGCTAAGTATGGATACACAGAGTTCTCATGCATACCCAAGCGTTCAAAACACCAAACATTAACCATAAACAAACTAACAAGCATGAATTAAACCAAAACATCCAAACATCACAAGTTCACCCCAAGGTTCACCCACATCCGGTGACCTTGGGGTTTTAGTTGCTCATAGTCTCAAAATACATGAATAAAAGCACGAAAACAACTAAACCCAACATAAAAGACCTCCCTCCAAAGATCAAGGTCGAAGAAGCTTCCGAAGACGGCACTCGAAGGGGTGGCTTCCCGTCGTCTTCAACCTCCAAATTGGAAGCCCTAGAAGTAGATCCCGCTCAAGATCGCGCTCTCCTCGCCGATTCCTTCGTGGAAATGCCCTCTAAACTCTCCTTCTTGGTCAGATCTGGAAGTGTAGGTGTGGAGCTCCAAGAAGAGGCAAAGTCCCCCAAAATAAATGCCCTAGATCGCCCTTAAAACCCCAAATCCCGATGGGTAAATGGGTCAGCATACAGCCGGTATGCTGACCCCTCGGGATTTCTACTTTTCTGCCGAGAAGTCCGCGATGAGCTACAGTAACTGCTACATTGAATGCTACAGTACGTGCTACAGTATACTGTCTCGAAAACGCTGTTTTGGTGTCGAATTCGCTACCCATCTCGTTATCGAGTCCCCAGGGTTTCTGGCTGGCCTGAAATACAAAGATAAAGCCATTTAGACCTAAAAGGGCATAGATTTAACAATAAAATGTAAAAATAAAATACAACACATACATGTAAAATACGTACTTTTAGACTTTTATCATTGCCCAGCAGCCTTGGGAGGTTTATTTCGACATGAATGAGAAGGAAAGTTCAAACAATAAAGAAGTGGTCCTCGGGGTGTCATTTTTCTCCCTATCTAGGTTACAAGCACCCAGGTGAATAAGGTTGCGCACACACAACATCATCTTGCCGAATGAATGTTTCAAAATTTCATTTATGGTTGTAGCTTAGCATCTAGAGTCTTACACTTGCTATTGTATACTTATATTTGAGCCGGAGGTTGTGTATTTAGCCACTTATCAATTCCTCTTGTTCTTTATGGTTGTTTGCTTGGGGACAAGCAAACCCTCAAGTGGGGGGTAGTTTGATAAGTGTCTAAATACACCGTTTTGTAACGGTGAATTATTTGTACTTTCATGCATTATTTGAATGAAACCGGAGCCCTTTGATGTGTTTTCATGTTTTTCTATTTCACGGCATTTATGACCTGTCTACGGTAGGAGAAGCATTTGTAGCATGAAAATCAAGGCCAAGGAGAGAAGAAACGAAGGTTAAACGATCTCCGGACGTCATTCGGACACTCCTACATGAAACGGGCCTATTCAGGCCAGTTTTCAGGCCCTGTGCGGGCCTAGTGTGCGGGCCGCACATGAGACCGCACACCCTTCTGCCAAGGGTGTGCGGGCCGCACACAGGCCCGCACAGGGCCTGAAAACTGGCCTGAATAGACCCGTTTCATGTAGGAGTGTCCGAATGACGTCCGGAGATCGTTTAACCTTCGTTTCTTCGCTCCTTGGCCTTGATTTTCGTGCTACAAATGCTTCTCCTACCGTAGACAGCTCATAAATGCCGTGAGATAGAAAAACATGAAAACACATCAAAGGGCACCGGTTTCATTCAAATAATGCATGAAAGTACAAATAATTCACCGTTGTTAAAACGGTGTATTTAGACACTTATCAAACTACCCCCACTTGAGGGTTTGCTTGTCCCCAAGCAAACAACCATGAAGAACAAGAGGAATTGATAAGTGGCTAAATACACAACCTCCGGCTCAAATATAAGTATACAATAGCAAGTGTAAGACTCTAGATGCTAATCTACAACCATAAACGAAATTTTGAAACATTCATTCGGCAAGATGATGCTGTGTGTGTGCAACCTTATTCACCTGGGTGCTTGTAACCTAGATAGGGAGAAAAATGACACCCCGAGGACCACTTCTTGAAGCACATCACACCACTTATAGAGGTAACGAACCTTTAAATGGTAGGGAACCCCCTAATGAATTCACAAGGCACTTCTGTCTCTCGTCTATACAAAATTCCCCTTTTTTTCTTTTTGTTGACTAACATGAACTGTAATCTTCATTTTGGAAGGGTAAAAATGCTGATCAGGCACCAAAAAACCCAACTTATTTAGAAGATTACAAGTTCACATGAACATGCTCGTGCTTTTCTAGCTTTTAGCTTAGGAAACACTCTTTTTAGGAGCCCGAAACCTAAGTTAATTTTTTATTAAAGTAGAGGAGCATTGTCATTCTTATTGCTATACAAAACTCTTTTTATGACCACACTTTATTTCTTTTTTTTGCCAATTTAAAGAGAGAGACAGAAGCCCTCAGATAACTCATTAGGAAGAAGCCTAACACGTCAAGGTACGGTATCACTAAAATGGGTTAGCTACTAAGATGGTCACGTAGGTTATCATTTAACCTAACCTAGATATCCAAGGTCCAAGCTAGAAGGTACGTGATGGAATGCCCTGAATGATCAAAATTCATTAAGTACAAGGTTGTGTGCAAAGCTTAGCATCTATCATTGTCCTACTCTAATGTACACTTATGTATCATCGCCATCATAGGTGACAATCATGCATAAATTTCATCAAAGTTCACCAAAACAGACATGCACAAATAATAAAAAAAAATTTCAATGCTAAAGAACATATGTCCATGCATGCCACCCCCACTTAAAATCGTACATTGTCCCCAATGTACATGATCAGCAGTTCAAAACATAGGATATGAAATATAAAGCAGGAAAGAGGCGCGAGCGAACTTCCCTGAGTTAGAGTGGTAGCACATGAATGGATACGATCATGTAATCATCGTGCTCCTAATGATAGTAGAGAAGAGAAAACAATGCCCACGTCTACCCCTGTGAGGTAGAACGGGAGATTAGATCAAGGCATCCATCATCATCAAACAAAAATTATTAAAGATCTAATAAATAAGATAATAAAAAAGAAAAACATGAGTTTGGAATATTTAGGCTCTTTCCAATTTGAGCTACAAAAAGAAATAAGATTAAGGAAGCACAACGTGTGAGTACTCAAGCATAATTGTCTCAATCGTCGTCTCTTGGTGAGAACTTGTAAAGAAAAGATATATAAACATGGATTTTCAAGTTTAAAGCATTCTCACCTACTTTAGCTTGGGGTTTAATAAAGATTTAAGCAATAAAATCTGGAAAGATAAGAAAGAAAGTCACACCCAAAGCTTGATGGCAAAATTCGACGATGTCATTGAAAACTTGATGAAAAATGATAGATTGACAAAATTAAAACTCAAAATGATAAAGGATTTCAAGATCAAGGTTAAGTTGGAAAAATAGAGAATGTTTCCTACATAAAAATTCACAAAAAACTGCACTACAATCATCAAAATAAAGAAAGAGAAACAGAATTTCTTGTGTGCTGAAAAGGCTGAAATTTTGTGCTGAATGGGGGTAGTGTGCGGGCTGTGTGCGGCCCCCCGCACATGGATGTGCGGCCCGCATATAGCCCGCACACCCCTCTGCCTTGCTTGTGCGGGTGGTAGACAGCCCGCACAGCCCCAGAAAACCTTGAAACTCGTCGTTACAGGCATAATCCTCATCACAATGCAAAATATGATCATAGAACTATAGATAACACATCAAGAATCGTCGACCTCAACAATAAATACTCATGCCAACAAATCGAATGACAAAAAGGTGCAATTGAGATACTCACACAAAACAAAAACAAAAACAAGCACAAAAGCTATAAAAACTAAAAACACACAACTAGGAAAGTAAGAAAACTAATTTAAAAGCTTGGGTTGCCTCCCAAGAAGCGCTTGTTTAGCGTCACGAGCTTGATGTACCTCTTTCTTACCTCATGGAAGCTTGAAAATGGTGTGCTCCTCCCGGCTAGATCTAGCATAACTACTACCAAGAAAAAAGATTACCTGCCGGGTTTTAGAGTTTGCGGAGACCTTGAACAATTTACCTTTAGGTCTCCATGGGAATAGTTTGTGCTAGGAGTTATGCAGTTTAAAATTTGGGGGGTTTGTTGTCGGTTGGATCATTATCCCCACATCTTCTTCTGTCCCGATCTTATTTCCTTTAAGTGTCCCTAAACATTGTTTAGGCCTCAAAGGAAATAACTTTGGTTGGGAATTGTCTAGTCCAAGCATAGTGGGTCATTAGATGCCCCCAACTTCTTACCCACTTCTTCAAATTTAATTCCCAGGATTTTATTGGTGCACTTGATGAATGGACCAATATTGAGATAGGTAGCTTTTTCCATTTCAATTGACTCATTTTCTTCTACCTCCTCTGAGTTTTCTACAGCCATGCTTTTAGCTTCCCCATTTTCTTCTTCAATAGCATCTTTTGGTAGAACTTCGATCGGTTGCTCTTCCATCATTTCAGCCTCTGCATTTGCCTTTTGAAGTTCTGCCACTTGTTTCTCAATCTTCTGAATAGATGCTCGAATATTCCTAAAATTGTTCTCGGTGGCAATCATAAACTTTGCTAGCGCCTCCACAACTATGTCGTTTCTTTGACAGGGCTGCTCATATGGAATAACTGGAGGATGATGGTGCCACCGTTCTTGATATGGGGGGTATTCTAAAATGGTTTGTTGAGGGTAATCCCATTGTTATCCTTGAGAATATCTATGAGAATTTTGGTGTCCCGTCCAAAATGGGTTAAGAATATTATTATGCCTATCTCCTTCGTTTGTTTGCATGGCCATAAATTTGACCAACTTTCCTTCTAGTGCATAAATTGTTGCGGCCACCAAAGCTTCTTGAAAATCCATGGCCTCTGTGTATAAAGAAACTAACAATAAAAAAAAAAGAAAATTAAGGCATCAAAGAAAACAAAAGAAAATAAAAATGTATATATGCACAAAAAGAAAAAGATAAACGACCAAGCCAGCATCTAGGACTTTTCCTAGTATTCTCGGAAGTCCCCGGCAACGGCGCCAAAAACTTGATGGTCGCCGCGTGCGTCGCTAAAAAGCGGGCACACGGCTCCCCAACCACAAGTGCACGGGTCGCCAAGTAATACCTCTTGCGCGAGCACGAGAGGGTCGTATTCCCTAGGATCCCGAGATCTACTATTACTTCCTCTTAGGTTAGCTGTTTAGTCTGATCAAACAAGGGTTTTGTTATAATAATACTAAGTACGAAAACAAAGTAATAAAAGTGATCAAGCCACCAACAAACAATAAGCATGTAGAGGGAAAACAAGTATCAAAGATAAGGCCTCAGGCAAGGATTCCCCCGGGAGAAATACAAGCAAGGACATTGTAAAAACAGGTAATGCATGCATGGAGTATAATATTTTCGTCCGTTTAGACTCGGAAGTCGACTACCCCGGAACCTCCGTAGTGTAGCCCTAATCCAGTACAAGTTCCTTTATCCAAAGGATACTCACACGATGTCATTGGGATTAAGGAGCCTTGGTTAGAGTTATCTATAAGCAATTTCGCTAAGATAAACTCTACAACATACGGGAGGCTACCGGCACCCGGAATCTCCGGTGTACCGGTACAATGAATCTCTCTTCATACTAAGTGGATCTAATGCAAGAGCGCACCTCGCACAACCAAGCACAATCGATAAGATGAAATGCAGAGTTTTCATGCAAATCACTACAATTAAGTACACAAAGTATGAAACCAAATGATAAACCATGCATTCATTGAATTAAAAGTACAACATCCAATACAAGTATTCCTCCCATGGTTCACCGGTTGCCTGGCGACCTTGGGAGGTTTAGTTCGACATGAATAAGAAGGAATGTTCAAACAATAAAAAGCACATCAACAAAAGCACTAAGGACTCTCTCTTGATCGTGTCGACTAGGTTTGATGAAAAAACTTTTCGAATCCGCGTCAGCAAGCTCTAGGATGAAGATCTATGCGTTCTTCCCTCTTCTCCCACTTGATTCCACTACAAAATAACCTCCTCCGATGAATATTTGAGCGTGACGGTGCTTGGAGGCGTCGGTGGCAAGATATCTCTCGAAAAAAAACCCTAGAACCCTTTTAAACCCGAGCCGTGTGCGGCTTGGTGTGCGGGCCGCACATGAGGCCGCACACCCTTCTGCCAAGGGTGTGCGAGCCGTACACAGGTGTGCACACAGGTGTGCGGGCCGCACACAGGCCCGCACAGGGCCTGAAAACTGGCCTGAATAGGCCCGTTTCATGTAGGAGTGTCTGAATGACGTCCGGAGCTCGTTTAACCTTCGTTTCTTCGCTCCTTGGCCTCGATTTTCATGCTACAAATGCTTCTCCTACCATAAACAGCTTAGAAATGCCCTGAAATAGAAAAACATGAAAACACATCAAAGGGCACCTGTTTCATTCAAACAATGCATGAAAGTACAAATACTTCACCGTTACAAAACGGTGTATTTAGACACTTATCACACTCCGTGCACCTTCAAATGTGGAAGGTTCAGGGTCTTTCACTCTCGTGGGTGCCTCCCACAAGACTGGTGAAATGCTAGCTTCCTTGAGTTGAGAGACTTTGGTCTCCAGGGATTGTACCGTCATCTTCAAGACTTCAACAGTCAACTGGCGCTCTCGCAGTCCGCCCACAAGATCTTCCACCATCTTCGACAATTTCTCAAGCTCAACGTCAATACTTCCGATGACATTCCCCATCCGCTCGGCTGTCTCCCCAAGGTGTTCCAAACGATCCTTCTTGCTAGTCGCCATTCTCACTTGCTTCACTTGTGTGTCTTCTCGCGCTTCGCTTCAAGCCACAAACTCGTTCTCTGATTCCAGCTGTCATGGCTTCAACCAATCACCTCTGGCCATGCGGCACCTAACATGCACAATAGCGACAGGTCAGCCTTCCTTGCAAGAGCAGTTAGTGAATTCCTGTTTGCAGAACAAGTACAGTGAAATAAAGTAAAGCGAGCCAAACCGAAAAACCAGCGGTACAAGAAACACGACACATGAAACCCATTTCGAGAGAGAAAAACCTAAACTCTCTTAGATTGAATAATCTTTACAACCATAGCCAAAACCAACACCAAGTGTCCTTGTCTCCTCCCAAAGACACATTAGACCCTATTACAAGAGTTACCCAAAATCCATGGTTAATTGAGCCCGATGCCCAATACAGGTCTTGTGTGAATTCCCTGACTTCACTTAGCTAGTAGTATCCATTGATGCAATTGTAGATTTAACCAGCCACCCTTAGTTACAGCGCGCAACAGTACTGGTCACGCACTGTAATACCGCATGCCATCCTCGCCCCTGGCTCGACAACGCTCCCGACCGTGTGCCCACTTGCATACACCTACATAAAACCTTGTCAAATACGGAATCAGCTCTCGGTTTCCGGGCCTGATCAAGTGTCCCGCCCAGCCTAGACTTGCTAGAGATCCAACACTCTACATAATGAAGTTTTGCAACACTTGACTCTTGGTATGGGTGCGAATGGCCCACGCGCTCATCGGTCACACGCACGCCCGCTCTTGGTCACGACACAACACACGCCTCGCGCTAACCGCGCATTACCAAATCCACGCAGCTGTGCGCCCTCGTGGCTTGGACTATATGAAAATGTACGCCCGCTGACCAAGTGTAAGGTCATCAACCCTTACAGCAGGGTGCACGCTTTTTTTCGGAAATTTTTATAAAACATTCTCCTTTTTTGCCATGCCAATCTTTTTTTTTTTTAACTTAATATTTTGAGGTGGAAAATGTTGTTGAAAATCTTAATTTGTAATAAATGTTTTTCTTTATTCATCAACTTGAAAAAATATTTTATTTAATTTTCATCAACAAAAAAATAAAAGTGTCTGAAAATTAACAATATTTATTTTATAAAATTATATATTTAATTAAATAATCAAATAATTTTGTTAGACAAATATATTTGTTGTGAAATATATAATGTGAATAGTTGAGATGATGAATGAATTGATTATGGGATTTATATTATGGTGTTATTATTATGGAAGATAGTCTAATAAGTAAAATTTTGATAGATTGATGAAGTGGAATGAACATCAACTCCTAGATAGCATAACCAAAAAATTTGCCTTAGAGTAATGAATAATAGAACTATGGATGGTCGCATGAAATTTAAATCTCACATGTCCTTGTAGTCTGTAGGCCTTACATGGCTCCACGTCCTAGAATCCCCCAATATAAAAAGATTATGGTATAGAATGCAAAATTAATAAGTATGAGAGACAAAAATGAAAACTCATATTTCATAACTAGCAATTTACTAAGATCTAATTATGTGCCATAGAATCTGACGTTAGTAATGAAGCTTAATCAACAAAGAATCAAATACTGATCTTATAATTTTAGTAGGTCCAAGATAGGGAGGTATGGTAGAGAACTTCAGAAAAAAGGACAAAGAAAAAGAGCCTAAAATCAAGTTGGGTCTTATTTTTCCTGGGGTTTTTAATTGAGCTTGGGATCTTGGGAGACAGATGTTGCCCTTAGAATTTATTTTCATGATATTTTTCTATGCTAAGACTTATATGATGCTTGATTTTCTAAGTGAGATGTTGGTCTTTCAATTATTTTATTAAAAGCAACTTAAATGGGTTTCATTTGTTTACAAATAGGTAAGTTGAATATGTCAGTGAAGGACCATACGCACATTACTAAATTTTTTTTTAAACAAACTAAAGGTAACAACACAGTTGCAACTATTAATGTGATTCGTGCATGTTTACATGGCCAAATGTAAATATTTCATTGTGTCCACTCACAATGTGTAGTTCACACCTCAACAATTATCATTTATAGTGTTTCAACATCTGAGATGCATAAATATTTACGGGGTAGAGTCATATTGGTATCAGTAGGTATAAGAGCTCAAGGAATGTGTGAATAGGAGGGGTCCAATAAGAGACTAGAAAGTACTAGATTTTAACATTGATCCATAAATTTTATTTGCATACATAGAACTTATTAATATGAGAGGGAATAGTAAAATGTAAAATAATATGCCCCATAAAGAAAATCACCCTATCTCTGATAAGTGTCTAAATATACTATGTTTTACAAAAATATTCCATGCATTTTCATTTATTTCTAATAACATTGATGCCCGTTTATGGCTTTTCTTGTGTAAATTTATCTGAGTACTTTGGAGAGTCCCTTGAAGCTGATACATATATATAGAGGTGTTTTAGAGGCTAAAAATACCACTTTCAAAGACCATTCGAATGCCATATGGACCCCCAAGCACCGGGCAATGAGAAAACGAGTGATCGGGGAGAGAACACAATAAAATGACCCCATCTTAGAGCTATGCAGGTCTTGTGTGGCCCTTATGCGGCCACACAACCTAACAAGAGTATTATGCAGGCTGCGTGCGTCCGCATGAAACCTACACACCCAGCTAGAGGCTTATGGGAACTCCATGTGGCTGCATGGCACTCGCACCGCACCTTGGCAAACTCAGTTCGCGTTTTTAAGCATGATCTTGACCCTTTGCGGCGCTCGTGTGGCTGCATAGATGCCTGCACACGTGGGCGACTCTAAAAGCCCAATTTATGGCTTTTGAGAGGGGAGAAAGCTATCATACAACTCCAAGCTCTTGCCACTTGCAAATCTATTAAAAAAAGGTGATTTTGGTTGGGAATCAACAGGAGAAGAGGATGGAACTCAAGGTAACCATCCAAGAACTCGACGGCACGGATCAGACGGGTTCTCGACACCACCAATAGTCAGAAAATACGGAGTTTTACAATATCTTTTGATTGCTGCATTCTATCTCTTCAATTCTCCATTTACATGATGTTAAACTAACCTCCTAAGGCCACCAGCTCCACTGAACCATGGGAGGATGACTTATATGGATGGTTAATTTTATATTAAATTGATGTTGGCTTGAATTCCACTTTGGTTCTCTTCTATCATTTTATTGCTCAATGGATAATGGAGTTTTTCCGTAGATTTGATATGGAATGATTTTTGTAGAGCATGTTGATTACATGCATTAGGTTACACATAAATTAGGGAGAAATCCCGTGTATTGCCATAACAGAGGTTTCAAGTGTCAATAGCATCCTGTATTAGGGTTTAAACCTAGATAGAGACTCATTGTACCTAATTACATCGTTAGGGTATATGGGGGTCAGAACCGGTATGGGATTAAGGCTAATACAAGTGGTCCTAGGTAGTCAACTTTAGTGTCTTGTGCAGCAAAGTATAACGAACATCATAATCTATTAGTTTTTCATACGTTCTTGTTATTCTCCCTATTTTCAACTACAAAAAAAAAAACAGGAAACAACAACGCAATTTTCCGTTGGTAAAAGTGAATTTTCCGTAGCTATAAACTGTTAGCAACGAATTTTGCGATGGAATTATTCGGACCGGAATACTCAAGTCGCATTTTAACTTCCGTCGCTAATTAAATCTTCCGTTGCTATTTTTATTATTTGGCGATGGAACATTCCGTTGTGAAACAAAAACAATCCGTCGTTAATATAATTATAAGATATTGATTTTTTGTGGTTTCACAAATGTTCCGTTGCTAATATTCCGTCTCTAAAGCATACTAGCGACTGAAGGCTTCATTACTAATATTTTAATAGCAACGGAAAGTTTCTTTTGATATAATTATTATTTTTTTTAGCAACGGAATCACCACTAATATGGTATATTTTTTACGAAAGTTTTTGTTGCTATGAAGTAGCAACAAAAATGTTTACATTTCTGTCGACATTTTACTCGTTGCTATTCTGTATTGTCAACCAAATATCCGTTACAATGTTTTTATTAGAAACAGAATGAACCATTGTCATTTTTTGCAATTTCAAAAGAATTTCCGTTGCTATTTATAAATTGCAAGGAAATCTTACTAACAACCTGCATGCCTAATTGCACAAGTAACAACAATAATTTATAGAAATTTACAAATATGAGCAATACAAACTATCCATATAAATGTTCCTTACGAGAAGTGTGCGATTAAATACCAAAATACATAATTTGATTCATACGAAAATAACACTAACATTTCATACAAATGATCTATCATTCCATTAGAAGACAAATTCATCCTCAAAGAATTCAAACAATCCCACATATTTTCATAGCAAATGAAATAAACTAATACATTGAAGTAGATTGAGATGTCTTGAAGCTTTTATTTGTTCATTTCTACCATAAGCAACTGTCCACTCCATTAACATACCATAAGCAACTGTCCACCAAATTAAATTGACACTCAATGGAATTTATAAATATAACAATGAAATTAAAAGTGCAAAATCAAATTAATACCTTCGTTCATTTACTTTTTGGTGGAGGAATATTTGGCCCCAATTTCTCCATCATTTACTAGAGGGATAAGGACTATAATAAACTTGTTGAGCTTGATCAGCTAACATAAATGGTTCATTGCTATGAAGTACTGATTTGTGTTTAATGTCAATAAGGCCATGTCGAGGATCAATCTTAATCCATGTTGCAAATACAAAAAGGCACCTAGTGTATTGACTATTTTTACACAAAAAATAGCAACATTGTATTACTATTACATAAGCATTTATAAAATTATTTATAAGCATGCATCACTATCATCTACATACTAAGTATTAATTAACCAAGCATACCTCCAAACTGATCACTATGCCAATGGGTAGTATGTGAACAAGAAAGGTGATTAGTTCCTGGGCATTATGTTGACATGAAAATTGATAAGCATACTAAGTATTAAATAACTATTAAACAAGCATCAGTATCATAAAAAACAATTGATAGATAAACATCACTATTAAATAAGCATCACTATTAAATAAGTTTGAAATAAATAATTAATAAGCACCACTATCATCTACATACTAAGTATTAAATAAGCATACCTGCCATAAATTAGATATTGAACTTTAACTAAAGCTTTGCTGCAGCAAGGAATCAGGAGTTTATGTGCCTCTTATAATGAATATCACGAATACATGCTCTTAAAATTTAAAAATGCTTCATGGAATACTTCATATCTGTGTGTGTGTGTGTGTGTATTGTTGGTGTAGTATTGTCTCTATATTTTCACAAATCAAGCAAGCAGCCATAATCTAATATAAATGTAACAATTTAATAAAAAAAAAGACTTCTATGGGACATCATTTAATACAAGACTAGCTCACATAGCTCGTGGAAAGTGCTTTCGGTGCATTAACCTCATCTTATGCTTAAGCCAAGCTAAGTTTGCAAACATAAGAAGAAACCTGACACTAAGCTTTGATATCAAGACTACCTTGTGTGAAAGCTCATAAGACTAACCGTTCTTAATATATTTATAGGCTTCCTAAGGTCATCCTCTACTAGAAATTACACAAACATTTAGATTTTTAAATTAAGGAAATAAATAGATGCAGCTAGATAATGTTATTTAAAAAAAACTACAAATTATCATTAGTTTTAGGTGTAACACAAGCCCTTCTTCCTCTCCCTCAAATTCAAGGAAATGTTTGGCAAGTATCAGATAATCAACATAAGGTAGTGATTCCATTGAATTGGTCCGTGGAGGTGTGATGCATGAATTTTTGTTCAGATTACTCATTGACAACAATTATAAGGAAAACTCCATTAATTATAAAGCTTCCAAATTTGATAAGAATCTCAATTAGATGAGCTGAATGACTTGCAGGAAAAGCGGACACAATACAACAACCATATAAAAAAATAAAAAGAGAACTATAACATTTCTTACTTGTTGAAATGTGCTTTCGTTCCATAGTATATTCACTAGTCATTTACAGTTTGATACAAGGTTTCTCATAAAACTAAGCCTGTCTTAAAATTTAAGGGAAAGAAATCAGTTCTAATTAATTCAAGAAGAATCAACAACCACCAATATCAGATAGGCAATCTTATTATCACCAAGCATTACATGCAAAAAAAAAAAAGGGCAAAACTACTTGCTCAAGAAAGCACTGGAATATTCTTGTACAAAGATGTGAACCTCTCTACCAATAAAGGAGACAGAGGCTGTAAGGAAAAAGGATCCATCAAGACGGCTTCAAATGGTACTATCTAGTCATAGACTATTAAATTAAACATTATTTTTAGGTTTCAATTTAATGGCAAACATCAAAGTTCTATATTCACAAAAAGCATTGCAAAAATGAAAAAATTCAATGGAAGCTTTATAATTTCAAATATAAACAAAGCTTTCTATTATATGCATAAGAAAAATTGGGAGGAATTTCCAAGTTCTGAACTATCACCAAAAAAATCAAAGATTCACAAAATAAATGAATAACTAAATGGATAAACAAATCCCTAAAACAAACAAGCACGATCTCTCCACCACAAGCTACGGGATTCAACTAGAATCACCAGGTACATTCTAATAACTATATAATTTAGGGCTTTTTTTTCTTAAACAAAAGATTGATGCCATTACCTTTGGAAATTGCAACACGAGCTCTAGCTTCGACTGTTGCGGCTGCTGATCAAGGATGGAGATGACGGTGATGACGTGGAAGTAGAGGCCAAACGGAGAGGATTGTCTTCGGAGGAGATGATGGTGGAGGGCTCGTGGTAAGGGCGCGTGAGTGGCGTTAGGGCTTGTTCTGTGAGCTTCTCTTCGATTATTAGATTCAACTTTATGAAATATTTTATTCATATTATAGTTATAATAACTTATCATATTTTTAGGATTATGTTAATTTAAAATTCAATTTTATATAATTATTTTTCAATATTTTTATTCAGATTTTATTTTTTAAATTGGGATTCAAAATAAAGAAAGATGGGTTGATTTGTTGAAATTTATAAATATAAAATTGTAATATAAAAAACAATGGTGTATTTAAATAACTGTTTCTTAGAAACATTTTATTAGATGAAATGTTAATGATCATTAATGATTATTATATATAAAATAAGTCGTTAATGATAACACTTATATTAATAATTATTACTGCATGTTAAAAACTCATTAACTTTACTTATCTCTTAAAATAAATGACTCACACTATTATTTTTCTCTCCTCTTTATTGTTTTTATTTTTATTTTTATTTTTATTTTTATTTTTTTAAGTGTTCTAGAATAAAAACAAAATAAATTGATCACTTTAATTAATCACTGACTAACTAGGTTTGCCTCATTGTTTTTCATATAATTAATTCTTACTAGAATGTGCACATGACTATTCATCATCACAAAGTTCTAGCAACTGAATTGCAGCGGATATAGTTCGTTGCTATCTTTCCATTGCGATTCAATTGTATTCCATTGGTGTTCTTTAACGTTCCGTCGCTAATTTAATAAACACAAATTACACGATTGAAATTTTATTCCGTCGGTAATCAGATGCAAATTCCGTCGCCAATGTATACCAATAGCGACAGATAATTTCGGTAGCAATTTATTTCCAACGGAATTTCCAGGCAAATTTATGGCGTGTAAGCTTTAGCAACTAAATCGCAACGGCCACATTCCGTTGCTATAGTTCCGTTGCAATTTAATGATATTCCGTTGCTATTCTTTAAACATTCCATTGGCATTGCAAGAAAGACAAATTGAATATAATAAATTTTATTCCGTCGGTAATCCGATGCTAGTTTTGTTGCCAATGCATACAAATAACGACGGAATATTTCCATAGTAGTTATTCCGTTGCCTTTTCCTGTTTTTCTTGTAGTGTTCTTATCAAATTAGCTTGTGTTGTATTTACTTTCACTGTTTTCTTTACTTTACTTTTTGTCAAACAACCATCTTTGTTCAGTGGACTAGATAGTGCTCTGAACCAAGAAATAATAGTACTTCTCTAGACACTAGGGAATATGACTCTCTCACGATCATGCACAAGGGATTTATTACTTGACGATTCGTGCACTTGTGGACGGGGAAGTGCTGTGTCCGTCACACGATGCCACGCATGCCAACCACCAATCTCATTTGCAAAAATTAAAAATGGCAAGTGGGGAGGTCTGTCCTTTCAATACAACAAAAAGAATTTCTGGGACCTGTAAAAATTAACAACTTTTCCATCGTGATTATAACCTCCATGAATATCCTACAGGTCAACAAAGTGCAACTTCTACATTGTAATCCCTACCACTTCTTAAATGTATTTTGTTGAAACAATCTTTGGAGATGGGTGTCAATCTTGAAGATATCAGATAAGTGCCTTCTATATATACACTATACACTTCTATATATGTACGATACCTCAACATAGCTTTCCCCGCAACTAAAAAGAGAGAGTTGGAGAAGATGGCCAGAGTTCAAGGGCTAGGCTATATTGACCTTGATGTTATGTTGATGATTGGTGTTGTGAGTGATGGGAGATCCAACCCCTTTGAACAAAATAATAACAAACTCTAAACCATACCTACAGATTTGAGGACCAGTTCTGCATCCTTCAATACTTTGTTGTGTGTACCTCAAAAACTTACACATTGTGGCAATCTGCCCCACCATTTTCATAGTTGTTAAGCGGATCACAAGCATGGCGAGGCAAGTTTAGTGCTGTTAGTTTTGTATCAATCCTCTTCCTCATGGAACCAAGTGTGGAAGTATATATGATTATTATGAGAGATAGTTTAATAATTAAAATTTAGTAGATTGACGAAGTGGAATGAGCATCAAAAACTCTTGGATAGTATAACCAGAAAAGTTACCTTAGAGAAATGAACAATATGAAATAATGGAATGGTTGCATGAAATTTAAATCTTACATGTCTTTATAGGCATTACATGACAACACGCTCTAAAATCCCTGAATTTATAATTTTGGTATATAATGCAAAATTGATAAGTATCAGAAGACTCATATTTCATAATAAGTGATTTAATGAGATCTAATTATTTCATGTGCCATAGCCTCTAACATTAGTATTATGAAGTTTAATCGACTAACAATCAAATCTAGATATTGGTGTGTGAGTTGGTCCTAGTTAATTGTGATGGTCAGCCTTTGACCACCATGCCTTTTTTTTTATTCTAATAACGTGATTAGTGTCACAAGTGGTTAGTTTAAGTCACATCAACTTTCTTTCATCCCGAATTTGTGGATCTGGTCGGAGAGAGAGAGAGACAGAGACAGAGACAGAGAGACAGAGAGACAGAGAGACAGAGAAAACTTTCCTAGTTTTGGGAAGAATAGAAGACGAAGAAGCTGGTAAGCTTCTTCATAGGGAGAGAGGGAGAGAAAGAGGTGGAGCTCAGAGAGATGGTTAGCTATGAGGCAATGAGGGTGGTGCTCTCGAGGATCCAAGCTCGGGATCCATAGAACACTGCCAAGAATCATGGGCTTCATCTTGATACAGGATCATACGTACAAGAAGATGGTCAGCTTGCTCTCTGGGGTCGACACTTGTTCTAATGAGCTTCAGAGCTCGGAAGATCGGCGTCGAGCTTCCGAGTAAATAGGGCTCATCCCAGCAGTTGCAATTGGTTGGCCATTGGCACCACTTTGGTAGGTTATTTTTTAATACTTTTGACAAGTTTAAACATGATGTATTTTTCTCATTTTTATCTTATAGTAAGGTTGCATGATCATGGCTAATGGTTTTAATGTTTAAATCTTCAAGGAAATGTTGGTGGGTTGAATGTGTTGAGTTGTTATCTATGTGTACTTTAAATTCTTTGTTTATTTATTCGGAACCATGTTGAAAATAAGGACTTTGGTGGATGTTAACTCCGGGTGTATTTATGAAATATGGGTAAATTCATGAGGTATGGCCATTCTTTTGATGGTTGGTATATAGCAAATTCAGTCTTGTTTTGAAGCAGAATTTTTATAAGTGTAGTATTTGAGAGTACCCAAACAGGCCCTAAAATAGGAATGGACACCATTCCTATGGAATTTGAGAGTACCCAAACAGGCCCTAAAATAGGAAAGCTGTAGTATTTGATCTTATCTAATTCCAAGTAAAATTGCAGATTTATTGGATGTATGGTCTATGAGATATGATCTATTTTCGTAGCTCTATCTAGATTATTCTGATGCTTATTTAGAAGGGTTTTGTTGCCCATTTTGCTGGATTTAGATAAAGTGCTAAACAGATAATCTGAACCTTTGTATTTTAACTCCCACCATGCAAAATTTGTGACTTGGAATATGTGTTTATGATAAGTTATGATCATAGCTAATGGCCATTTGTGAGTTATTCTTGACTTGGTTGTTCAAGTTGTGAACTGGCCAGTTGTGCTTTCATGTGGAGGGGCTAGAAGCATAGTCAATTGGAATCAGTTAGTATTTCTTGAATTCAAAGCTGTGGGAATTGGTGAAGTTTGGAAATGTGGGCATTAATTTACGTGTACTTCAAGTTATCAGAACCATACATATGGTGCAGTGGTAGTAGTGTTTCCAGTGAGGTGATTCAACTTAATGGCAGGTTGAGATGACTATAGTGTGTTTCGTGGGATGGTTATGACTAGCAGTGGGTCAGAAATGCTCATGTTGACATAAGCTTCAAATTGGATCACTTGCACGTAATTCTGAGTTTCCCTGACTTGTAGAAAATATCATTTATTTTGGTGTACAGAAAAGAATGGGTATTGGTAGGAGCTCATGCTGCTTTGATCTCACTGAGATTTTTCTTGGATTGAAGAAAAGATCAAGTTTTACATGATTTCGAATGAAAAGTAGGGTGGCAGATCAGCTTTATATACATATGTTGGGTATATGATTTATTGAAGAGGTTGAGTTAATTGATTTGTGGACTCAGATGCATGAATGGTTGTTAGATGATGCATTTTAAATAAACACCGATGAGTTTAATGACTGGGAGTACATTGCCAAGGCGTCATGATTAGAAAGTGGTGAAGATGATGGGCATGATTAAGAAGGTTACTTGTGTTTAGAGGGTGATGAGGGTGTTTGGTGGTTGATGTATGCTACTATGCTTCCCCTAGCCATGCTATAGATAATTCTATTTAAATGCCATGCTTTCCAAATTTGATTCTTGCTAGTCTATATCTGAGCAAACATGGGCCTGAAATTTTGGTTCCAAATGGTTATGAAAATTTCCCATTTCCATGTCTGTCTGTCTTAGCTGGCTTTTGTATTAGGGAATAAAGTAATTTCATAAGTTTTGTGCATGGAAGCTAACTGGTATAGGATTGGGGAAATCAGCTTATGTTCTTGTTTATAATTTTCTAAAGATGGTTTGATATTTTTCTTTTATGTTTGCAACTTGTAGGATTTTATTATAATTTGATATATTTGTCAGGTGGACCTTGCTATTCTATAGTGGAATTTGAGCATTAGGTCTTGTGTGTTTGATGATTGCCAGGTCATATTGTGTGTATATTATTGTATACTAGTTAAGATGTTGGATGATCTACCCTTTTCAAGCCTTGAATTGTAATTACTTAGGGTCTGGTCCTTATGTTAAGAGTTAATATTTGTCTTGTACCAAATGATCTCCTCGTGAGTGTGACTCTAACTTCAGGCCTTGAGGTTTAGTTCAAATAGCGTCTGTTAAACCCAACTTCGTAGTTCGGAACTGAGTAGGTTTTCGCATCTGTATGGCTCTGTATCTCTGATATACGGTAATTACGTATTTATTTAGAAATTTATTTATTTTTTTAAAAATTCATGTATTATTTCGGTTGGTGCCTTTATTATTATTCCGTACTTATTTATTTATTTATTTATTTATTATGTGAATCGATATATTACGTATTTTACTATCTATACTCTGGATTTACTTCGGTTTTTGTTACATCTCCAATTACTGGCAAATTGCCCAGCTAGGAGGAGTAAGTCCTAGCCATGTGCACATGTTTTCTGTAGTAGCGCTACCAACCGAATGAGGTCGAAAATCCGGCATTGGTTGTCGATATTCTGTCTATCTTGTTCCGACTTCACAGTCGATGATCCAGCCTAGAACTGTTGATTCTGTTATTAGTCAGGAAGATGTACACGTCTGTTTTCGTGTTTTTTTCCGTATTTTTGATTATTTTTGTATTCTGAGCATTTTCTGTATTTATGTCTGGATTATAATTATTTTGCAATATCTGTATTACCTGTTATTTCTGCAATCCTACTGGGCCCCTTGTGGTTCATACACTCTACGATTTTGTTTTTTGCAGGAGAAGATTAAGTCTATGATCAGGGATTTATCTTGGAGTCGTATTCCTATATTTGGTTGTAGATCTTATAGAGAATTTTACAGTGTGCCTAAGACTTGTATCCTGTCTATATTATTAGTTCGCAAACTGTATATTTGGCACTGTATTTTGTTCGGCTGCAAAAGCACATACCTATATTAATTTTATTACTGTTGTTCAATTCGTAGTTTTGTATTATTGCTTTTTGTTCTACTCGTTAGGGTTGACTCTGAACAATTCAAATCTGAGGCCTTACACCTAGGGGGACCCAGCCCTGTTGGATGCGGCCGGTCTGTTAGCGAGCACTTCTGTGGGGTTGGGGTGTGACACTGATAAGGTTAGGCAGGGATCTTATTAAAAAGAAAACAAGAACCAAAACAAAAAATACCTTAAAATTAATTTAGTCTAATTAGCTCTCTAATTATATATACTATATCAACTGAGTGTCATATCTAAATTGATTGCGTTAAGTAGTTACTTGTTTTTCTATTGTGCATAGTTTCCACTCAAGCTTGATTTTTTCTTGCTTGGGCTTTATCATTGAGACAATGCCCTTGTATTGAAAGTGAGTCTTCTGCTTGGAGCTTCTACTAAGTTGAACTCTTTCTACTTATGTTGGGATTCCCAATTGAGCTTCAAGTCTTTGCCAGAAGTGTTGCCTTAAAACGCATTTTGAAGATATCTTTATATGCTTATACTAATAAGATGTTAGATTTTCAAAATGAGATATGGTTGTTTTAATGATTTTATTAGAATCAGCTTATATGGGCTTTGTGGTCTTTAGGCCTTGTTTGGATTGGCTTAAAAAAGGTGTTTTTTTGGTAATTGATAGAAGGATTTTTTTAAAAAAGTGCTTCTCATAGTAAATTTAGTGTTTCTCTGTATTTTATGTTTTGATAAGTTAATGCAAGGCTCGCCCCTTCTTTAACTGAATTTTCAGTATTAAGCCCTGTCTTACCAACTTAGACTAATTATTTAGGGTTAATCTTGATCTAGGAATCTATTTCATCTCATAACTTTCACATGCGCCTTAATTTCCGGATTTGGTCGCCTGATTATTGAGCTACATTGTTGGAGCATTATGGGGATGCATAATTGAGACGTATTTGACTTTCTTTAAATTAACGGAAGGAAAGAGCTTTGTTGCAACCTACCAATGCTCTTCTCCTTCATTACTTTGTTAATTTCTTTTCTAAACGACCTCTTTTTCTTGGCCGTAACTCGGGTGGATCCTACGTTAGGACCCTGAACTGCAGTAGTTAAATAGTGTATTCTTAGAGCAAGTAGGCTCTCGCAATTATATAATTATGTATATTTATTTTTTATTCTGTGGCTATGTCTATTTTCTATTAAGTGCTATTTATTTATATTAGTTTTTACATTAGAAAATGATTTGTTCTAAATTTATTTGTCTGTAATCTGTATTTTTTACTGTTTTCAGTACATATCAATTCTTAACAATTTGCCTAGCTAGGATGAGTAAATAATAACCATATGCATATGTTATCTGCAGTAGCGCTACCAGGCATGAGTGTCCGTTCCCACTGCAGTAGAAGATTTGGCTTCGGTTATTGATATTTTGTCTGTTCTGACTTCATAATGAAGATACAACCTTGAACAGTTAATTTGTTTATTAGTTAGGGAGATGTACACTTCTAGTTTTCTGTGTATTCATTTATTTATTTTTCTGCATTCTTATCTCTTATTATACTTTTACAAGCATGTTATCCGTTCTGTGTCTGAATTTTTTGACTATGTTCCTACAAATTTCTTGTTATTTATATTTTCTGTTACCTTTGTGATTCTACTGAGCCTTTGTAGCTCAAGTACTCTGTGCTTTTTGTCCTTTTTACAGGAGAAGAGTAAGTTTAGGATCGGCGGGAGGGGGGTTGTGCTCGGGTCTTATTTTTGTATTTGTTATTTTTGTTTTCAATAATTGTTATTGTGTGAGTGAGGTTATATTCTATATGTATTCTTCCGTTAGACTTTTAAGTGTGGCGCAGTATGTATCTGTAGGCTGTTAAAGCCCATACCTTAATTAGTTCTGTTTTTAATTAATTGTCTGCATTTATGTATCATTGTTTCCTTTCTTGTATGTTTCTGATAACTTCGGCTGAATCCGAAATCTGAGGCCTTGCACCCGGTTAATCCCATCCCTGTTAGATGCAGCCGGTCTATCAATAGGCCCGGTTTTGGGGCTGAGCTACGGCACTTAATGCAGAAGTACTTTTATATGACTGATGTTGTTTAGTTGGGCATTCTTAAAATGCCTTTTGCCAATAACAAATGACTAAAATGAGTATTCATTGAGTTATTATAATATTTGAACGATTATGTATTTAAAACATAGTAATTGCTTTTGATAATGATAATAACAACAATACTAATGATGATATTATTATTGTTATTTTTGTTGATGTTGTTGTTGTTGTCCTTCTCTTTCTTGCTTCCTTTCTCTATCTTTGCTCTGTAAGGATGAAAGGGGTGGAAACAAGAGGTACGTGAAAAATTGAAAGCAATCTTGGAGCCAGAAAAGATTATTAAGGGTATGAAAAGATTGGGGGAGATGGAATAATAACACAGTCAATTTTTTATTTCATAAGCCTAATTTAGTAATTTCATAACACCAAAATAGCTTCTAAAAAGTGCTTTTCCCACAACCACCTAATGACTAGCTTTTGAAAAAAACAGTATTTCAGCTTTCTTATTAGCTTCGGTTTCTGTAAAAAAACTAATACAAAAGTCTAATCCAAACAACCTCTTATTGGCTTTATCCAAAAAACCTAAAGCTCAAGGCATTTGGTTTTAGCCTTTCAATCTATATATCTGCCCATTTTATATCATTATTGGATGTAGAACTACCTTTTTACTGTTTATGTATTTGTTTGTTTTTACGTTTCACCTTCTCTAACATATCAGCCTAAACCAATAGCTTGGCTTCCACACCGACTTAAATCCAACACCTAATGTTGGGCTCCCCTTAAATGACCCATGAATCTTAATTAATATAACTAGAATTCTCATCCTCTCTCATCACCCTTTACTAGGCACAACTTCGACCATTATAGGACAACATTGCTTATCCCTTATACTCAAAGCCGGTCTTAGTGGAAATAGGACCTAAGTAAAATTATATTTTTTAATTGTTTATATTGAATATTATGTTACATAGTAAAAATTATCGGTTGATGATATGAAGATAAAATGAATGCAATTTAATATCATTATAAATCAAATAAATATGGTAAAATTAATATTTAGTAAAAATAATTAAGACTTTTGTAGTAATATGTATATGTAAATAAAATGATTATAATAATCAATAAAATTTTAAATATAAATTTTTTAGAAAATTATGTGCCCTTGATCATAAAACGAAATTCATGTGATAATGTTGTTATCAAGGTGTCTTGTAAATGTACATTGCACATATAGAGGGAATGGGATTTGACATGGGATTCAATCCTGGCGTTCATATCTTAAGACCCACACCACCCATGATCTCTTCAAGGAAGTTATGTTAATGAAGCGCAATTTTTTAAATTGATAATATTTTAGTCTTCTAATATAATATTTTTTTTCAAAAAAGTATTAATTTTTTTTTAAATGACAAGCAATATTCCATATTTTTACAATATATTTGTCTTTTTATTTATTTGAAATATATTTGTCCAAAATGTTTTTTACAAAAAACTACGCAAACATTTTGAACCTCATAAACTTAAAAAAAAAAATCATGCCAAAATATGTCTACAAAATCAAGTTTTTAAGGCATTAAACAAATAAAAGCCCAAATAGATCCTAACAATCACGTAAGAATGCTTGTCATTTTAGAACCAATAACAATAACATCTCCACCTTGACAGTGCCAAGCTCAAGAGGTGTAGAAGTGTGATAGTCAACCCATTTTTACCACCAAGATTAACCCTAACCGTTGATTTGTTTAACCGCTTCAGTCAAACCGTCACTCCGGGATTTCCGGATCTGGTCGGGGTTTGAGAGAGTGGTCTTCTTCTTCTTTAAAGCTAGAGGTTTCAGAGGAGGGGAAGCTGGCCTTCCCATTATCGTCACCATTTCCTTCTTTTTCTTCTCCTTCAAACCAGCCCAAGTTTTTCTCTTGGAAGTTTAGCCGTTTGAATAGGGCAGCTGCGACGACTTTAGATAGACTTCTCAGCACCGCCGGAGACGTGGGAGGACGAGGTTCGGCCGTTTGTTTGTCGTCGAGGTTCAAGGTTAGTTCTTAGGTTTGGAGAAGCTGAAGCTTGGAGTTTACTTGGTGATTTAGTCTTGGATTGAGCATGCTTGTCACTTGTGAGTTGTGTTGAGGTTGAGGAATGGTCTGCCTTTTTATTTTTATGAGCATGAATCTTGTTTTCAACCTGTCTATTTTGAAGTTGATGATTGTCATGGTATGTATGCTTTTTAGGGGAATTATGTAATTACTTTGAGATTTGGATGAAAGATGAGATATTGGCATGCATTTTCATCTTAATGTCCTGATTGTTTTCTTTTTTTTTTTTTTTTTTTTTTGAGTTGGAGTGTCTTGAATTCATGTCAAAAAACACTTTGAGATTAGTTGTTAACCTTGATGCTATAATTTCTTTTGAGTTTAATCATTCTGAATTTATGTTAATAGTTTGTAATTTGTATTTTATAGTGCCATTCATTTTGTATCTTTGACAGTTTGAATTTAATTCCATGTTTGGGTGAAACTTTAGTCATAGTTGTTAATTATGATGCTATTGTTTAATTGAGATGGGATGTGGTGCTTTGTGATTAGAAGGCTGTGAATTGAATTTCATGGTTTGTAAAACCCTTACTTTTGAATGTTATTGTTATTATTATCATTATCCTGGAGCTTGTCTAAGTTGAACTTTGATTTGGAATTAGGAAGAATACCATGTTACACCTTTAGCTGTTAATGTTCTAGTTTTAGCATGGAAGTGTTTGCGGCTTTTGTGATTTTGCATGCACTTGGCTGAGTTTTTTTTTGTAGGTAGCTTTTGTTAAGTATTTGTGTGAATACGGGTAAATTATCTGTTTGGTTGAGAGTTGGTGGTCCTAGTTTGTAGCTCAATTGTATTTTTTTCGTCTTGTGAATAGGTTCGCAGTCTAAACAGCGGAATTAGAGCTTGTGGTTAGTTTTAGCGAACCGTTAATTCGCAGGATTTAGTAATTACGCATTCGTAGCTCGGAACCAGGTAGGTTCTCGCACCTGTGTACTATAACTCTGTATTTTTGGCGGATGGTTATAAAATTGTTTAATGATTGCATTTTATTTATTTATTATGTTTATTATGTTGTATTTGTTATTATTTAATTACTATAACTCTGAATCAATTCAAGGAAGCTTTCTACGCCAACTACTTTCCTCAGAGTCGTCGAGGTCCGATGGAGGGGCAGTTCCTTAGCCGGAAGCAAGGGTTGATGAGTGTAGAAGAGTATGAGGCAGAGTTTGATCGATTGTCTACGTTTGCTTCGTCCTTGGTGCCAGATGAAAATAGCAGGTCTCATCGTTTTGTAGAAGGTCTGAAGACCCACATTCGGCGAGCTATTGTGCCATTGATGAGGCAAACTTATGCGGAGTTGGCTGACATCGCCAAGAATTTAGAGATCACATGGCAGGAGACACAAGACCCCAGCAGATGCGAGCAGCGGTAACACCGGGGCCATAACCCTCGGAAGAGTCAGTCCTCCAGGAGTAGCTCAGGGCATTCTAAAGGAGAGCGCCGGTCACGGCCGTGAAGTAGGCCCCCCGGTTCATCATCTGGCCCTGGAGGCAGGGCCTCTTCTAGCAGTGTAGCTAAGGAGGTTCGATGCCCTACGTGTGGGGGGCGCCATTCACAGGAAGAGTGCAGACGCGCAGCTAGCGCGTGCTGTAGATGTGGCAGTCGAGAGCATTTCGTGGCCCAGTGTCCACAGAGCCCACCTCAAACTCAGGGTGAGACAGTTGAGCAGCCTAGGTCATCTGATGGGTCGCGGCATACAGGTGCTCTAGGCCGTTCCAGCAGAACTTCTTGAGGGGTAGGAAGGGGAAGGCTCCTATGGCAGACCAGCCTTCTTCCTCCTCTCGTCAAGCAGGTCGTGGTAGGCTAGTTACTCAAGGCCGAGTCTTTGTACTGACATAGGAGGACGCTCAGGCATCCCATGATGTCGTGGCAGGTATTATTTCTACACATTTCTGCTATGCATGTGTTTTGTTTGATCCTGGTGCTACTCATTCCTTTGTATCGTCATCTTTTGCTAGTAAGAACTCTCTATACGTTGTTGATTTACCGCATGTTTTGTGCGTTACTACTCTTGTTGGTGCGGTGAGAACCGTTGATCGGTTAGCACCAGCTTGTTCTATCCTGATTGAAGGGCGCGAGTTACCCACCGACTCGCACCTGATGGAGTTGTGAGACTACGATGTCATCCTCGGCATGGACTGACGTTTTTCAATGTACGCTGTAGTGGACTGTTATAGGACGAAGGTGCATTTCTGTTTCCCTAACCAGGTAGAATTCACCTTCAATGGCAGTAAGGGGTACACTCTAGCTCGGGAGATCTCTTCTCTGCGGGTCCAGAAGCTGATCAGCAGTGGTTGTGTTGGTTTTCTAGCCTCTATCTCGGAGGCCATTAGCGCTTGCTACATAGTATATGACGTACCAGTTGTCAGTGAGTTCCCTAATGTCTTCCCAGAAGATCTTCCCGATTTGGCCCCTATGAGAGAGGTGGAGTTCGCTATCGACTTTGCTCCAGGCACAACTCCTTTGTCCAGGCCACCCTACCGGATGGCACCTGCTGAACTAAAGGAACTGAAGAACCGGATGGCATCTGCTGAACTAAAGGAACTGAAGAAGCAACTAGAAGAGCTTTTGGAGAAAGGGTTTATTCGACCGAGTATGTCACCTTGGGGAGCCCCAGTACTATTTGTTAAAAAGAAGGATGGATCTCTGAGGTTATGTATTGACTACCGTGAGTTGAACAAGGTGACGGTCAAGTCTTCTCCAAGATTGATCTTAGGTTATGTATTTACCAAGGATTGCTGAGCTCTTAGACCCACTGAAGAGAGCTCAAGTCTTCTCCAAGATTGATCTTAGGTCTGGCTATCATCAGGTTCAAATAAAGGGTGATGACATACCGAAGAGTGCTTTTCGTAGGCGGTATGGGCACTATGAATTTCTGGTGATGCCATTTGGGCTTACGAACGCCCTGGTGGTGTTCATGGATATGATGAACCGGTAGTTCAGCCGCTACTTGGATCGATTTGTAGTTTTCTTCAATGATGATATTCTGATCTACTGATGAGTGCATTTCATATATATATATATATATATATTGCATACTTTACCCTCATCATTATTGAATATTTTGGCTTTAATTCTCCAAGTACGGTGCTATTTGAGGTATTTTGCGTTTGTCATGTAGATATCAAAGTCCTGAAGCAAGAAGAGATGTTTTGGAATAATTTTAGAAGCTAAAGGACTTAGAAGAAATCTCATCAAGCTCAACACGGCTTGAGCACGCCCGTGCTGTACCCCATGCAGATTACAGGAGAATTCAGCCAAAGTCAGCACAGCCTGAGTTCGCTGAGCACGCTCGTGCAAACCTCAGCACGGCCTAAGCACGCCCGTGTTGTTCCCCGTACAGATTACGGGAATGTGAGTTTTCTGGAGTTTTATTTGGCCATAATCTGCACGGCTTGAAGCACGGCTTCAACACGCCCGTGCTCACATTGAGAAGACATTAAAACCCTAGAAACTTAGTTTCTAGGGGAACTTTTAGTGGGCGAACTAAGGGAGAAAGAAGGAGAGAGCTTTGGGGGTTCATCCTCCTCGTCATCAAGGGAATGGCAAGCTTATGGTAGGCCGATCGGGAGGAGATCTTACAACATTGTAGATCCTCAGATAACCACAAGGATGGAAGAAATTAGGGAGTTTTCAATTTCTTGTCTTTCAATTTCTTTGGCATTGTACTTGTTGTTTGTTATCATGAAGGGCTAAACTCTTCAGGGAGCCCCGGGTTGTTTGTATGACGTTGTAGCTTGAACTCTTTATCTTTACTTGCGGCATTTATGAGTATCTTGTTCCTTTCATTAAATCTGAGCTATTGGTTATTTTGTGCGTTGTTTAGTGCTTGATTGCTTGGATGTTAGGTTCTCTTATCTACGCTTGTGAATCGCAATCGATAGTTACAAGCAGTAAGATTGCAATTTAGAGCATCGGCGGCGCTAGAAGCAACACCCTTATAGCATAGCTAGGTTTAGCATTGAAGATACCTCCGATAAGCGCCGAGAAAGCCGAGTTAGTGAACGTCGGATACGCAAGGGGCGTACCATCTACTCACTCAATAAGCAACAACACGCGAAGCATCCGAGGATTTTATTGGAGACTTTGAGACAAAGCATGTGTTGTATGCCAAATTTTCCAAGTGTGATTTCTAGCTCGAGAGTGTGGCTTTCTTGGGGCATGTCATCAGCAAAGGTGGTGTTGCAAGAGATTTAAAGAATGTGGAAGCAGTTGTGGAATTCAAGAGACCGAGCACGGTTAGGGAGATCCGGAGTTTTCTTGGCTTAGCTGGCTATTATCGGAGATTTGTACAAGACTTCTCCCGGTTAGCAGCGCCGTTGACGAGATTGACTCGGAAGGGGGCCCGTTTTATCCGGGTTGAAGCGGGCAAGTAGAGTTTCTTGGAATTGAAGCATTGACTTGTATCTCGTACCCATCCTTCCTCTACCGGAGAGTGGATGTAGATACGTGATCTATAGTGATTCTTGCAAGATAGGCTTGGGATGTGTTATGATGCGGACTAGGCGGGTCATTGCTTATGCTTCAAGACAGCTTGAAACCGCATGAGGAGAACTACCCCACTCATGACCTAGAGTTGGCAACCCGTCGTTTTTACGCTGAATATCTAGAGACATTTTCTCGTTTCGGGAACCTTGTGAAGTGTACACATACCACAAGAGTCTAAAGTACATCTTCACCCGAAGGAGCTCAACATAAAGCAAAGCCGGTGGTTGGAGCTAATCAAGGATTATGACCTCGGCGTCCACTACCATCCGTGCAAGGCTAATGTGGTGGTTGACGCACTAAGTAGAAGATATAATTATGGAACCGCAAGTGGATTTGTCTCGAACGTATACCGCTTTCGGGAGGAAATGAGTAGGTTTGAGTTGTAAGTTATTCCACCAAGTTCTGGAGTGAATCTGGCTAACTTGCACATCCGACAAACTTTACTGGAGAGAATCAAAGCAACTCAGAGGCAAGATCCTAAGTTGCAAGAGGTTTGTGCTAAACCCCAGCAGGGAGTGCCATCTCAATTTTGAGTGCACTTTGAGATTTGAAGACTGACTATGCGTACCTGATGATCCTTATTTGAAGAGGAATATTTTGGAGGAGGTCCATTACTCGAGTTACACAATCTACTCTGGAGGTACAAAGATGTATAGAGGGCTCAAGGAGCACTACTGGTGGAACAATATGAAGCGGGAGATAGCTACCTTTGTAGCACATTGCTTTACCTATCAGCAAGTAAAAGCAGAATATCATGGACTAGCAGGCCGCCTTCAGCTATTACCGATACCGGAGTGGAAGTGGGAGCACATCACTATAGACTTTGTTACCGGCTTACCCTGTACTCGGCAGAAGCATGAGTCAGTTTGGGTGATCATCGATCCACTGACCAAGTCAGCACACTTTCTGCATTTGAGACTTTGTATGGGTCTTGAGAAGCTAGCTGAGTTGTATCTAGGAGAGATTGTTTGGTTGCATGGTATACCGGTATCGATCACTTCTGATTGTGATTCAAGATTCATATCGATATTCTGGAGGAGCTTTGATAAGTGCTTGATTATATATACTTTATAATATCAGATTACATGCATTGAGCATCACTTTTATCAGTTTTTAGCATTAACAAGGTGTGTTTTGTGTTCTTTTGTGCAAACAGGGCTTTGGAGACATGACGTACAGGAAGAAGCAAAGATAGGATGTGATGACACGTTTCAATGCCACAATTATAAGATGTGTTCATATGCATGGGAGTGTTGCAACCTTTGGGAGGAGTACAAGTCATTACACAAACCGAAAGGGCACAAAGGCAGTAGTACGTCAATGTCCCAGCTTCCGTACAAAGCAGAAGAAGGTTCTTGAGGATTTCAAAGCATAGAAAGCCACGCACCCTACCACACGAGCGTCTGCCCGACCGTGTGGACTCCAAGGAAGACTTCGGGGGAAAAATCAATGTAGCATTCACTGTAGCAAAGTACTGTATCAAAAGTACTGCACACGCCCGTGTGGAATTTCCACACGTGTGTGTGGCTACAGTACACGGGCGTGTGGATGCCCGTGTAAAGCCCCGAATTCAAATTATAAAAGCCGCCTTGTGATAATTTTTAGGGATCTTTTCGGCTACTTTGGAGAGACAAGGGGGCTAGGGCTTGGGAGGAGTTCTTTGCGGGTTTGGGAAGCTTTCCTCACCAACTTGGATCGATTCCTCCTCCATCATAGCATCAAGGAAGCCATCGGCGACCTAGCTTCGGAGTGGATTCAATCCAGACGTGGAAACTACCCATCAAGACAATCATCACGGATTTAGGGGGGTTGTTCTTTATGTCTTTGGAACTTTATTCTCAATTTATTATTTGTTTTGTGACTCGCTCCATGGAGAGCTAAACCCCTAGGGGGTATTCGGACATGTAAACCCTAGGATTCTTATTTTTATTAGATTTACATTGTGTTTCTATTCGAATTTATCAGTTTGAGTTTTACTCTTGAGTTCACCGCTAGGTTTAGAATCACCAAGAGTAAAGAGGGTCGAGAGGGTGAGCCGTGAGATAGCGGAGTGTCCCCTTTCCCTTCCGATAGATATTTCCTATCTCCATATTCCCTAAGTGTCAAGACCCCATATGTGGTGTGAGGCGTCGAGAGAATTCTCCGCCGGGACCTCTTAGGGGTTTAGGGATCTTTCAACTGGAGGCAGGGTTAGATCTACTTTTAGGAATTGGTTATATCTTTGGGATCCCTAGACTTTTAAGCAGTCATATGTGGTGTGAGGCGTCGAGAGAATTCTCCGCCTGGACCTCGTAGAGGACTAGTTATCGGCGACCTGGAGGCAGGGGCCGTTATACCTTAGGATACCCACGACTCATTGTTTTCATTTAGAAACACTTGTAATCTACATCAAACACCCAAATCCTAGGGGAGCATTATCCGGATACCTCACTTTTATTGATTGAGAACGCTTTTCCTTTTCATTCCCTGCGCACTTGTAGTGACACTCTTAGTTTTGGCCATTAGATCATCACACACTACACTCATCAGGCTATATAACAAAAGAGGGGCTATTACTAGTACTTCTGTTCCCTGTGGTTCGACAACCGGACCCTTTGGGTCCACTTTTATTACTTGACGACCCGTGCACTTGCGATAACGGAAGGGGTTGACACACATCACCCTGTTGTGTTGTTGCGGAGACGCATCAAGCTTGCAGTCTGCTTCGGGTATTATGTTGACTTTCAGTACAACTTTTCATCTTCAGACAGATGGCCAGTCTGAGAGGACTATACATATGCTGGAAGATATGCTTCTAGCATGTGCCCTCGATTTTTCGGATTCTTGGGACCGCTACTTGCCTTTGGTGGAGTTTGCATACAACAACAATTTTCAGATAAGTATTCAGATGGCACCGTATGAGGTACTCTACGGGCAGAAGTGTCGAGCGCCTGTGTGCTGGGACGAGGTAGGAGAACGGAAGCTGCTAGGTCCAGAGTTGTTGCAAATTGCTAAAGAGAAAGTGAAGCTGATCAGGGGAAGACTGAAAGCCGCTCAAAGTCGACATAAGAGCTTTGCAAACAAGCGCCGCTCAGACCTAGAGTTTCAGTTGGAGACTCTGTTTTCTTTAGGGTTTCACCTATGAAAGTTGTTGTGAGATTTGGAAACGTGGGAAGCTCAACCCACGTTACATTGGACCTTTTGAGATTATGGGGCGAGTTGGAGCTGTTGCTTATCCCTACCTCTAGATCTAGCGCAGGTTCACAACGTCTTCCATGTTTCCATGTTGAGGAAGTACCTGCCAGATCCTTCGCACGTCATTCAGCATGAACCAGTAAAGCTTCAGAAGAATCTGTCTTATGAGGAGCAACCAGTGGAGATTCTTGAGTACAAGGTGAGCAGCAGCCGAAGGAGTCAAGTAATGCCTTTGATCAAGGTTAAGTGGAACAACCACTCCCAGGCGAGGACGCTACTTGGAAGCGAGAGGTCAACTTCAGGGAGCGCTATCCAGAGGTGTTTGCTGACTCTTTAGGCGAGTTTAGAGGGCTGAACTCTTTTAAGGGTTGGAGATTCTGACAGTCAACCCATTTTGACCACCATTATTAACCATAACACTTGATTTGTTTAACCGCTTCAGTCAAACCATCACTCCAGGATTTCCAGATCTGGTCGGGGTTTGAGAGAGTGGCCTTTTTCTTCTTTAAAGATTGAGGTGTCAGAGAAGGGGAAGCTGGCCTTCCCATTATCTTCACATTTTCCTTCTTCTTCTCCTTCAAACCAGCACAAGCTTTTCTCTTGGAAGTTTAGCCGTTTGAAGAAGGTAGCTGCAAAGACTTTAGCTATTCTTCTCGGCATCGCCGGAGACGTGGGAGGACGAGGTTCGGCCATTTGTTTGTCGTCGTGGTTCAAGGTTAGTTCTTAGCTTTGGAGAAGCTGTGAAGCTCGGAGTTTACTTGGTGATTTAGTCTTGGATTGAGCATGCTTGTCACTTGTGAGTTGTGTTGAGGTTGTAGGAATGGTCTGCCTTTTTATTTTTATGAGCATGAATCTTGTTTTCAACCTGTCAATTTTGAAGTTGATGTTTGTCATGGTATGTATGCTTTTTAGGGGAATTGTGTAATTACTTTGAGATTTGGATGAAGGATGAGATATTGGCATGCATTTTCATCTTAATGTCCTGATTGTTTTCTTTTTTGTTTTGAGTTGGAGTGTCTTGAATTCATGTGGAAAAACACTTTGAGATTAGTTGTTAACCTTGATGCTATAATTTCTTTTGAGTTTAATCATCCTGAATTTTTGTTAATAGTTTGTAATTTGTATTTTATAGTGCCATGAGTTTTGTATCTTTGACAGTTTGAATTTAATTCCATGTTTGGGTGAAACTTTAGTCATAGTTGTTAATTTTGATGTTATTGTTTAATTGAGATAGGATGTGGTGCTTTGTGATTAGAAGGCTGTGAATTGAATTTCATGGTTTGTAAAACCTTTACTTTTGAAAGTTATTGTTATTATTATCATTATCCCTGAGCTTGTCTAAGTTGAACTTTGATTTGGAATTAAGAAGAATACCATGTTACACTTTTAGCTTGGAAGTGTTTGTGGCTTTTGTGATTTAGTATGGACTTGGCTGAATTGTAGGTAGCTTTTGTTAAGTATTTGTGTGAATACGGGTAAATTATCTGTTTGGTTGCGTGTTGGCGGTCCTAGTTTGTAGCTCAGTTGTATTTTTTTTCTTCTTGTGAATAGGTTCGCAGTCTAAACAACGGAATTAGAGCTTGTCGTTGGTTTTAGCGAACCCTTAATTCGCAGGATTTAGTAATTACGCATTCGTAGCTTGGAACCAGGTAGGTTCTCGCACCTGTGTACTATAACTCTGTACTTTTGGTGGATGGTTATAAAATTGTTTAATTATTGCATTTTATTTATTTATTATGTTTATTATGTTGTTTGTTATTATTTAATTTTTTTTAAGATAATTACTTGGCAAAGAGTTTTATTCTGTATTGTACTATCTGTACTCCGTATTTTCTGCGGTTTTTGGTACATCTCCATTCATGGCAAATTACCTAGCTATGAGGAGTAAGTCCTAACCATGTGCGCATGTCTTCTATAGTAGCGCTACCATCCGATTGCAGTCGAAGATCCGGTTTCTGGCCGTTGATATTCTCTTTCCGTTCCGACTTCACAAGTCGAGGATCCAACTGTGGTCGTTGATTCTCGTTATTAGTCCGGGAGATATACACGTCCGTTTTTGAGTATTTTCTCGTATTTCGAGCATTTTACCGCACTTCGCCTAAATTATATTTATTTTGCAATATCTCGGATTACCCGTATATCCGTGATCCTACCGGGCCCCTGTGGCTTATACACTCTGCGAATTTCTCTCTCGCAGGGAAAGATTAAGCTTAGGACCAGGGGTTCGTCTAGGAATCGACTTCCTGTCGTTGGTTGAGGAACTTTTAGAGAATTTTCTCGTGTGAGTGAGATTTATATTCTATTTGTCTTTTCGGTCCGCAAACTATTTGTATGGTATTGTTTCATGTAGGGCTGTTAAAGTCCGTACTGTATGAATTCTCGTTATTATTTTTATATTCGTAGTCTTGTATTATTTGCTATCCGTGTTGCCTCGTTGGGGTTGACTCGGACAAGGTTGGTCATCCGAGGCTTGCACCCGGTGGGGTCCAGCCTCCATCGGGATGCGACTGGTCGTCGGTGGGCTCGGCTATGGGACTCGGGCGTGACATGAAGTGTGCTAGATGGGTCGGCTGCGCTCTTGAAGACTCAACTCCAAACATTGGTTAGTTAAAGCAGCAAAGCCAGTAGGCTAAGAAATAAGAGAAAGCATTGAAGATAAGTTGGGTAACTAGATATTAAAAAGGGTTCAAGAGATGGTATGGGACCTGGAACATGAAACTTTCTCAAATATGGAAATTTACTCTGATCTTTTTGAATTAAAAATTAGAATTTGGAGATCCAAGGATGGAAACTGTGATGTTACTGTTTACCATAATGAGATGGTAGCATTATGGCAAGAGTTAGACTAGTGATATGATGATAAATAAGGAAATACTAATGATTTTGCAAGGTACAAGAAAAGAGAGAAGAATGATCTTGTTTTCATATGGCTGGTGTCAATCAAAGTTTGTATGAATTTTAAGGGATGTATCCTTGATAGAAAGAGGATTATGAATGGAAGTTTTGAAGAACAAAATGATGTGGGGCATGGGAGCTCAACACTAGTTGTTTGATTGGGGTTATAGCAGGAGTACTTAGATTAGTGTTATGATGATGATGGGAAAACGGTAATGGTTTTGCAAGGTAAGAAAAGGGAGAAGAATAATCATGTTCACATGTGGCGATTGTCTTTCGAAGTTTAGTTGAATTAAGGGCTTTATCCTTGCATGAACGAAGACAACAAATGAAAGTCTCTTTGAGATCGATACTAACTCTTGGAATATGGAGGTAAGGTGTATCATACCGGAGGGGAAAGGGGATGTGCCGCTACCTCTCGACTCACCCTTTCAACCCTCTTCAAACTTGGTTAATCTAATCCTAATGGTGATGGTCACTCGTCAAAAGGATGATTAGGTTAGATTCTCAACCCTAGTGTCACTCTAAGGGAAAATCAATTAAGTACACAAGTTTAAAACTCAAATTAAATCTCAAATTAAATAAAAGCACTAAAGTCAATGAAACATAGAAATCCTAGGGTTTACAAGTCCAAGTACCCACTAGGGGTTTAGCTCTCCATGGAGCAATATAAAATCATCAATACAATTGAAAACAAATGCGCATAATCCATAAAGAAAACGCCCTTGAGCTCTGTGCTGATGGTCTATGAGGGCTGCTCCTTCTTCTCCACGGATCATTCCTCCAAGCCTAGGGCACACCTCGCCGAATCGAAGTCGTCGAAGGCTCCCCCAATAGCTCTTCTTTTAAAGAATCGGTGTTGAAATCGGTGAAGAAACACCCCCAAAACGTAGCAAAAACCTTCTCAAACCCAGCCGAACTCTCCCCCAAAGATAGGAAAAAGATCCCCTTAAAACGCTTCAGAATGGCTTTTTAAATAGCAAAAACCAAGGATCCACATGGCCATGTGGAAATTCCACATGCCCATGTGGAAATTCCACATGCCCATGTGGATTTTCAGCCTCTACAAAACTGCATCTATAGGTCCCCGATTTCGCCCGTTTTTTCTTTTGAGGCCACACGAACGGGCACACGATCGTGTGGTAGGCCATGAGGCATTTCTTGATGTCGAAAAACCCTTGGAGAGCTTTTGAAATCTTCGATCAAATCCGAACAAGCGAGCATGACTGCCTTCGTGTCCTTCTACAAAAAATATCTTGAAACCTTTAGTAGTTGACACATACTCTCTTGTTTGACCCGATTTGCATCTTAAACTTTTTATTTGCACAAAAGGACCCCACTCGGCACCATCATGACCTATTTTTGCTTTTCTTCGCATAAACCTTCTTCACAACCCTAATTGCATGAAAGAACACAAAAACACACGAAATGGGAGATAAAACCTGAAAAATGCGATGCTCATGCATGGAAAACATCTCAAATAATATGTACATGCAAGCACTTATCAGGGATGCCATGTAATGGACTCAAAATTAGTTCAACATCGGATAGTTGAGAGGGTTGCAATGTGCATATAAATGGTGGGCATTTTTCCCTTTTAAAATCCATATCTTCTTGTGTAAAGAGCACAAATTCTATAAACATGTGCAATAGTCAATGGACGTGAAATCAGAGGCTATTGACTTCCCAGGGATTTATAGGCACAAGAAACATCAATGTTTAGAAGAGCTAAACCTACACTCCTCTTCATCTAGCCTCTAAACCATGTGTTCTTGTATGATGAGTTCTCACAGAAAGAAGCATTGTGTGGCTTGTACTCCATCAGATAGGTGTGTAGCAGCTTCAGGTGTCATTTTATAGAGTCCCTTAGAGCTATCACAGCCTGGTGATCAGACGCATTCTCGTTCCAAACGCTTAAGATGTCCTCATTCAAACAAATGTTTGGGACAGAACCACATATGTTTTCTCTATAATCAAGTTGATCACCAACCAATGCTTGAACCAAAAGATCTTTTATTGGAGTGTTAACTTAGTGTGTAGCTTGGCTAAGTGCGATCGCAGTAGGTTGATTTGTTATCCTCGAAATGCATGATTCCCACAGTTATAGTCGTAATCCTCAACGTTCACAATTGCCATAGATGTAACAAGGCTTAGAGAGAACGCATAGGTTCCTTAGGATGTACTGGATAAACATTGTAAGACAGTAATTGCAACTACTCCAAGGGATTGATCCGGCGCTGTACTCCCGATCAGCATTATTTGCTAAAACTTTCCTTACCTTTACATCCTCCTTCTATCTTGTTTTTCCTCCCTGATTATTAGTCACATTTAACCCTAAATCTTTGTTCAACTAGATATTGGAAGAAGAGAGAGTACTAAAAAGCTACACTAGTATCTCGTGGATTAGACTATCCGATCCCACGTTGGATACATTATACTACTTATACGACCCGTGACTTGTGGATACGCAAGGGGAGTATCACGTTTTTGGCGTCGTTGTGGACCGACAACTCTTAGGAAATTTCAGACTATAGTAATCTAGTGAATTATATTTCTTATTGGATTTCATTACCTATTCTTCATTCTTTTCTTTTCGGCATGTGAAATTTCTTTCATTTGCTTGTATTTTTTCTCTTATTTATTGCTTTCATTCTGTTATTTATATTTTATTAACTTGTACTAACTCATCTTTTTGCTTTGCGAAGGTACTTGCATGACCACAGTGGAGCACATCCGCATTGGCCAGCCCTAAGCCCGATATCGAGAGGGCTTTTCATCAAGATGTTGCGGCAAGTGAACTAGAGTGATACCGGATGAGTAGAGATAAGTATAGAGGTGGATCAAGGAGAACAATCAATGGCCGAGAATGAGCGCAATATTTCCAATTACGCTAGGCCGAATCTCCAGGGGCACGGGGTCTAGTATTGTTCACTCCTCCCGGTTATAGCGAACAACTTTGAGTTAAAGCCCAACTTGATAAAGATGGTTCAGCAGATGTGCCGTTTGATGGGTTTCAAGACGAGGACCCGAATGACCATCTTTCGAGCTTTTTGGAAATTTGTGATACCTTCAAGGCAAACAATGTGTCCGAGGATGCAGTTCGCCTCTGATTATCCTTGTTCTCAGTGTAAGGAAGGGCCAAACAGTGGTTAAGTTCCTTGCAAGCGAGTTCTATCATGAATTGGGCTCAATTAATTAATAGATTCTTCATATGCTACTTTCCTCTGGCCAAGATCACAAAGCTCAGGAGCAATATCTCTTCCTATCACCAATTGGGGTCAGAGATATTGTACGATACATGGGAGAGATACGAGGGCATGTTGAGGAAGTGCCCGTAACACTGTATTGTGAAATGGATGCAAATCCAAATCTTTTACAATGGATTGAACATAGCGACCAAGCAGATGCTTGCTGTAGTGGCCAGGGGATCACTATGTAGCAAACAACTTAAGTAAGCACAGAACTTGATTGAAGACATGGCTTCCAATGGTTATCAGTAGAGCTTTGAGAGGAACAATCCTGTTAAAGCCGCTGGCATCTACGAGATCAATGCTTTGACTACTCTAGCAGCACAGGTTAAAATCCTCTCCAAGGGAATAGATACAATGCAAGTGCAACCTCAAGCTCCTGTAATGAGTTCCAAGACTTAGGTAGGCCAGGCTGGACCTAGTAGTTCTTCATCCGATGGTGGTGTCGTGTAAAATAGGTTGATTATTTGGAACAAGAAAGTCAATTCTTGAACAATCCCTACAAAGCAACACTTATAACTGGGATGGAAAAGCCACTCAAATTTCTCGTGGAGTCAACCGAGTCAAGGATAATCTTGACCATCCACGACAACAAAGCACACTCATTTTCCTATAGCACCCTCTCGGGAGGAAAAGGGTCCTACACTTGAAACCCTCCTCGCAAGGTAAATTTATTCTAATGATGTTTGACTTGCAAGACACGAAGAGGCTATGAGGAATCAACAAGCCTCCTCTTCAGAATTTGGAACATCGAGTGGAGAAGATTACCAAGACATTGGCGGAACAACCTCATGGTTCACTCTCAAGCAATACCGAGGTCAACCCCTTGGGAATCCTTGAAGGCCGTCACCTTGAGAAGTGGAAAAGAACTGGCCCCTTCCCCCAAAAACAAGACATAGAGGAGCAAGTTGGTTTAAGG
>CACTHL010000744.1:0-343443 GCA_902712375.1 Dioscorea dumetorum
TGACATAGTGAAAGTCAAATTAAAATTTGATACAAAATTTTTAATTTAATTTAATTTATTATGAAAATTATAACAAAGATATCACCCATACAAAACAAAAAAATTATATATATATATATATATATATATATATATAGAGAGAGAGAGAGAGAGAGAGAGAAATAATAAATAACTCAATGTTGATAAAATCACAGATATTTATAAGATATAAAAGCTATTTTTCTTGATTCAGCTTTTTGACCATCTTTTCTAGTCTTCTTTTCAAAAACAAAAAAAAAACAAATAGGATATACATTATTAGTGAAAATATACTACTGTTTGGATATAAAAAGAGACTTCGAAGCTCAGTCACATTGATGCATATCTTTGAATAATTAAACCTTTTCACTAGAGAGTAGAGATGTCTGTGAGAGTGGGCCGGAATGAGTTGGTTTTTTTTATTATTGTTTTGGTATAAAATGGATCAGTCACATCAAAATTTATGTAGATATAAAATTAATATTTAAATACTTCTACACACTGATTCTGTATAAATTTATGTTTTTAACAAAAAACACGGGCAACCTAGATTCAATGTCAATAGACCAAAAAATCATTAGTATAGTATGTGATTTAATATTAATGTAAAAATATAATAAATAAAATCAAAATTTTGACAGTTTAATTTTCTAATAAATTTTTATTTATCCAACATTAATGTTGAAAACTGATGAATGAAATGGAGTTTGGATAATTTAATTTATTTTTTATATTTATACAGCTCTGACTTTGGAGAAAATTTAAAAAAAGATTGCAAATATATTATTTATTTAGTATTTTTCTAAATGTTTTTAAGGGATAAATACCTTGGGATAACCTACTAATCCAAACGCGAAAAAAATGTTTCACAAAATAAAATTAATAAAATTGTTTCTTTTTTCATTTTATAAAAATATTGTACATAAATTAGTATAAATTATTAGTTTGACTGTGGAGAAAATAGAAGATTTGAGATAGTGACAATGCAATTCTCAATGAAGCTTAATTCATTATAATTTTAATCAAAAATTATTTCATGTAATTAGTCAAATCTATCATCCAAATAACTTGACTAATTTGAAATAAACATTATTCCATTAGAGCACAATTATATTGCAAAGCTTTTGGTAATCAAATCTATTCTCTTAATAATTTAGATGAATTTGGGATGAGTTTTCCTATCAATAGAAATTTTAACTCAAAATTTTTTAGTTATCAAATCTATGTTCCTCATAATTAGATTAATGATAGTTTGCCTATAAAATCAAATTTAATGCTCCTGTATAAATAACTTTAGCCCTAAAAGCTTGTATTGAAACTCTTCTCTCATATCAAATATCTAATATCTAATGATATGCACCGTTAAAGAAAATTTATATAAAAATGGTAAAAAGTTAATTTAATGAAATTATAATTTTAAAAGTTGTTCCAAATATAGCAAATAGATTAAAATTAAAGAATGAGAGAGCCACTTATATTTGACAAGTGAAAACCTCAAAATACTTAAAATAGAATATTAACAAAAATGGCTTAAAATGACAAATAAACTAAAGTCAAAACAATAAAAGATTTTCAAAAATCTGTAATGCTATCAGTACTTAATATCATTACAAGAAACTTGAGCTACAGAGACTAAATTTAGCGCCGGATTTATTAAATATCGGTTATAAATTTCAATAGCGGTTAATTTTTAAATCAGTCATTATAGATTATCGCCCCCATCATATTTACAACGGCAAATTTGTACATCGGCAACAAAGTTTTTAATTCGGTACTATAAGCATAGTTTTATTTATTATTTTTTAATTAGCTACTATTAGACTTCCGTTTATTAATTATTATTTTTTCAAAAAAATGAATAATACATCATATTAAAAAAATTCAACCTAATGAAATTATTACAAAAGAATCTTAATCGAATTTTTTTCAAACACTATTAATATCAGTAAAGTTTTTATTAAAATTTTATATTATATTCAAATATAATTATTTTATTACGGAATTATTAGTTAGTGCATCATAACCATTGAAAAGCTCTCCAAATGGTAATGAAACATGATCGAAGCTTTGTTGGATCAGGGACAATCACGGCAATTCCATACTTATCCATGTGAGTAAAATATCGCGCTTGAGTTTTCAAAATGTTTCAACATCTTCCCACTTTTGCTTCTCCGCTTTGTTCCCTCTCTCCCTATCTCATTCTCTTTTCCGAAACCCTAGAGAGGATGCGATCGAGACCACTATCTCCTCCGGTAGTGCAGGCATTAAAAGAACATTCTTGGCAACAATCATATATAATAAATAAGCAAAATAAAAATTTTATATGTATATTGAAGTTATATAAATAGTGTAAAAAGTAAAATGAAAAAGTTTTGAAAACAATTAATAGAATATTCAATTTAACTGTAATTTTTTATCATAATAAAATATTTCCCCACAATCTTTGTTTTAAATTTTTCATGAAACTTTAATCTTGATGTGCTCTTAATTATTTTCCATGCCAGTCGTTCTCTTTTGTGTTTGACTGGCAACATGGAAAATGGGTGGAAAATAAATTTTTTCATCGAATATTTTTCCATGGAAAAATTTTACATGTAAAATGAAAAAATAATCGTTTGATTAGAATTATTTTCTAGTTAGAAAATCAAAACTTTTCTATGAAAAATTCTTATTTTGTTGTTTGATTGCTCTTTTTTTTCACGGAAAATGTAGCATTTTTCATGGAAAAAATCTCCTTTGTTGTTTGATTGCATCAATTTACCCCGGAAAAAGTTACATTTTTCATGAAAATTTTCTCCATGGAAATTGTATTTTTGGCTACTTAAAAATATATTTAATCTTAATCAATTATTTTTTAAGATTTTGTAATAGATATTTTTTATGTACACAAGAATTCAATCTCAAAATTGATTCAAACTTTTACCGCGTGTATCACTCTGATTAATTCATTACTACATCACATTTTTCTTAAATTATTAAATTGTTAAAAAATATTTAAAAAAACATTTGATAATTATTTTTATACCATTTGTTAAAACATTTTTAATTATTTTTTGAAAATATAAACATATTTAAGATGTAGTACTCACAAAAAAATGATTTTTTTTATTTTTTTATTCATGTTCCTAATGAAGCTTTGAACCATTGTTACAACTCTACACTTGCATATTTTTTTATTTTTTTATAGAGTAACAATTATATATTTGATGTTAAAAATAGACTCAAATTTAAAAATATAAAGGCTAAGTAGACTCAAATTTAAAGGCATAGTTTGGGAATCTATCTTTATTTTTTCAGAGAGGTCCTCCACTGCTTTAAAAGCCATAAAAGAAAGGGGCATATATATATATATATAGCATTTAAAATTAGCCCCGCGTATTATTTTTTCACATACCCCTTAAGTTTTCACTGGAAAACTTTTCCCAGGATGGAGAAATGAAAAGTTTTCCACTGATTTGAGGAAAAATAGGGTTACATGATAGAGTTCGTGGAAAACCTTTTCCACTGAAAAGTTTGGCAAACAAACAGCCTATTTAGCTGAAAAATGACCTATGAAAAATTTTTCCATGAAAAAAAAAGACAATCAAACACAGCTTAATGTTTCATTTTTTTAATCGATTTAGTTAAGCACACACAAATGTATAACACATACATTATAATAATTAATTAAAATACAATTAGGCATTGTCCACTCTAGAAGCTATATATTCATGCAGTTTGTAAACTTTAATATATATATAGACACACACACACACAGACTAAGACAATGGATCACATTTAACCTTAATACTACACAAGAAACTAATAATGGATCACATTGCTTGATGGTGCATAAATATTATAACCACAAATAGTAATTAAATTTTCGAAGTTGGATTTTTACAACTCTGACTATGTCCATGTCATTAGCTTTGCCACCTTTTTTTGCATTCTTTTCAAGGTGGCTTCACTGTTATCAGTGATCCCTGTGGGTTGGTCCATGTTATCTTCGCTCTTACCTCATATAAGTAAATAGAGACCCATCACAATAACAACAGCACCAATTACTCTACAATTCCAAGATAAAGAAAAAGCTTAATTTCTTTATATATGTACTCTAGAGAGTAAAACTCAAGTTCCTTACACAATATGTACTTCTTGCAAACTAATGTTGCTTATTCTTATAAACTAAACAAAAAGAATCAAATTTTATTATAGTAAACTCCAGAAAAAAAATTCGCCCTCGCTAAAAGGTACCATAAATAGTTAACTTCTTGTTATAAGTCTAATATATATATATATAATGTGAATTAAGTTATTTGTATTATTTTCTAAATTGTATAACAATAAGCTAATAGCTAATAGTTAACTTTAAAATTCAACTACAAAAACTGTTTTTCATGTAATAGAATAAACTTTTTGTATTTAAAAAAAAATAAAATTTGTGGCATATTTCAAAGTAAATATCGATAAGCGAATCTAAGGGGAAGTCAAACACTATATTTTAATAAGAAGTGGGAGTACTAATAATTTATGAAGAAAAATCACTTAAACAAATTTAGAATTGAGATATGTGAATTAATTGAAATTTAAGAACAACAATAATAATAATAATAATAATAATTATACCTTCCAATAGTGATGATTTTACCCATGCCTTAATATTTTCATGCCAAGGTTTTGCTAACTAGTCGTATATTGTACGGACTTTTCTTCCTACTGCGGCTCGTTGCCTCTCGGTGCATCCCCTTTTTTTATGTTTCCCCGTTATTAGCAACTTTTCTGATTTTTTATGGTAAAATGAAACGATTGCTTGGTAATCTGTTCTTAATGTAAATTCATTAGCTGAAATGACAAATAATTTAAACTTCTCCATTGCTCTAATTGATGCTAATATTTACGCATCTATACTAGATTCTTGGTGTGGTGTATGTTCCCTTTGTCATATCTACTTATCTGTTCATCTTTTGTTGAATTGTCTTTTGTGGGCCTGTATTTTAATACATCTCCCCATCCTCCAATTTTACCATCCGATTCAATAATTAAATATGCTCCTTCGGGTGGTAACGGTAGTGGTTTTATTCTTCTTACCATATCTTTAATTTTCCGGACTAATTTGATGTCTTCACTATTGAATCTTCTTTCCCTGTTTGTTTTGTTTTCATATAAAGGGGTCCCTGCTAATTGGCTTAGGTTAGGTATAAAGTTTCTAGCATAATTTAGCTTTCCTAAAAATGATCTTATTTGTGTCGGGCCTTCTAGCACGTCGGCATATCTAGAATCCTTGTAGCTATATGCTTCCGCAACTCTACATGTCCTTGTCCTATAAGGACTCCTAAGAATTCTATTCGCCTACATCCTAATTTCATTTTCTTTTTCGATAAAATCAACGCATTTTGCTTATACTCATTAAAGAACACGATAAGATGCTCTATGTCTTGATTAAGGGTTGAGCCGAACACTTGGATGTCATCTATGTATACTATTATGAACGAATATTTTCTGAAAATATTGTCCATCTTTCTATGAAAGATTAATGGGGCATTCTTTAAACCGAATGGCATCACTTTCCATTCATAGTGGCCAATGTGTGTGATGAATGCTGCCCACTTTTCGCTTTCTTTTTCCATTCTTACTTGCCAAAATCCACTCTTTAGATAAAATTTATTGTAAATAAACGTATTTATGATCTTTTGTAAGAGCATATCCTTGCTTGGCAATGGATACTTATCTTCTTACGTATTGTCGTTTAGTCTTTTATAATTAAAGACCATTCTACTCTTCTTTTTTTTAAAGAAAAGAAGCGTAGAATGGTTTTTAATTACAAGATGACCATTACAAAATACGAGCCCTGTGGTGCAAACCCCCGCCCCCGAAAATATTATAGGCATGTACACTCGTTGCCTCTCGGTGCATCCCCCTCCCCCCCCTAACACTGCGAATTGTGAATTGATTCTTGAGCTAATAACACCGTTATCCGAAAGTTGTTTGCCTTATAGAAACCTAGGTATTCCCGGGCCTTGGGCCATCATGGAAAGGATCAAAGTCTTTTCAAGACAGATTCTCTTGGTTGTTCTTACCAACTACGGGTAGCTCCTCACAAGTCCAACGAAGTTTGTGATGAGTGGACGAGTTGCCAAACCGGTCCCATCTCTCGGTGTTCTCTCATAGAAAATCCGCTGCGAAGTTCACATGTCCTGTCATTCTTGGGTGACATTGTCATTCTTTGGGTGACAAACGAGGTCTTACCACCTTTGCCTCTCTCAAGCCGGCTCCTTTTCGGCTTCTTCCAGCACATTTTCAGTCCATAGACCAAAGCAACGTTTCTTCAAGAAATACTAGTCCGAGATTAGCCCAATCGACAACTCAGGCTCACTTCCTTGAAATAAAGTGATTTACAAGCCAAAATAGGCCAAAGAACAAAGAAGAGAATAATTCTCAAGATAACTTAACCCATTCTTTCCAGCCCTTGTTGTCTGGGAACACCTAGAGCTAACTTGCCCCGACATACTTACCATGATCTTCATATGATCATTAACTTGGTTCTCATACCAATAAGGGGGGGGGGGATGCACCGAGAGGCAACGAGCCACAAGGTGTTAGGTCAGACTACTACTATTACTAGCGTAGCACGAAACGTAAGAAATTCAAACTAATAATGTATAGGCCAAGTTACAAACTCATTCTTACTTCTTTTTTCCGATATACAAACTACAAAGACTTTGCCTCTATATATAGGCCAAGTTACAAGCTTACAATGAAAGAAAGCTTCCCACACAAGTAAAGTAAAACTTACACCCTAAGTAAAGTAAACTACTCAAGTGCCTATCCTAGAAGCATCTTGATTATTAACCTATAAAGAAATAAAGAAAGAGTAGTGGGGGTATACCCCACTTTGAACCTATCCTTTATTCTTTCACATGGCTAAAGATATCTCAAGCAGTTTTTCTAGCTGGGCTCGTAGTGACTAAAGTCGAGAAATCTTATCCCATACTACTTTATATAAAGAAAGATTCTTTTCTTACTCTAATATCCCTCCATCATGTTGACGAGGTTGTATTCCTCCACGTCATCTATGATGAGGTGCTCAGTGCATGCTCTCCGGCACCTGCGGTGCTCTTTGCATCCTCTCGCTCGGACATCTCCTCCCTATCGAGCTACGAGTGGCCGGATTGTGATATCCTAATCCCACACGTGGGATCTTTGAGTCGGCCATAATCACCGAACTTAATTTGTTGCGTCCATGCCATGACACTCCTAAGATGGTGTTCCATCCTCTCATCTTGCTTGGCGGGTGTGGAAACGGGCTGAACAACTTTGTAAAAAACTATGGGTCAATGTACGGCTTAATTACCTCGGTTTCCGGGATCGGGGAAGACCCTCGTAGGCTCTTCTATTGTAGGACCCACCTTCCTCCAGTTTATTGTGAGAGCACATGCTCTCCAGAAGCTTAGCTGCTGAATAATGCTGCTCGTGTTTCGTACGGGAGTCGGACCTCTTGCATCAATATCATCTTGAACTGGGCGGTGATAACGAAGAATAGTTACTTTGATGAGATGCCTGGCCTCATCAGGGTAGCATGATTGTAGGGCTAGTGGAATAGAGTTAATCTCTAAATTGACATACCCTTCCCCGGGTAGTAATGACTTACACAATTTTCTAAGGACTTCTGCGAACTGGAAATAGTCCTGAAATGCGTCTATCTGTCGTACTTCTGTAATGATCACTCGGGCAATGAGCCCATGCCTGAATAATTAGACGAAGGAGAAGGGGACTTCTCCTACTACTATATCTCTCCATCTAGAGAGATTAATCAAACACCTGTAGATAGAAAAACCTTGGTCACATCTAAAGTACGGATTTTTGTGCTTATTACCTTGGAAGGCGATTCCTGCAAGCGCCATTCCAGGTGGGCTGATTCCGTCTTCCGCCATCTTCTTTAATTCTACGGCCTGGTTGACAAACTCCTCATCCAAATGCTGTAGAACTCTTCTGAAAACTACGTCTTGTACTTCTATTAGTTCCTCGGGGAACTCTTCAAGCTGTCGCAGCTTTTCTTTTCTGCCGTCTTCTATAGTTTTATACAGGACCTGTATTTAGTCCTGTTGGTCTTCGATGGTCTTCTCTAGTTTAACCATCTCTTCTTCTCTGACTTTCAGCTCTGTTTCAAGCTGCTTAATTATCTTTTCTTGTTCCACCAATAAGTCTACTGTTTGTGGCTTGTAAGGTAATGGCGCCCTCGTCTTTGCTAGGGGTAAGGGCACGTACTGACCTTCTATTTCTTCGTTACTTCCTTTGCTTCACGAAGGCGTTACTTCCTTTGCTTCACCAATTGGCGGAATTCTTCCAAAAGATTAACGAAGAAATAGAAGCTCAGCACGTGCCCTTACCTCTAGCAAAGACGAGGGCGCCATTACTTTACAAGCCACAAACGGTAGACTTCTTGGTGGAACAAGAAAAGAGAATTAAGCGGCTTGAAACAGAGAGTTGAAAGTCGGAGAAGAAGAGATGGTTAAACTAAAGAAGACCATCGAAGACCAACGGGACTAAATACGGGTCCTGTATAAAACTATAGAAGACGGCAAGAAAGAAAAGGCTGCGACGGCTTGAAGAGTTCCCCGAGGAACTAACGAAGTACAAGACGTAGTTTTCAAAAGAGTTCTACGGCATTTGGATGAGGAGTTTGTCAACCGGGCCGTAGAATTAAAGAAGATGGCGGAAGGCGGGATCAGCCCACCTAGAATGGCGCTTGCGGGAATCGTCTTCCAAGGTAATAAGCACAAAAATCCGTATTTTAGATGTGACCAAGGTTTTTCTATCTACAGATATTTGATTAATCTCTCTAGATGGAGAGATATAGTAGTAGGAGAAGTCCCCTTCTCCTTCGTCTAATTATTCAGGCATGGGCTCATTCCCCGAGTGATCATTACAGAAGTACGACAGATAGACGCATTTCAGGACTATTTCTAGTTCGCAAAAGTCCTCAGAAAATTGTGTAAGTCAGTACTACCCGGGGAAGGGTATGTCAATTTAGAGATTAACTCTATTCCACCAGCCCTACATTCATGCTACCCTGATGAGGCCAGGCATCTCATCAAAGTAACTATTCTTCGTCATCACCGCCCAGTTCAAGACGATGTTGATGCAAGAGGTCCTGTTGCCGTACGAAACACGGCAGCATTATTCGGCGAGTAAGCTTCGGAGAGCATGTGCTCTCATAACAAGCTGGAGGAAGGTGGGTCCTACCATGGAAGAGCCTACCGGGGTCTCCACGATCCTAGAAACCGAGGTAATTAAGCCGTACATTGACCCACGGTTTTTCACGGTGTTCAGCCCGTTTCCACCTGCTCAAGCAAGATGAGAGGATGGAACACCATCTTAGGAGCGTCATGGGCCGAGATGGTTGAAGCATTCCTCACTATATCTTTTTCTCCTAGGAAATCGACAAAGTTGAAGAATTAGATCCCTTCATTTGCACGATCTGAATCGGAATCTTTGTTTGAAGCATGGGAGAGATTTAAGGAATTGCTAAGGAAATACCCCGACATGGATTCTTTGGTTGGATGATTATCCACACCTTGTACATTGGCATGAAGCGGAATTCACGCCAAATTATAGATGTCGTTGCGGGAGGCACTTTGGACAACAAAACACCTGCTGATGATCGCCAATTAATCGAAGACATGGCGATGAAGAACTGTCAATGGAGTAGTAGAGATAGTAAACGACCAGCAGGAATTTATGAAGTCGACGCCCTTACTTCTTTAGTTGCTTTGGTTGAGGGGCTCAGTAAGAAAGTGGATGCCCTTATAGTTTCAAGAAACTTGCCCATGATGGCTTGTGATTGGTGTGGGGGAGCTCATACGCAGAATGATTTTACCATATCAAGCGTGGTGTCGACATCGTCACGGCCTATGGAGCAAGTAGATTTTGTGGGGAATGCACCAAGGAAGAATAACCCCTACGGTTATTCTTATAATCTGGGTGGAGAAATCATTCAAATTTTTCATGGGGGGCTAAGGACAATAGAAGCCATCACACCCTTCGGGATTTCAGCACCCACGGCGGCAACCGGACGGGATTTCGAGTTAGAGAAGATTTTAGCGAAGTACATTCGGACGTTTGATGCAAGGCAAACCAATATGGAGACTCTTTTAAGAAACCGGCAAGCTTTCATTCGGAACTTGGAGACCTAAGTAGGGCAAATTGCCAAAACTCTAGCTAAGAGGCCGATGGGTAGCTTGCCAAACAACACCGAAGCTAATCCAAGGGAGCATGCTAAAGCAATCACTTTGAGGAGTGGTAGAGCACTTTAAGAGAGCTCCCAAGGAAAAATGTGAACCTTCATCAATTAAAAAGGGAAAGGATAGACTCCCAAATATGGCGAAAGAAGGTGATGAAATACGAGATCTCCTATGAGGCGAGAATTCCATTCCCTCTTGCTTGAAGAAGGATCAATCGATGAGTAGTACAAGAAATTCCTTAGTCCGTTTAAGAAGCTACACATCAATATACCTTTCGTTGAAGCATTGACATAGATGCCACGTTATGCTAAATTCCTCAAGGACTTGCTATCGAACAAAAAGAAGTTGGAGGAAGGTGCGGCGGTGGTGTTGGAAGCAAATTGTTCATTTGTCTTACAAAATAAACTTCCCAACATGATGAAGGATCCTGTCGGTTTCGTAATACCTTGTTGTATTGGGGGGATAGGGACGGAAAAGCGCTAGCCGACTGCGGAGCTAGTATAAATGTAATGCCCTTCTCCTTGTTCAAGAAGATTGGGTTGGGTGAGCCACGTCCCCTTTGTCATGACTCTTCAAATGGTGGACGGATCTATTAGACACCGTCGAGGCATTATTGAGGATGTTTTGGTTAAAGTCGACAAGTACATCTTTCCTGTTGACTTTGTCCTTTTAGATGTGGATGAAGATAGAGACATCCCAATAATCCTTAGGAGGCCCTTCCTTCGCACTTCAAAAGCTCTAATTGACATGGAAGGGGGCAAGATGACATTGAGAATTGGGGATGAATCGAGTCACCTATCAGCTAGCAATGGCAATGAAAAAGCCGGCAAATTTTGACGATGAATGCTATTTACGTGATGTTACTGATGTATGTGTTGAGGAATGTGTGCAAGAATTAGTTCAACAACATCATTTTGCGAGGCTAGCGGGATTCGGCGGTTGAAGGAGGCTGAAGTTCGGTGTTCGGGATTAAAGGAGCACCCTTGAAGAAGACTTACGTGAGATGGATACCCTCACACACAAGAAAGCGGTTTCAACATGGGGAGAAACACACCCCAGAATTACTACCATCTTTTGGGTCAACGGGTAAGGAGGTTTCCCAAGTGACGGGACCTCCGTGAGATAAGAAACTCTTCATGTCAAGCTAGAGACTATAAACAAGCTCTTCTTGGGAGGCAACACAAGTTCTTCTTTTCATTTTATTTTTTTTTTTTTTTGTTTCACGTTTCTGCATGCTTGTTATGGTTTTGTTTTGCTGTTTTGGTTTTGATTTGATTTCGGAGGCCAACGTTTGATATGAGTGCTCATTTCTATTTTAGTTTTGCATGTTTAAACTTCCTTCGAAGATCTTTGTAACCAAACTTACTCTTTTGAATTAAGAAAGACTCTGCAATTCTTTCAAGTTGCTTACGGGATACTTACCCCCGTAAGGCTGGCCGTAATATGGTCACGAGACACTTATGGCCCGGCTTACGGGCTGTAATATTTATGTAGAGTTTTTTCGAGGACCTTACGGTCCAACTTACGGCCGTAAACCATATCCGTAGCGAGAAAATCCGGAGAGGCTTACGGCCTTGGATTAACTTGCCTTACGAGGCCGTAACCTCTGTTCTTGAGCGAGGCAAACCATCTTACGGGGGTAAGCCTTACGGCCGTAAGACCCCTCCCCCGTAAGAGAAAATTCGAGAGAGACTTACGGCCCGACTTACGGCCGTAAGTCGGCTGTAAGCTATTAGGTTTAAGGCACCTCCGGCGACCATTCCAATTCCTTTTGCTTGAGTTTACCACCTTAGATCCTTGTCGCCGGTCGTTCTTTGTGCTCGCTTTGCTCTTACGGTCCTCCCTGGGCACTTAGACACTCTCCTAGATGTCATACGAAGTGAGTTCCGATCGGTTCCTTGTTCTTTTATTTCGGTCGTTGTGGTTTTCATTTTTTTTTAGTTTTTGTCTTCTCTTCAACAACTTGTGCTTAATTGATGATAAGAACATACTTTGTGTGCTAAAATGCATTTGATTGTAATTTTGGAGCAATGGTCTTATAGGGGTGATGTTTATGGCCTAAGCCTTTGGGCTTACGGCTGTAAACACCCGGTAAAGATGAAATCCCGAGCCTTACGGCCATAAGCACGGCCATAAGGAAGCCGTGAGCTGTTACGAATTGTTTTATTCAAGGAGTTTCCCGTATTTAATGTCCGAATTTGTAATACGGGATGCCTAGATCGAAGCGGGTAGCACATCGCCCGTCGAAGAGGGCTAGAGCGAATGATGCGGGGCCTTCCAACCCGGTCCCAAGCGGTGGACCCTCATTTACATCCCCGTGCTTCGAGAGCGGTACGACCACTTGATGACGAAGCGGATTGGACAGTCGAGAGTTATTGACTGGGCCGCACACTCTCACTTGGGATTAGACGAGGAGGTTCACTGTTTGGTAGCCGTTGGTGCGTGGGACAGGCTTCTATTGATCGAGGAGCCGGTGTGCCGAGACATTACCTTGGAGGTCCTTTGCACCTTCGAGGTTGATCGGGGCCTTGTCGGGTTCGCTCCCCCGGGCGCGATCCAGTTCCCGTTATTCGGGGAGACCATGCGACTGAGCTACACTCAGTTCGCCTTGCTGATGAGGTTGTACGATGGCGAGTACACCACGACAGCCCCATATGAGGCATTAGAGATCGGCCTCCCCTACGGAGTCACAGCTACTGCCATCTGGCGACGCTTAAGCCAGAGGAGGGATTACGAGCCAGACTTCACCAAAGCCACATTCTTGATCCGGCCGACATTAAGCTACATTCATGCCTTGTTTGCTCGTTCTATCGCAGGCCGATCGGACAACAATGGGGCGGTTGGGTGCTAGGAATTGTTCTATATGTTCAGCATGACCGAGCGCTGGCCCATCTACCTAGGCTACATCTTGGCGGATTTCCTAGCTCACCGGGGCCGGCATGTTTGCTCGAGTACCATTTTCGCCGGCCCCTACATCACCCGACCGGTTCGAGGTATGGGACTCATCGAGTAACTGGAGGGCGTACGCACGGAGAGCACCCTAGCACCCTTGGGGTTTGACATACTTCGCTGGATGGGGATAATTATACTGCGAGGGAGCCGCAAAATTCTTTCACGCCCCCTGATGCAGCCCATGCCGCCAGTGATGAGAAGTCCGAGGACACCACCGAGTGGAGCAGCAGGCACTCCGTGCCTACTAGACAGCGATTCCGGAGTCAGTGGCAAGCATGGAGGCCGACCTCTACCGTGCGCTGGCGATGATTGAGCACCTCCTTCCACTTGCTACTCCTGCCCTCGTTCCAGAGTCCCAAACACCCTCAGCACCTACAAGATTCTGAGCCAGCTCCTGCACCTGCCCTTGAGGATCCTCCTACCGAGCCCGTTCCTCAGGATTCCTCAGATCCACTTGCAGACACATCACCAGCTCCAGCTTCTACTAATCCAGCAACATAGTTTTATGTTCGTTTTCATTTATAGCTCTTGTGTTTTTTTTTTGTACTTGGCAAGGGTTGGTCCTGCCATATTTTGTATCTTTTCATGACTTAGTGGATTTCTTTTTAGTCGTTTCTTATTTTTATTTCTGTTTCTTTTAATCTTTCTTGAGCTTAATGTTATACTTGATCGTGCAGGAATTGTTATACTCCAACCACCACCACCACCAATTGTAAAGGGGGTGCTCGCTTGTCCCTGTTTATTTTTAATTGCTTACATTGAGGACAATGTAAGATTTTACGCGTGGGGGAGGGTTGTGCATGCTTGTTCACTTCATGCTAACTAACAAGTGATAGCCCAATACGATGTTTAAGATGAGTTCAATTACGTCAAATTATCATGTGCTGGTGTAGTTGTTTTTTAGACCCTATTTGTTTTTCAGTTTTTGCTCTATTCCTTGACCAATGCCTTTAGATGCAACTCATCTGTGAACTTAGTGATTGCATGTTTTTGCGCGTACTTCTGTTTCTGACTTAAGCAAAAGAGAAGAACAAAACAAAATTGTGAAACGAAAGTATGTGTTTATTTGGTGTGCATAGAGGTGGAAATAGCTACCCCTTTTGTGTGTGCAGCTACACTTCACAAGTCGGACACAATGTATGCCCTAGTAAGAGAAAGAGCTACCACTAAAGGTACATGAAAGCTACCACTCTCTAAAAAAGAGAAGAAAGAAAGAAGTAACGTTGGAAAGAGCTGCCACTCCTAAGTGTGAAAGCAGTCTCTAGGATCCGGAGAGAAAGGGCTACCTTAGGTGTTGTGTGAAGCTACCATGTAGTGTTTTAATATGTACGTCAAATATCATGCTGCTATGCAAGCAAAACAAATCAAGTACACACACACACACATTGTCTTTGAATAGAGTTTCTCTTATTACTAGAGTCTAAAAATTTTTACTGCACTAGTACTCTTAATTGACACTTATTGAACTCACTGGCTCATGTTTGCTTGAAGTCACTAGCACCCTGTTTCTTTGCATTACAACCTGTCCTTATTGCTTGAGGAGAAGCAAGACTTTAAGTGTGAGGGAGTTTGATAAGTATACAATTGTGCATATTTTATATATTGAATTGCATCCTTATCGAGTTAGTATTGGAGTAATTTAGTGAAATACGAGTCTAAATCGAGTATAAATTATCTTCGCAGCCACCAAGTGTAGATTAAAGCCAAAAGAGAGCCAAAGGAAGCAAATGGGAATAGAAACATCAAAGATGGCACGGTCCTGATTCAGCACTTTGAGAGCTGCAATGCTTACGGGCACCTTTCGGCCAGGCTTACGGTCGTAAGCCAAATCCAGAAGGCCTTGTGGGCATCCTTATACCCATAAGAAGAGAAGCACCGCAATATAGAGGAGCTTACGGTTGGGACTTACGACCATAAGCGAGATCGTAAGCAGAAGACAGAGGCATTTACGGGAGCAGCTTATGCCCATAAGGTTTGAGGAGGAAATTATCATATGAGGTTTACGGTCCTAGGCTTACGGCCGTAAGCAGAGAACCTTACGGGAGAAGGTTACGGCCGTAATCGGGGATGTAAGGCACAAGGAAAGTTGAAACCCTGATGCTTACGTCCTAGCTTACGCCCGTAAGCTGGCAATAAACTTAGGTCTATATAAGCTTTTACTGAAGATAGATTAGGGGAGTTGAGTTTTAGGTTTTCTTTGAGTTTGGAGAAAGAGTGGCTGGAGAAGGGAAGGGCTTAACTGCGAGATCAAGAAGTTATTTCTCCATCAAAAAGGGCCAAGAATCCGCATATCCTTCCATCGAAGCCGCCTTCATCATCCGTTAGGGCATCATTGCGGTCAAGGGTTGTATTCTCCCAACGTGGAGGGCAATTTCAGGCCAATCCTTGTCTTCTTGGTTTTGAGAGAGTTTCTCCTTTTATTTTCTCATTATGACAATGAGCAATTGTAATTTCTTGATTTCATTGCTTTGCATTATGAGCTAATCCCCTTTTTGGGGAGCTTGGACTTAAACCCTAGGGTAATTGTTAAACTCTACTCTTGTTTATTGAATGCCAATTATTTGCGATGTGAAGTCTTTGGGATGCATGTGTGAATTGATCTATATCGTTTACATGTTGCGTGATTGTTGACGAGCAGTGAAAACCTGCTGTTCGATTGATTTAGCGTGCGGTGAAAACATGTCAGTTCTTGAGAACGGGCGTGCGGTGAAAACCCGTTAAGACTTTCGAATTAACATACGGTGAAAACCCGTCTTACTATCACATTTCTATTAAGATTACTTTTAATTGAGCAAAGATTACCTATTTGAGTTAGCACTTCATCGTCTAACCCCCCGAGGAAGTATTGTTTAAGTGTACCCTTCTCACCAATTGATCTCCATAACCTTAATTGTTTTCGATCTCTTAGTTTAATTCAGACTTGTTATCAATCATCCTTTTTAGGCTAGATTTGATAAGCTGAATGTAGTACTAGTGCTTTTGCTCCCTGAGGTTCGACAACCCAATCCCTCTCTGGGATCCACTTTATTACTTGGTGACCCGTACACTTTGGTGACGCAAGGGGCGTGCCAATGTTGTTCAAGCCAGGCAACAACGATGGCTTCAAATTAATGAGTTGGATGAATGGAGAGCTCTAGCTTATGAGAATACGCATTTGTACAAAGAGTGAATGTGTCAATGGCATGACAAGCATATTAGCAGACAGAAAAATTTCAAGCCCGGGGATCAAGTTCTGCTATTTAATTCCTGACTCTGACTATTTCCAGGAAAACTGAAATCTAGATAGTGTGGTCCCTTCACGGTTACTCAAGTAACACCTTATGAAGCAATTGAGATTTCTCATCCAGAGCAAGATCAGTTCAAGGTTAATGGGAGGTAAGCATAAGGCAAGGTCATTCAACACACAACATTAGCTATAAGGTAAGGAGGTCTTCCGATTGGAAGAACCTCCATGAGGTAAGCATTGCTGTTTTGTCAAGATAGAGACAGTAAACAAGCGCTTGTTGTGAGGCAACCCAAGGTCTTTTCTGTATTCTCTTCTTTTTGTTTGCTTTTGCTATTCTTTGTTTGGTTGAGTTTGGTTTTTTTGTGTCTTTATTATTTTCAGTGATCATTGCCATACGTACGCCTTTTGTTTCTTCTTGTTGTTCATGCCTCCTTGTTTATTAGAAATATGTGTATTTAGGCACGTTTTCCAGAGAGGGGGACTCTCTGCCAATTTTCTTGGGACGCTACTACGCCCGTAAGTCAGGCCATAATGCTTGTACGGAGACACTTACGATCTGGCTTATGGCCAGTAAACATTGGGCGAAGAAATCTCGAGGACCTTACGAGCACGACTTATGCCAGTAATGATGGCCGTAAGTGGAGATCCTGAGAGCCTTACGGGTCATTTCAATAGCCACTTACGGCCCGTAATTCGTTGGGAAATTCGTTTCAGAGGACCTTACGGTGTCACTTATGGCCATAAGGAAACATCGTAAGTGGAAGGCAGAAGGACTTACGCTCCTATCATTGGAACACTTACGGCCATAAGTATTCCCGTTTAGAAAATCCTGGGGACCTTACGGTCAGACTTACGGCCGTAAGCCGGTCGTAAGTAGTTAGGTTTAAGGCGCCGCCGGCAACTTTTGAACTTTAATTTCTTCATCTACACTATTCACACCTCATGCCGGCGACCCTTTCTCATTGTCTTTCACCCCCTTGAGCTCATTTGAACATTAGGAGGACATTTAGGCACCATTGGGAGGCTGTAGAAGATCTTTACTGGCTCTTACTTCCGTTTTTCCTCACCGAGTTTGAAGTACGTTTTATTTTACTTTCTCTTTTCGATTCTTAGCTTTGATTCATTAGTTTGTGTTTCTTAGTTGTTTACTCTGTGGTTATGAGTGCCTTTGTTGAGATGTGTAATAATTTTTGAGCTTAACTGTACAAGAGAGGCTCTTACAGCCTGAGCTCGAGACTTACGGCCGTAAGGCTCCTAGTAAGAATGAGTATCACGATGCTTACCGCAGTAAGTTGGACCGTAACACAGCCGTAGGAACCTCTGAATCAGAATTATGCTGAAAATACATTAACTTAACGCTATTCTTTGAATTGCAGGATGCCCCGGACCAAGACCATTGCTTCTCGCCCTTCGAAGAGAGCTAGGGCTGACACAGCGGGACCATCTTTGGTTCCCGCACGCTCGGGCCCAATTTTCTCCTCCCCACGCTTACGAGAGCGGTTTAATAACTTGATGACAAAGCGGTTTGAACAGTCCCGCACTGTGGACTGGCCCGTTTTGACCCAAATGGGGTTGGAAGGAGAGGTCCGGGAGATGCTACATACGGGAAGATGGTCCAATTTATTTCTGTGTAGAAAGAGGCCTACCAAGAGCCGACACATGAGGTCTTGAGCTCATTAAAGCTCGACAGTGGCCTTGTAGGGTTCGCTCGAGCAGCGACGATTAGCTTTTAGTTTTTTGGAGAGCACCCGGACCCAAACATTATCGAGTTCACGATGCCGATGGGGTTGTACATTGAGGACCAGATCCGAGCACCCTAGTATCGGAGTTACTGATCGACTTCCCAGCCGGCCAAATAGTGGGACGGGTCTGGACGGGGTTGAGGACAAGCAGGAGCTATGAGCCTGGTTTCACCAAGGCTACCTGCCCGGTTCGCCACGCCTACTGGTATGTGCATGCCGTTATGGCACGATCATTTGCATGGCAGCTCGATAGCACGGGAGTTGTTGTGAGAGGAGGGGGGGGGGGTACTCACTCGGTCCCTTCTGACTTGGAGTGGCCCCCCTCCCCCCACTCAACTAGATCCCCAAGTTTCAAGTTTCACACCTCCCACTGACCTTCATCATGATAATTCTTTTGGTCAGGGAAGTACTCGTATTTCCAACTCCCCTAATTATTTTGCATACCTTGTCTTTATTTATTTTGTTTTACATACATTGAAGGCAATGTATGATTTTAGGTGTGGGGGAGGGTTTACATACGTGTTTCACTAGACAACATATGATTGATGATAGCCGATTACAATGATTAGTGTGAGTTCAATTACGTCAATTCATCATGTGCTAGCATAGTTGTTTTTAGACCCTATTTTTTTTCAGTTTTCTTTCATTCGTCGACTAATGTACTTAAATGTACGACTCATTTGTTTTGACTTGGTTTAAATGGTATGTTTTTGCACGTATTTTTGTTTTCAATTTTAACCTTAGATAGAGAGAATTGAGAAATAAAAATTCATGTTCAACTTGTATGCTCAGAGGTGGAAAAAGCTACCCATTTTTGTTGTGTGCAGTTACTCTTGAAAAGTATAATACAATGTATGCCATAATAAGAGAAAGAGCTACCACCCGAGGTGAGTGAAAGCTACCACTCTCTTAGTAAGTGTTCAGGGAAAGAGCTACCATCCCTAAGTGTGAAAGCCACTCTTCAGGATCCGGGGAGAAAGGGCTACCTTAGGTGATGTGTGAAGCTACCATGTTGTAATTGTTGTTAAAACCGGGGTTTGAAAATTTTTGCGTCGAAATCATGCTATTATAAAGTATGAAACAGATTGAGTTGACATACACACAGTCATTGGTCTTGAATGGGACTCTTTTAGTTTTTAGTGTCTGAAATTTTTACTACTCTAGCACTATTGGTCGATATTTTTGAACTCACCATCTCTTGTTTGCTTGAAGTCATTGATACTCCACTTTGGATTTCACTGCTTTATCTTCTTTTTGCTTGAGGACAAGCAAAACCTTAAGTGTGGGGGAGTTTGATAAGTATAAAATTATGTTATATTTTATATATTAATTTGTATACTTATCGAGTTCATATTAGAGTGATCTTATGGAATATGAGGCTAAATCAAGTGTGAATTATCTTTACAGCAAAAACTGGGGTTTAAGTACAAAGGAGAGCCAAAGAAAGCAATTAGGAATTAAAATATGGAAGATGGCGCTCTCCAGACATATTAATCTTGGAGCCAAAACCACCTACGGGCTGCTTGATAAGTGTCTAAATACACCTTTTTATAACGGTGAACTACTTACACTTTCATGCATTAATTGAATAAAACAGGTGCCTTTGATGTGTTTTTCTTGTTTTTTCTTACTTCAGGGCATCCACGGACCATTTACGTTGAGAGGAACGTTTACAACGAGAAAATCAAGGCTGAGGAGCGAAGAAACGAAGGATAAACGAGCTCCGAAAGGCACCCAAGCGTTCCTACACAACCGAGGTCCATTTTAGGGCCTGTGTGCGGGGCTGTACACAGACCGCACACCACGCGAGCAAGGGTGTGCGGCCACATGTGCGGCCCGCACACAAGCCGCACAGCGGTCGGGTAGTTAAGCCCGGTTATGGTTTTTTCTAAGGGGACTTTTGCCATCGACGCCTCCGAACACCCCTACGCTCAAAGCTTCATCAAAGGAGGTCGGGTTGGAGTGAAATCTAGGGAGAGAAGACGGTGGGACTTGAGGATCATCATCCTAGAGCTTGCCGACGCGGATTCGGCAAGTGTCTTCATCAACTCTAGTCGACACGGTCAAGAGGGAGTTTTGAGTTCACTTGTTGATGTATTCTTATTTGTGCAAACTTCCCTTGCTATTCATGTCGAACTAAACCTCCCAAGGCCGCCGAGCAACCGGTGAACCTTGGGAGGAATACCTGTATTGGATGCTATGCTTTTAATTCAATGAATGGATGGTGTGGAATTTGGTTTCATACATTGTGTGCTTAATTGTAGTGATTTGCATGAAAACTCTGCATTTCATGTTATCGAATGTGCTTGGTTGTGCGAGGTGCGCTCTTGCATTAGATCCACATAGTATGAAGAGGGACTCATTGTACCGGTACACCGGAGGTTCCGGGTGCCGGTAGCCTCCCGTAGGTTGTAGAGTTCATCTTAGTGAAATTGCTTATAGATAACTCGAACCAAGGCTCCTTAGTCCCAATGACATCGTGTGAGTATCCTTTGGATAAAGGAACTAGTACTGGATTAGGGCTACACTACGGAGGTTCCGGGGTAGTCGACTTCCGAGCCTAGACGGACCAAAACAATACTCCATGCATGCATTACCTGTTTTTATAGCATCCTTGCTTGTATTTCTCCCAGGGGAATCCTCGCCCGGAGCCTTGTCTTCTCTATTTGATTTCTCGTCGTTGTGCGCAACTTGTCATTGATTAAAGTTTCTATCGTTAGTTTAAATTTCATTTCATTACAACAACCTCTGTTTTGATTCGGTTAAACAATTGTCAAAGAGGAAGTAATAGTGGATCTCGGGACCCTAGGGAATACGACCCTCTTGTGCCCGCACAAGAGGTATTACTTGACGACCCGTGCACTTGCGGCCGGGGAGCCGTGTGCCCACTTTTTAGCGACGCGCGCGACGACTATCAAGTTTTTGGCGCCATTGCCGGGGACTTCCGAGAACATTAGGAAAACTCATAGACATTTGGTTAGTCAATTTCTTTTTCTTTTGCGCCTTTACTATTTTGTTTGCGTTGTATTTTTAGTCTTTCTTCCCTTTCTTGGTTTTTATTTGTTTTCTCAGTGGAATTTGGGCTTACATTAGATATTTATTTACTTAACTTTCCCACTCACTATTGTTATCTCTTTGCAGCTTTGGGGCTTTTATGACAGGAGGCAACCCCACCGATTATATCGAAGTTGACGAAGAGATCGAGAGAACTTTGCGCAGGAGGTTGAGGGAAGCATTGAGCTCCTCTAATTGCCCCGTGGACGCATCAGTTGATCCTCTCGCTCTCGAAGAAGGAACATCGAACAAGTATGGCGTAACGGAGGAGGACACTTTTGGATTATGAGCGACCACAATTTACGGGGGAGGAATCATGTATATAGATACCCGCTGCAGCCGCAAACAACTTTGACTTGGTAAGACCCATCGGCATGATACAGAATTCCATGCAGTTCGATGGGTTGGCAGATGAAGATCCGAATGAACATCTATCACGCTTCTTGAAGATTTGCTCGACCTTCAAGATCAATGGTCTGTCAGAGGATGCAGCCAAGTTGAGGTTGTGTCCTTTCAGTCTTCGAGGTACAGCCTATAGATGGTTCCAGGGATTGACACCAGGCTCCATTAAGGCCTGGGAGGATATGGTGGAGAAATTCTTGGGGAGGTACTTTCCCCCTAGTAAGGCCGCCCGACTACGACAAGAGATCTCAGCATTTAGCCAAAGGGACGCGGAAACACTGTTTGAGACGCATGAGCGTTTCAAGGATCTATTGAGGCGATGCCCGCATCAGGGGTATCAGTCATGGATGAGGATAGAAATTTTTTACAATGGTTTGAATTACCAGACTCGCCAACTTATTGATGCAGCAGCAGGGTGCTCTCTCAGTAATAAGTACCCTGAAGAGGCTGAGAAATTAATAGAAGACATGGCGAGGAATGAGTCTCACTGGGGCTCAAGAACTAAGGTATCACGAGCGGCCGGTGTTCATGAGGTGAGTGCCCACACTGCACTTGAGGCCAAGATGGACGCTCTGCCAAGAAGATTTGACCTATTGATGGCTGAACGGGCGAGCTCCAGTTCCGTGCCCGTCATGTCCTGTGAGGTTTGTGGAGGTGGACATTCGGCAACCCTTTGTCCTATTGCAGTTACGACAGGCACAACCACAGAACAAGTTGATTTTGTAAACCAAAATTCAAGACCTCAAGGGAACCCATATGCAGCTACTTATAATCCCGTGTGGCGAAATCACCCAAATTTCCAGTGGGGTAATTAGAACCAACAGAGGCCTCAACACCTGCCCGGATTCCAGCATGCTCCACCCCAACAGAAGGAAAATAGAGTATCAGTTGAAGAAGCATTAGCGAAATTCATGATTGCTACAGAGTCAAATTTCAGAAATGTCCATGCTTCAATTCAGAATTTGGAGAAACAAATTGGGCAGCTAGCAAAAGCAGGATCAGATCGTCAGCAAGGTAGTTTACCGAGTAACACTGAAGAGAACCCTCGTGAACAGCTGAAAGCTATCACTCTGAGGAATGGCCGAGAGATCGAGATTCGACCCCCAAATGGGAATGAGAGTGGGAAAGGGAAGAATGTTGTGAAAGATGCAACCCCTAGAGCGAGGGTTGACATTGAGGACAACAACAACCCCACCTCCGAACCTGAACCGAAACAAGCTTCACCCGTGCCGGAGTATCAACCCAAAGTCCCCTACCCGACAAGATTGAAACAACATAAAGAGGATGATCAGTTTAAGAAGTTCTTAATTTTGCTGAAGCAACTCCATATCAATCTTCCGCTTGTTGAGGCATTCGCACAAATGCCTAAGTATGCAAAGTTCATGAAGGACTTATTGACGAACAGGCGGAAGCTAGAGGAGGCATCCAGTGTAGTTTTGAATGAAAATTATTCCGCCATATTACAAAGCGCACTCAAACCAAAAGTTCGAGATCCTAGGGGCCTTGTAATTGAATGTAAGATTGGATAGAATGTTGTAGAGAAGCCTTGGCAGATTCGGGAGCGAGTATCAATGTTATGCCATACAATCTATTTTTAAAATTGGGACAGCAGGAACTCGAACCCACTCGGATGACTCTACAACTTGCAGACCGGTCCGTACGCCGACCTCGGGGTGTTGTGAGCGATGTATTAGTGAGCGTGGGGGGGCTTGTGTTCCCGGCTGACTTTGTTATCTTGGACATCAATGAAACTGCTGAGGTGCCTATAATCCTTGGAAGACCATTTTTGGCAACCTCTCGCGCCCTGCTTGACATCGAAGACGGCAAGATGACACTTAGAGCTGGGAATGAAGAAGCCGTGTTTAAATTCCCAGATGCCATGAAACACCTGAAGGAGCGAGATGACACCTCCTATGCTTTTGATGAGGTCGAACTAATTGTGTCTGATTGTGTGCAGGAGGTTCTGTCGATTAATCCTCTTGACGAGTACTTACGCGAAGGGCATGAGGAAATCAAAGCTGAGGACATTGGAGAACAGAACTATCAGCAACCACTCAGTCCCAAAAAGAAGAAAATAAAAGCCAAAGGGGACGGGGGCCGTGATGAGCCACCTTGGAAAAAAGCTTGGAAGAAAGTGACCAAATCGACTTCGTCAACTGAAGAGAAAGACCCAAAACCCACCTTCACAATTGACTTGGGAGCCTATAATGTGGAAAGTATGATCTCACTAAACCTCCCTAGCTCATCTCCCTCATTCTTCCTGAAGAAAGGTATGAATCTCTCATTTGAACCACCCTTAAAATGTGAACAGGAATGTCAGGCTCGTGATTCTAAACAAGCGCTCTTAGGAGGCAACCCAAGTTTACCTTTCTCGTATTTTCTTTTGTTTTGCATTGTGTGCTTTTTTGGTGTTATTGGTTATATTTTGTTTTTCTCTGTACGTGCTTGTCTTAGTTAATTTTTGTGATTAGACGACTTAAATCTCATTTTAAATTGTCGGTGTATTGTCAGTTGATTTTGTGCAATTTTCAAGGTTATCAGCGAAGGTTACATGTTTTGAAAAGTTACTCATCGATCAGTGTAATCATTTTTGGATGAAAAACTAAGGAGAGAAATCTTACCTCGGCACTTCTGGAGGTTGTGCGGGCATGCTACAGCCCGCACACCAGGGCGCACATGCCTGTGCGCACGGATCCGGCCGCAACCCGTTTTCTTTTTTGGGCGGCACATACCCCTCCTCATGGCTCCTTCACCACCTTCCCTTCCCCCCCCCCTCTCCTTCCCCTCCATCTTCTTCCATATTTTGGGGTTTGAAACTTTGCCGATCTAAGCTTTTAAAAAGAAATCTCTAGTTTTCCACGCCAAATTTCGTCGACTGCACATCCACACACCTCAGCACCACCGGCATAGACCGATTCCTGGGACACTTGGTTTTGAGTTTCTTGTTGTTTGTCACAGTTTACTTTATTACTTTCTCTACGATTGTGTTTGTAGTCAGTTGGATAGAGCTTAACTCTTCCAAATCTGTGTTTTACTTTTCTTTGTCTTTTAGTAGCTCTATAATAAATTTTCTGTGATTATGATGGATGTTTCGATTTAACGTCCTGTTCTACCTCGCAGGGGTAGACACGGGCATCTTCTTATCTTCTCTCCACTATCATAGTGAGCACTGCACCCACTCAGCCTATCTTGACACGCGCTGCCACTATGATTCAGGGAAGTTCTCCCTAACCCCCTATCTATGCTTTATACGTTTTATTATATTCTTTGGGTCGCTGACTTTGTACATTGGGGACAATGTATGACTTTAAGTAGGGGGGTGGTATGCATACACTTTTGTTCTTCAGAGTCAAAATCTTTTTTATTTGTTGTGCATGCCTATTTTGTGGATGAAATTTAATGACATTAGTGCATGATTGGAACCATTGATGGCAATGAGACACAAGTATACAGTAGAGTAGGATAATGATGGATGCTAAGCTCTGCACACAACTCCACACTTAATGAATTTTGATCATTCACGGCATACCGTCACATACCTTTTAGCCTGGACCTTGGACACCTAGGTTGGATTAAGTGGTAACCTTCGTGACCCTCTTAGTAGCTAACCTATTTTTAGCGGTACGCACCTTGATGTGTTAAGCTTCTCCATAATGAATTATTTGAGGGCTTCTGTTTCTCTTGAAAATTGGCAAATCAGAAAATATGTTGTGGTTTCTAAGGGAATTTTGTATAGAAATAAGAATGACAATGCTCCTCTCCTTGAATAGCAAATTAACTTAGGGTACGGGCTCCTAAAAAGAGTGTTCTCTAAGCCAAAAGCTAGGAAAGCACGAGCATGTTCATGTGAGCCTGTAATCTTCCAAGTAAAATGGGTCTTCTTGGTACCTTATCAGTACAGTTATCCTTCTAAAAAATCGATTACAGGTCATGTTAGTCAAAAAAAAAAAAAACCAAAAGTGAATAAAGCCAACTCGTACATAGGAGAAACAGAGGTACCTTGGGAATTCATTAGGGGGTTCCCTACCGTTTCAAGGTCTGTTATCGCTAGAAGTGGTGTGATGTGCTTTAAGAAGTGGTCCTCGGGGTATCGTTTTCTCTTATCTAGGTTACAAGGATCCAGGGGAAGAAGGTCGCACACACACAGCATCATCTTGCCGTACAAATGGTTCGAAATTTTGTTATTGGTTGTAACTTAGCATCTAGAGTTCTACATGTGCTGCTATATGCTTACACTTGAGCCGGAGGTTGTGTATTTAGCCACTTATCAATTCCTCTTGTTCTCGATGTTTGTTTGCTTGGGGACAAGCAAACCCTTAAGTGGGGGGTGATTTGATAAGTGTCTAAATACACCGTTTTATAACGGTGAACTACCTACACTTTCATGCATTAATTGAATAAAACAGGTGCCTTTGATGTGTTTTTCTTGTTTTTCTTACTTCAGGGCATCCACGGACCATTTACGTTGAGAGGAACGTTTACAACGAGAAAATCAAGGCCGAGGAGCGAAGAAACGAAGGATAAACGAGCTCCGAAAGGCACCCAAGCGTTCCTACACAACCAGGCCCATTTTAGGGCCTGCGTGTGGGCTTACACAGCCCGCACACCACTGGCAGAAGGGTGTGCGGCCCGCACACAGGCCGCATTGCGGTCGGGTAGTTAAGCCCGGTTACGGTTTTTTCTAAGGGGACTTTTGCCATCGACCCCTCCGAACACCCCTACGCTCAAAGCTTCATCAAAGGAGGTCGGGTTGGAGTGAAATCAAGGGAGAGAAGACGGTGGGACTTGAGGATCATCATCCTAGAGCTTGCCGACGCGGATTCGGCAAGTGTCTTCATCAACTCTAGTCGACACGGTCAAGAGGGAGTTTTGAGTTCTCTTGTTGATGTATTCTTATTTGTGCAAACTTCCCTTGCTATTCATGTCGAACTAAACCTCCCAAGGCCGCCGAGCAACCGGTGAACCTTGGGAGGAATACCTGTATTAGATGCTATGCTTTTAATTCAATGAATGGATGGTGTGGAATTTGGTTTCATACATTGTGTGCTTAATTGTAGTGATTTGCATGAAAACTCTGCATTTCATGTTATCGAATGTGCTTGGTTGTGCGAGGTCCGCTCTTGCATTAGATCCACATAGTATGAAGAGGGACTCATTATACCGGTACACCGGAGGTTCCGGGTGCCGGTAGCCTCCCGTAGGTTGTAGAGTTCATCTTAGTGAAATTGCTTATAGATAACTCGAACCAAGGCTCTTTAGTCCCAATGACATCGTGTGAGTATCCTTTGGATAAAGGAACTTGTACTGGATTAGGGCTACACTACGGAGGTTCCGGGGTAGTCGACTTCCGAGCCTAGACGGACCAAAACAATACCCCATGCATGCATTACCTGTTTTTATAGCATCCTTGCTTGTATTTCTCCCGGGGGAATCCTCGCCCGGAGCCTTGTCTTCTCTATTTGATTTCTCGTCGTTGTGTGCAACTTGTCATTGATTAAAGTTTCTATCGTTAGTTTAAATTTCATTTCATTACAACAACCTCTGTTTTGATTCGGCTAAACAATTATCGAAGAGGAAGTAATAGTGGATCTCAGGATCCTAGGGAATACGACCCTCTTGTGCCCGCACAAGAGGAATTACTTGACGACCCGTGCACTTGCGGCCGGGGAGCCGTGTGCCCGTTTTTTAGCGACGCGCGCGGCGACCATCACTGCTTACGGCTAGAGTTATGGCCGTAAGTCATATTCAGAAGGCATTGCCGGCATACTTATACCGTAAGAGAAGAACCAGTCAGACAGAGGCACTTACGGTCACGCTTATGGCTGTAAGTTGGACCATAAGTGGAAGACAGAGGAGTTTACGGAAGCTTCTTATGCCTGTAAGGAGTAAGGCAAAAATCAATAGGAGGAGGCTTATTGTTTTCATATTACGGCCGCAAAGGAGACTGTAACCCAAAGACAGAGCCCCTTACGAGAGAGGCTTACCGCCGTATGCGGGGTCTTAAGGCACGAGATCAGATGAAACCCCGAGGCTTACGACCGGGCTTACACCGCAAACAGGCCGTAAACTTACCAATATAAAAGCCTTTCTACTGAATCTCAGAGAGAGTTTTTTTTTTTAGGTCTTAAGATTTCTTGGGGGAAAGGGAGGCTGGAGAAAGGGAGAAGAAGGCTGTGAGGTTAAGGGCGGATTCAACCCTTCCTAGGAAAGGAATCAACGTGGACGTCCATCATCATCACCAACATCATCAATTAGGGCGTCATTACGATCAAGGGCCCGCCAACATTGAGGGGAACTTCGCGTCAACTCTTGTATTCTTGGTCTTTGAGGGAGTGCTTATCAGTTTTTCTCGTTATGATGATGAACATGTTTAGCTCTTCAATTGCTTTGTATTTCATAATCAGCTAAAGCTATATTGGGAGCTTGGACTTGAAACCTAAGAGATTTTGTTTGGATTCTATTTGTACTCTTTTATCTCAATTGGTTATGAAGATTGATTGTTGAAATGCATTTGTAGTTTGATTCAATTCTTATTGCATATTGCCTGGCTATTAATGTGCGGTGAAACCCATTATTTATTGAAGCTAGCATGCTGTGAAAACCCGTGATTCTTAAGAACTAGCGTGCGGTGAAAACCCCTTAAGATACCACATTTCCATTCGACTTCTGTTTAAATTGAGTAATGAGTGTTCATAGGATTATGTGCTTCAATGTGGAAACCCTAAGGGAGTATTGTCCAATACTCCCATTAGTCTTGATAGTATTAATATCTTGTGTTAGCTTCTGTCTCTTGCTTAATCTTTGTTAGTAGTAGTTAATAGATTTGTCCTGTGCCAAGTTATTCAGGCTAGATTTCAATTGCTAAAGTTAGTACTGATAGTTTTGCTCATTGGGGTTCGATAACCCGACCCTTTACAGGGTCCACTTTATTACTTGACTACCCATGCACTTGCGGTGATGCAAAGGGCGTGTCAAGATGCTACAAATGAAATGCATGTCTCTCACTGTGTATTTGTACTAAGAATATAACTCCTCTTTTAAAACTTCTAGTTCTTATATGAAGGACATCAGATGATATGCTTTGATTGTGGTCGATTTGGTCATGCTACGGATTGCCCAAATCCTAAAAGGATGAAAGTCTTGAAAATTAGTGCATCTTACCAAATTGTTGATTTTTTGTTCTTATTTTCCTGCATTAGACTTGGTCAGTATTTAGGTGCCAATAAAAGAGCACTTTGCTCTAGTTTGATAGGAAATTATTTAAGTTAGTTTCAATAGAATTTGTTATGTTTTGAGTCTTTAAATTCAGCATCTTATGTAACACTTTATTATTAAGAAATTAAGAAGCAGTTCATTCTCCAAGTATTAGTTTTGTTCTTTGTGTGTCTTCATAAAATTCTGCTCTATTTTATTTCATGGTATCTGAGTCTAGTACAAGGTTCTAATCCATTTGATTTTAGAACCCTATAAAAAAAAACTGCAACTCTACACATGGAGTTGGTAAATGGAGGAAATAGTGCTAACACAGAATATGGTTTCGAGAAACTTGTAGGTACAAACTGCAAGTATTGGAGAATGTGTATGGAAGCTTATCTTCAAAGTCAAGAGCTGTGGGAACTGATTGCTAGTGCTGATAATGTTGAACCACAAAGGAAATATAAGATTAAATGAGGAAAAGCTTTGTTTGCCTTAAGAACTTTGATCATTTAAGATTTTATTGATCATGTTCGTGGTGCAAATTCTCCAAAAGAAGTTTGGAATACTCTAGAAAGGGTATTTTCCAAGAAATTTACAGCAAGGTTGCAATCTTAGAAAACGAATTGGCAATGATAAACAGGAAAGTATGCCAATTTTAGAATATTTCTTGAAGATAAAAAACACTTGTGCCGAAATTTCAGAACTCGATCCAAACGAGAAGATAAGTGAACCACGATTGAGGAGATTTCTCATTTGTGGTCTGCAGAAGGAGTATAATCCTTATGTCACCTCTGTACAAGGCTAAGAGAAACAACCATTAGTTGAGGAGTTAGAGAGCTTACTTTCCAATAAAGAAGCTTTGGCTGAGCAAATGGCCAAAAGCTTTAGTTTTGAACAAGATGAGGTTCTTTTCTTAAAAGGATAGTTGTATGAGAATAATTCAGAAGAAGATACAAATGGAAAGAAGGCTCTTAATAACAGTCTTCAGAGTAGCAAGTTTATCAGATATTACAGATGCAGAAAGGCTGGGCATATAAAGAGAAATTATTGTACAAAGCTCTCAAGAGCAAATGTTGCTTGTGAAGATAATATTGAGGGTGATCAATTCAACTAGGAGCAATGTGTTACAACCACAATAGTTGAAGAAAGTGCCAATGTTACTCTTTAGTCAGCATCAAATCAAGCTCAAGTCAACTATGCCAACTACAAAGATGAATGGATCATTGATTATGGCTGCTCACATCATGTAACGGATGATAATTTTTTTTTTCTAAGAGTTGTGAAAACATAATGGGAAACAAGTTATTATCACAGCCGATAACTTAACATATCCTGTGGCTAAAGAAGGTGCGGTGAAGATTGATGTTGATGAAGCAAGTGTCAAGTTTGATGATGTTTATCATGTACCGCATTTGAAGAAAATTTTAATTTCAGTCTCTCATATTACTAATTCTAGAAAAATGTTGTGTTTGGTCCAAATGTTGTAAAGGTGCTTGATAATATTAAAAATGTTGTAGCTGATGTTGTTCTTTCTTATGAAAAGAAAGGATCCTGATTTGTAATGTCAGTAGGGGAGGCATATGTGAAGAAAGCAAGCCAAATAGAGAGTGCAACAACATGGCATGCTCCATTAGGCCATGTATTATAAGTTATTCCTGTGTATTATTCGCTTTCCTCTTCATTATACATTGTTTTTGTGTGTTTTTATTTGTCATCGATTATTATCAGTACATTACATGTAATATATCTACTTTGTGTGCATCACATATTGTTTCTTCCAGCATTATCAGGTATAATCATGCAAGGAATCATTTTCGAAAAGCATGGCAACCAATATGGTGATATATATGTCCTAACACCATTCTGCGGGGGGCCTAAGCATTGTTGGTTCCTCTCAACAATTAGAAGCTTTTGTGATACTCTAGATCAACGATTTCAGACTACCAAGCACCATAAAGATTGTTTTCGCACTCTTGCCATTAGAAAGAATCTTGAATTTACCTTTCTAAAAAAGGGCAAATAATGGGTGACTATTTAATGTGCCTCATCAAGCTATAGTTGCGTTTACATGCCTCAAAAGAGGGTAACGTTGACATGTTTCAAGTGAACACAATGCAGTTCACCACATTTGTGGCAGAGGCATCTGTACAACATCACATCCAAAAGCTAACAAGAAGTGGGTAGTCGATCGTGTGATCCAGAAGCTGAAGGAGCAGCCCTTATACAAAGCCATTGATATATAGAAGGAATTGTGAGGAAACATGGAGTATGGTTAACGTATAAGTAGACTTAGATGGATAATGAGGTTGCAAGGGCCGTCATAAATGGAATTGAAGTAGCGAGCTATGATTGGTTACTCTGGTATGTCGATAAGGTAGCGGAGACGAAGCTAACAGCATAGTAAGCATTGAGAATGGCGGAGAAAGGTTCAAACGCGCTTTTCTTTTTCCTCTTTCTATGCCTACGTACTTAGTCTCCACAAGGTGTGTAGGCCATTACTTTTCATCAATGGGACCCACTTACTGGGTAAGCACGGGGATGATTCATTGGCCACCACCGGCAAAGATAGCAACAAGGGTCTCTTCCATGTCGTCTTCACCGCCGTTGAGAAATTAAGAACTGGACATGGTTTCTTGCCACACTCAAGAAGATGTTGTATGGCGATGATGACTATGAGTAGGTTATCACTTTTGTATTGAATAGGTCCAACGGTCTTGTGAATGTTTGTCACAAAAGTCTTCCCTTCTGCCCCTCATGGTTTCTGTTTATGACATTTGGAGGCAAACTTTATGTAGGTAAACCCAAGGCGGTAAGACCCTTAGGGAAGATTGTTAGGTGATAATTATCAGAATTGCATATGCATGCACCACAAAAAAGTATGATGATGTAGTCAGTGAAGTTACATCTACATTTGTTCAGGTACACCATTAGCTACTTCATGAGTCGAACATCAACCACTGGTCAAACTATTTATTTAAAGTTGCGCGGTGGTGTAAGATATACTTCAACATAGTGGAGTCATTTATCACTTGGATTAAAGAGGCATGTCATCTTCCTCTAACCAGCATGGTTGACACGATCAGGTTATCCTTCATGTGTAAAAGTCTTTCGTTTTTGGGTTCTTCTCGTTTCATATGTATTTTCTTAGTTTCATGTGTATTGTGCTTGTTTCATATGTATCACTAAGGTTTCATGTGTGTTATGATTGTTTCATATTATCTCTTAGTTTTCTTGTGTGTTATGAGTGTTTTGTATAATCATTAAGTTTTCCTATGTGTTTTGATAGTTACATATGCAACGATGTTTGTTTGCACTTATTGCAATTGGTCACGTTTAGTTTTTGACACCCACGCTTATTAAATGCTACTTTGCAAGTTTGAACTTATGAAAATGATGTTTGATAGACATGAACAACCATTCAAATGGAAACAGACCTTTGTCCTAAGATAGAAAGCAAATTGAACAAATGTTAGAAGACAACCGCTCTTTGCCAGTGGCCTGGTCTGATAGTGACAATTATGAAGTGGTGGAAAAGAACAGAAACGTTGTCAACTTGTAGAAGAAAAAGTGTTCTTACCGTAGATGCAAAGTGTATGGCTTTCCTTGCAAGCAGTCATGTGTGGCTATCATACAAATAGACACAAACATGCACTGCTACATGGATGAATACTTTATTGTAGAGTGGTAGCGTTGTACATGCATGGAGCCCATAGGCCCTATTCCCGATCATGATAAGGCAAGTGATGACAACCACAAGCTTTGAATGCCGCCTCCAGTTACAAAGAAATGACCCAGGCATTTGAGAAGAAAGAGGATAGAATCACAATTGTTCGATGTTCTGGAGTTACATTGCAGTAGATGTCTTGAAATAGGTCACAAACATCGTTCTTGCAATGCATTCATAGCTACTAAAAGCTACACGTGTGATATAATATCTGCGTAATATTCGAACATTCCACGTATTGTAATGTTTAATATTTTGGATTTTGAGTTACAATGAGTTGGTTCTAGTTAGATTACGTCTTTCAAGCATAGCCAGTTAAAGTTGTATCCATTTTTTTGTTATTAATGAGTTGTAAGGCTATCTAAACGTGCTTCTATGAGATGTGGTTACCTCTTGGCCCATGCCTGACTTTCTATACGTGATCTCGCCGTGTCATAAAGGAAATTCCTGCTTGTTATATATTATTTACACGTGGTATGTCTATTCTATTGTAATGTAGGTGCCCAACTGTAATAATCCATGTTTCCAGCTAGCGATTAAACCTTTCTATATACAATGTTATCATACATTTACCACATTTATTTTACAACCATGACATATATTGGACACCCAATGTATTAGACATCTTTCTTGAGTATTATGCCTCTCCTTCATGTGTATTGTGTGTCCTTCTTTTGTATTATGCATCATTCGTGTGTGATATGCAATGATTCCGTGTATTATACAATCAACCTTGTGTATGATGCAAACTTATGTCTAACTATAACTTATTGATGATGACATTTTGAACTGATTAGTAAGAAAAGTTATTATAATATTATTATAAGGTTATTACAATAGTATTGCAAGGATAGGACTATAACATAATGTTTGAAATATAACATGATACTATTCGTTGGCTTGCTCGTTATTGTCTTGTGCACCATCATCCTTCTATGTGTTGTTTGTCGTTCCATTGCCGATCTCAGTTGAGGATCCATTCTTCCATCAAATGCCATCCACTAGTATCCAAGCGATGTATTGGTGTTTGTGGTACGTTCAACTCCTTACTCATCAAAATTTGTTCAATATAGCACACCATAAAAACTAGCGCAATCAATGTTCCATGGTTCATGTTATGGGCATGAGCGGGCTGTTCTAGTATAAACGTATTGAGAATGGTATGGCCACTATGGATTTCATCATTTCGAAGAGCTACCCCTGCAAGGAGATAATTTCGTGTCACTACAGGATCAAATTAATTATTAGCCATGCCAACTTGCGAGGGATATGCACCATGGCTCTCGCATCCTCGTCATACGTGGGTGACTGAAGCGAAAAGTAGTGAATGTATTTCTTGCTAGGCTTGTCTAGGGTAAGCAGATGATAATGATCGTTAAGAACAATTTGCATGATGATGACTTCAATTCTTTGAAGCCAAAGATTGTGTCCTCCACCAAAAAGAGTGCTTGGTCCACGATGAACTCCGTCTTCTATATCGTAAGCGCAAGCGGCCGTGTGATAGCAACATGCCTTCCATAGGTGGCTAGGTTCCTCAATAACTCATCACGAATGATTAGGATGAGTGCATTAAGGACATTATCAGGGGCTTGTTCCTTACCCTCAAGTAGGGCATATAGATGGTCATGAGTAGTGAACTTGTAATCCCTCCCTCCACATAACAGACCTGCACCACGCAAATTCCAAGACGACATTAATTTAGAGGAACGGTACACAGTTATAGATCAAAATACATACGAAAGACTTTCGCTAAACTAAAACACTTATACGTTAAATGGATATGTGAATGTGTACACCCTAGGTAGGCCTTGATGGCATCTAGATGCCCGTTATGCATCTTATTGAGATACATTTGCTTGAAGTCAGAATGCTCCTTCTCGTGTTTGAAGGATACGACATCAATGATTTTATTACCGATAAACCTTAGTAGGATGCTCCTTCTCATGTTTTACCTATATATATAGCAATACCTAATGGGTTAAATATTTGATCGTTTTATTTATGTATTTACAAAAAATTCAATGAAAAAAATTTCATTTCAATTTAGTAAAATTAATATTTAAGCAGAATTAAATATATATTTGCCATGCATGGCAGGTGCAACATAAGAAAAGGTGCATAAAAAACATATTTGTTTCTAAACGTGGTAAAATAAATGAAGTATTGCATCAAATAATTTCAGACACGTGGAAAATCATAAAAAACATAGAAAAGATAGATTTAAGAAACATTTGGAAGAAATTTTAAATAATGATACATTTTAGTTCTTTGATCCTCAACAAAGCAATAAGGAAATAAAGGAAAGATTCATGTAACTAACTAAGTTGGGTTACCTTATTGTTATTATTATTGGATTGCATCATATGATTCTTATTGAGAATAAATATCAAACAATATATTTGATTATGTTTGATAGATTTGTTAATCACCATTAAAGTACCATCGCCGGAAGGATCCCTCTCTCCAACATCACCCACCACATCAAATACTTAATTTTTTACATTCACAACAAGTAAATAATATAACATAATATAATGTTTGTGGATGGTAGAATGGTAATTAGTGATGAATATGAAAACCTGGGAGTGCTCTAAATAAAGCTTGTGTGAGTCTGAACTAATGAGAGCAGATCTAGCTAGCTAAGAGTTAGCGAGTGAGTGATGATGAAGATGATGTATATAATTAGGGAAGCAGTGAAGAGGATGAAGGCATTCTTGCAATTAGGCTATGCAGGGATGTATGTGATCAGCATGATTTCTCTTAAACAAGGCATGAGTCATTATATTCTTGTTGTTTACCGGAATGCTGTTGCAGTTCTTGTCATGGCTCCAATTGCCTTGTGGTGGGAAAGGTCTAACTCTATTAATTTTTTCATATATATATATATATATATATATAGGTGTTAGCTAGGTTTATTTTTGACATTATTCTTAATGTTCTGAATTTTGCAAATTCCATTTCAAAGTTGAGAATTTGTTATGATATTTATCTTTTATACGCAATTTTATATATTTGTTGTGTCAATTGGAGTGTAGGGTCTAAGTTGTTTCTTGAGGTTGCATGTTATAAGGGATATATATCATTGGCCTCACTTCTTATTTATTGGTCATATTTTATTGAAGTTTATTTGCTAACTTGAATGCATTTTTTTTGTCTTTATTTATATTACTAAAATATATATTATTAAGAAACTATTTAATTATTTAAAAATCATGTGACTCATAATTGAAAGTAGACTTGAATGGTTTTTAATTATGCCACATTAGTAAGTCGTAATGGGGTTAAACGTTTTGATACTTTTTTGCAACATTTCTTAAAGATATTATTAATATTATTATTATTATTATTATTATTATTAGGGAAAATTACTGTTCACCCCTCGCGAATTTTCAAACTTCCTAAAACCCCCCTCCAACTTTTACACATCCCGGACAGCCCCTCCGTTATAGTTTACTTCCCGTCTACCCCCTGCCAGTCACTTTAAATGTGTCTTTTGCATGAAATTCCATATTTGCCCTTTGAAATGGCGGGGAAAAAACCCGCCCGATCACATCACGTCATGTCCGCCCTTAATGCACACAATTGTGGGTTTTTTTTCCCCTTCATGTTGGCTTTTTGTGAAATAGAGTTTAGAAGGCCAATTACATCTTCTTCTTCTTCTTCTTCTTCTTCTTCTTCTTCTTCTCTTTCGCATTTGAGGTCTGGCCGTTCTCCGGTATTATGGAGAGTTTTTGTGCTATTGCTAGATACAACGGGGAGGGACGAGTGCTCATGTTCACGGCGCTGACTACTTGGGAGGTGGTGTTAGCTGAGATATGTCAGAGATGGGGTCTCGATACTTCCCGTGTGAGGGTGAAGTTTGTCACACCCGATGGACATAATACGGTTTGCCCGATAGAGAACGAGATCGACTTCCAGCGCATGTGTCATGTTTTCTCCATCTTAAAAGGCGATGTAGTTGATCTTGTTGTCGAGACGGATGGCGCGTTATCGCATCCTACTGAAAACGAGATCCTCTCGTGGTAATGTGGTAGTGCCAGATAGTTATGTAGTTGTATATGTTAGGTATTGGTTAGTAATTCTCTTCGTTTAAGTTAGAGACGTTACCGTTTAATTTTGGGGTTCACCGTGTAAGTTCTCATGTTCTTGTTTAACTATTGACTATACCGTTTACATTATGGAGTCTCTGTTTAATGTTTGGCTGTAACGTTTACAATTTGATATTTACCATTTAACAAAATGATGTTTATGCTTAAATCCTAATCGTTTTCGTTTGAACCGAAGGTCTTGGTAGGAATTCGGAATGCGGGAGCGCTTCGTTCCACCTCATAGCGACCCCGACCGGTCTTGCATGCGTACCTTCTCGTCCGAACAACCTGAAATGTTGTCGTTGGACGTCGGACAACGTTTTGAAGGCGTTGAACATTTCAGAGACGCACTTCGAAATTTTGCCATCAAACGGAACTTTGACTTCAAATTTGTAAAGAACGAAAAACACCGGGTCACTGTGGAATGCGCTGCCACTGGTTGTGAATGGCGCGTGCATGCATCAAAGGAATATAACAGAAATACATTCAGAATCAAGACAATGGACCAGTCACACACTTGCGGCGGTGGAATTGGCTCGGCGTCACACCCGAAAGCTTCCAAAAAATGGGTAAGCGCACAAGTGATCCAGAAGCTCAAGGACCGGCCCTTGTACAAGGCCATCGACATTCAGAAGGACATGTTGCGGGAGCATGGTGTCCACATTCCATACAAGCAGGCTTGGTTGGGAAAAGAACATGCCCGGGTGACCCTCGACGGCAGCGATGTCTCCAGCTACGACTTGTTGCTTTGGTACGTCGATAAGGTAGTTGAGACGAACCCCGGAAGCATCGCGTGTGTGGATAGGGACGGTGATCGGTTTAAGCGTGCGTTCTTCTCTTTCAGTGCGTGCATTTTGGGATTCAAGCGGGCATGCAGGCCGCTGCTGTTTCTCGATGGTACCCACCTCCTGGGAAAGTACCGGGGTACTCTGTTGGGTGCCACAGGTAAAGCTGGGAACAATGGCTTCTTTCATGTCGCCTTCGCTATTGTCGACAATGAGACTGACGCCAACTGGACGTGGTTCCTTTCCAAGTTAGGTGATGCTTTATACGACGAGGGCGATTACGAGGAGATAATTACATTCGTGTCGGACAGGTCAAAGGGCCTTGTCAACGCGATTGCTAGAGTCTTCCCTTCATCCCCACATGCGTACTGCCTTCGACACTTGGAGGCCAATTTTATGAAAGCCAATGTCAGACTTGGGAAGGCATTGAGGGAGGAGTGCTGGTCTATATACTTTCGCATTGCGTGGGCATCGACGGCTAAAGAATTCGATGACACCGTCAATGAACTGCAGGCCGCATCACTCGAAGCCTATCAGTGGTTGATTCATAAGTCGGACATGGCACATTGGTCGAATTATCTGTTCAAAGGCGAACGCTGGAGGGAGATGTATTCAAACGTCGCGGAGTCGTTCAATGCTTGGATCAAAGAAGCTCGTCATTTGCCGGTGACGAAAATGGTCGACGCGATAAGGTTTTTCGCTTATACCGCTTAACATTTTGCTTTATCATTTAACACACATTGTCCATATTTAAAATACCACATAAGTGTTTTAATATAATTGTCTTCGTCTAACTTTCGGGAGTAACGTTTAATTTTTGACAATACCGTTTAACGCTTTGGATTTCTGTTTAAGTATCAATATATTCACTTCAATTTATTCAAACTTTATGATCTTCGTTGTGCAGGTTCAAGTTGATGCGCATGTTATGCACTCGCCGTGAGCAAGCGAACAAATAGGAGACCTACTTATGCTCGGATATACATTCGAAGGTTGAGGCGCTTGTTGCGGACAGCCGAAGTCTTCACGTTGGTCGATGTGTCGATGACTGTTACGAAGTTATTGACCAGTGCAGCAATTCTGTAAATCTTGCCACCCGAGTTTGCTCATGTCGCAGATGGCAAGTTTTTGGTATCCCGTGCAAACACGCTTGCGCTGCAATAATGCAGACGGACACCAACGTCCATCATTTTATAAGCGGCTACTTCACCGTCGACACTTACAAGCTAGCGTATAAGGAAGCCATATTCCCCATACCCGACAATGAGCGGCCTACGGACGAAAATCGCGATCTGCGTTTGCGTCTGCCTGTGACGAAGGAGGATCGAGTCCCAAACATTTGAGGTCCGCGAGTTGCATTGCAGCCGTTGCCACGCGTCCGGGCACAATCGAAGATCCTGCAATGAAACCGTCGTCGACTAACACCATCGTGAAGGAATAATTTATGAAGGGAAAGACATTTGTCTGGTGTAAACTTTTACTATTTAAAGAGGGACGTATAGAGTTAAACGGATGCTTCTGATGTTAAACGGTAAGTGTTGAGCTTAACTGGTAACATACATAATTACATAGAGAAACCGTAAATCAAACGGGATTCATATTTTTCAAACGGTGCCGGGAATATTTAAAACGATAGTACTTTATTTTTCATATGATAACTGAAACTTAAACGATTATTTGAACATAGACCACTTTATTTTGGGATTCATTCATATTTCACCTTATTCGCGGAATGTGAAAATGGAAACATAGTCGTTTATCCGGACAGTGCTTCATAGGTATTGCAAGTGACCCCTGTTTATAAACATGGAGAGCTTCATTATCTAGTTCGGTATGTTAATTACTATTTAATTAGCATAAGACTTATTTTATTACATGTTAATTACTATCTAATTTCTTTTTATTACTATTTAATTAGCATAAGACTTATTTTATTACGCGTAAGAAGTAGTCATCTCCATTAAAAAGTGTACGGTTTCGTTTGAACTGAAGTGTTGGCAGCCATTCGGAAAGGTGTAATGAAATCGAGTAAGAATAATTCTTAAATGAGACAAATAAGTTTTGGCTGTTTACTCAAGCCAAGAATGCGAAGTACAAAGCCCGGAAGACGATGAACAGAAGATGGTATATTTACATTGCAAAGTCTGGTACCTCAGACGAGAACGCCGAGTTGAATACAAAACAAAAACTAGCAAACATCCGCACGTATTTCGCCTTTAACCCTTGTTAGGCGTTATGTGGTTTTGTTGAAGCTTGGTCCTTCAACTTCGCTAGATGGACAAAGTCTGGTTGGTGTTCAAGCGTTGATAGTTAAGCAAAGACAGCGGAAGTTAAATCGAGACTAGCAGAATTGGATGTGGTCAACGTATGTTGTCCAGAAAAGGCGATTGTTAAACGGGTACGAGTAAGAGTTAAACAGATACGGCTGGCCTTAAACGGTAACTCTCGTGGTTAAACGGGAAACCTAATAATTCAAACGAAACAGTGAAAGGAAACTGTAAGACAATATTTTGAAAGAATGAATTGCATTTGAAAGACTAGCGACAAATACTAAATTTACATTGACATGTCTTCCATGTCGATGGCAAATAATAAATTGAATTTAAACAACAAAGACAAAACTGCTTTACATTTGTTAAAGAATGGCCGTGATAAAGATAAACAATTCTACTTCACCGAAGTTGGGTGCATCCCTTTTTGTTGGATGCCGGCCGCACGCCCTTCCTTAAGTATGAGGGCAGTGTACTTCAATCTCAGATAAGATAGGTCTTTACGCGTTATGTGTAGTTTCTCGCCCGGAGTAATTGCTCTATAAACTCCATGACATACACGGAGCGATCGACACTTCCTTTTTTTGTCGCGGTGTTTCATTGTCGTGAACAAGCGGGTAGTGTTTGGTCACCGTCTCTCCATACTCCATTTCGAGACGAGTGTCAAATAGTTCACGTTTGTCAAGGTGTACAAGTTGAGGTTAGAATAACAACCATCTATGAAACTCTATGGATCGATACATTCAGTTCCCAAAGAACTTACCATTGCAACCGCGTCTTTGTCGTACTCTTCACTTTGGCATGAGGTGTAATGCCTGTACTCTTGGTTGTTATTGTCGAGCACCACGACATGAAAGTGGCCATTCATGATTATGGGAAGGATGGCAATGTCAACGTTATGAACGACTTTGGTGGCATCTCCGATCATAGCTAAAGTCGTCTCGTGTGCGTCTTCCTGCTTTGACATAAACAATGCCAGTGGTCTTGTGATGGAGGCGCGCTTCTTGTAGGGATATGGTACTTTGGTCAGTGACTTTTGTTTTATGCACACGAAGGCGTCCATCACATCATCCGTCACCATCTCCTTCCCGTCGAGTAGGACGAAGAGGTTGGCCCGTGTGGTGCTGACATAGTCATTCCTCCATACGACGGCCCTGCGGTTGAACGGCAACAGGTGTAATTAAAACGGAACACTAAATCTTACGCGGTAACCGTATAATCTTAAACGGTAATGTATATAGTTAAACGCAAAAGCCAGAAAGTAAATGAGAACATCTGTATGTAAATAAAAACATACAAAATAACACACTTACGTGTCCATGGGGAAGTTGAGGAAGATCTTGATCAACTCCTTCTCGAATATGCTGAGGCGCGATTGACCAGCGTATTTTTTCTTCTTCGGAACGAAGTCCTTCCGAACTTCTTCATATTGCTGGTTGGCAAGGATCATAGCTTTCGTTTTGTTTTCGGTGACGTTCCCTTGCCCCTCGTCAACAGCTTTGGGTTCATCCGTAGATGCTTTTTGCTGCTGCGGGATCGCGCCTACATTGGATGCGGCACTGTCGGCCGCCTATTCCTCCGTGTGCAGGATTTCCTTCACAATAGAGGTAACGGTCTTCTCAACCGCGGCCAAGGCAACATCATCAAGGGGAGACACATCCTCGGCTGGTTCATCTTCTTCAGGGATTGTGACCACCACCCTCAATGCGCCACCGTCGGCCGCCGGCTCCACAGGGACGGGGATTTCGGAGGCATCCTCAAGCGCGGCGGTCGCAACGGCATCGACGATCTCCACCTCGGCGGTCTCCACCTCGGCGGCCACGTCAACATTGGCGACGGACACAACAACAGCATCGGCCGCCGATGGTGCTGCCATTATTTCATCGTCGGCTAGTGGTGAACAGAGAGGCTTTATTGCTTTCGCCTTTTTCGCAAGCCTCTTCAAACGTTGCCGTCTTGGAATGGCCATCCCGATAAAGTCCTCGTCACCTAATTCTGACGCCCCCTCCGCCTCGGACCCTTCCTTTATTTGGCCAGACGGTGCAGTCGATTGAAACCGTGCCTCTAATGCCTCAACCCGAGCGACAAGCTGGGGGAAAGCGTTCATCATCACCTGACACGCCTGCAAAAACGCTGAAGTGATTTTGTCGCCTACTACCGTGGAGGGGACTGCCGCGGACGGGGGGCCCTGTGGCGATCGGGGAACCGACGTTGTCGCGGCCGGAGCGTGGGGTGTTGCCGTCGGGCGGGGTAGTGGAGGGCTTACCCGACGCCGATGATTGCGTGTTGGGCTGGAAGTGGGGGAACGGCGTCGTCGACCACGCACTGAAGAGGCTGCCCTCTCCTCTTGCCTTCGGGCAACTGGTTCCGGCGCAATAGCATCCCTCCGCCGGCCGGCCCGAAGAAATATCTCCTCCTCGGCATTCGCGAGGACAAGCTCCGGAAACTAACATACGTAAACAAAACAATCTCGGTTAAACCATTCAATTGAATCAAAAACGGGCGTATTTAAACATTTGACATGTTCACGTAAACGGTATAGCACATAGTTAAACGGAGACTAATAATATTAAACGCAGAAACCTAAAGTTAAACACAAATACACGGTTGTTAAATGGTAATGACTATAATTAAACATTAACTACTCATTCTACACACATTGTTCATTATTTAGTACCTCTTTTCCTTCGAGAGCTGCCCAACTGGTTTCTATCGTCGCATGCTTCCGGTAAGTACTTTCACCATAGCACGGCACCCTTGGGGTCTTGCCGAAACGGACTTGCTTTCCGGTTCCGGTCACCTCGTAAAACCGGATGCACGGCGCGATGGAGCAACCCTTAATGTACCCCGTGTTTACCTTCCCCCCGCGCATCCGGCTTGCACTCGAGTTGCGGCTTGTGGGACGTCCTCCATAAGCCATTTGTGCGTCGCCTGCGCCCATGCGTAACGCCCCATGCTCGGTAGATCGTCGACATAATCGACGATCCAATTGGGCACCAAGGATGAGGTAGTCGGGAAGAGGACCTGTCCCCATGAGGTACACCATCAAGAGCTTCGCGAAATCTTCCTCTTCCCCCTCTCGTCCCACAAGCCGCCGGAGAGTGGCCTTGATGGACTCTCGGTGTCTCTCATAGCTTTTTGATAAATACCTTCCCTCGAATGCCGACTGTGTTTTCTTCTTCTTAAAGCTGGACCGCGTCTCCGTCGCAACGCAGACCCCAGAATCGAGCCACATCCTCGGCCCGAAGCTCGGCAAGCTCCCCCGATCCCGAATTTATTGGTGCGGCCATCGTACCTCTGCGAAGCGAGTCCGTAACGGCCCTCTCTTGGAATACGGCTTCCACCTCGGTGAATGCCTGCGAACGGTGTCCTTTGGATGATCTCCCAATGTCGAGATGTCATGTGGACTTTCAATTCGGCCAATGTCCCCACCACCGGTGTCGGGTAGCATCTCGCCGTTGACTAGGTTTACCGCCATAATCACAAAACCGCAACAATGACAACATTTGTTAAGCGGAGACATCAATTGTTAAACAGAGATATATGATGTTAAGCGGAAAGCTCAATTATTACACGAGAGATATGAATCGTTAAACGAGAGACCTAAGGTTTTAAACAAGAACCCATTTCTTACACGGAAACTCATTTTACAAACTGCAACCGTATGAAATGAAAGGGGAAACGCACGTTGTCCACATTACACAAATAAAAACAACCTAAAACTCTTTCGGTGATCATGGACACAGCCGAAAATGTAAGACAAGCCAAAACCCTAGCCGGAAAATCTGCCTGCAGACTAGAAAAACCCCAGCCGAGAAATTCCCCCGCATACTTCAGTGTCTTCCGCTAAAAACAGAACCACAAAACAAAACAGGCGAATATCTCTGTGTAACATATTGGTTCAAATAAAACCCTTACTTAAAACACAACTTCTTCAATACCTTGAACTGCAAACTGATGAAAGTGCCGAATGCTTGCCACGAGTGATTCAGTGTTTTGAGAACTGAAGTTGCGGATGATGTCCACGCAGAGACAACTTCAGAAATGGAAAAGCCGAAGAGGCGCGTTCGAGAAGAAAAGCGTATACGGACGTCTCTTGGGATCACCCTAAAGGAAACTGCCCCACCCGTCAAAAGTTCCAGTGTAACGACTTCCCATGCAAGAAAGGGTAATTTCGTCCATAAAATTCCAACATAACTCCGTTAACGCCCGTTGCAAACATTGGGGGGTTGGCAAACATTAACTTTAAAAGAAAGGGGTTTTTCGGTATTGAGAAATTAACAGGGTGTTTTTGGCTATATCGCAAACTTATGGGGTTTTTTTGGCAATTTCCACTTATTATTATGATTATTATATCATTCATTTTTGCTCATTTTTAAAATCCATGTATTTGATTAGTTTAAAATATTTTAATTTTAATTTTATAAATATATTGCATGTGATTCTTTTAAAGTTTCACTTTCAACTCATGACCATAATCTTGTTTGATATACACACATTAATATTTTACAATAAATTTACAATATTAATGATTGTTTTAAGGATTTCTTTTATTTGAAGAACTTGCTTGAAGTTTAAAAATAAATTGGAACAAAAGACAGGTTAGAAGTGAAAAGCTAAATTTTAGAAAGGCCCATATCCAATATATTTAATCAAATTAAAATAAATATGTTTTAAAACAATTAAAATACATTAGATTCTAAATGTGTGAAAAAATGGATGCTAATTATTATTATTATTAGTGGTAGTAACAATAATAATAATTTTAAAAATGGGTTTTTAAAAATTAATAAAATTTAGAAAAATAATAACAATGTTTTTAAAAACAATTGGGTTAGAAAAGACAAATAAATCATTTTAACAATTATAAAAAACCGAAGGGGTCAAAATATAAAATTCACAGTTTCTTTTTTAAATATCCCATTAGCAACCCAATCAACTGACTAGGCTGTGATGTGATGGCTTTAGGGCCATTTAAGATAATTAAATAAAACAAGGCCTACAATATGGGAAATGGTCCTTAGTAACGTAATCAACAACCATGTCCTAATCAGAGATGTGATAGCTCTAGGGCCTTTTAAGAAAATTAAAAAAAATAGGACCTCCAAATTGGAAATAACCCTTAGCAACCCAATCAACAAAGGCTATGATGTGATGGCTCTCGTACCATCTAAGATAATTAAAAAAAAAAAAATAGGACCTACAATATGGGAAATAACCCTTAAACTTATGCTATATTAGAGATAACATAATTAATAGCAAAATATTGTTGAATCCGATATATATAATGAAGCCACTTATTTGAAGAACATTGAATCTTCCCACATCCCTAAGCGCCGCTGGATGGAGATTCAGTGGCTACTATCTCTCCCTCTTCGGATGACGAATAGATATATATATATATATCCCTGCTCTGTAACAAATTTAAAACTTTTGCGCTATTTAAAATTTTTATCAATATTAATGTGAATATTGAGGAAAGTTTTTTTTATATATAATTATCCATATTTTCAACGCTAGTTGAAAATTCACTAATCAAACATACAGTTTAGATAAAAATAAATAAAATTTCGAGTTAGAAGACATCCAAATTCTACCAACTAAATAATATCTTCAATAAAACAATGTTTTTAAATTAAATATATTTGTCCAACACCACGGTTGCAAAATGTGATCACATAATCATTCTTACTTTCTCATTTTTTATTTCAGGGAAACGAGGCCAAAAATGACAATATCATGCTTTCTCAAGATATTGCTGCTTGCACTCTTTCAGTACTAATTTCTGTCCCAATTTCATATTTTATTAAGTCTTCTAACAATTAGAACATCTTCAACAAGTATGTATAAATTAGTTAATTAGGTTTCATATATATATATATATATATATAGCAAAACTATACAAATGATAAGTGATCAACTTCTAATGCAGACCAGTGCTTAATCAAAACTTCTTTTACATGGGAACTAAGGCCACTTCTGCAAACTTCGCTGCCGCTCTCTACAATGTGCTTCCGGCAATGGCCTTCATCCTTGCTGTTATTCTTAGGTATATATATACATTTATAAATTTATATACAATTCTAAGAACAATTAAAGGATTATGAATTTTATTTAATGTTACCATTGGATACTTCCAATTCAAGCTAAGAATATATGTATGTTAATGAAAAAACTAATTACAAGGACAAAGCAATTATCGGATTAGATAATTTAAAACTATGGAAATAAAAAAACTTAGGTGAAACATTATTTCTTTTTCAATAGGTTATTCTGAACGACACAAATCTTACTTAATTATTTATGGAGCTTCACGTAATTCCAAGTCATAAATTATTGTTTTTATCAGTCACTTATATATATATATATATATATATATATATATGTTATAATATTTATTCTACTAACATTTATTTAATTAGGATGGAGAAGATCAATATTAAAACTAAGCATAGTCAGGCAAAGATCATCGGTACATTGGTGACAGTCATCGGTACATTAGTTATGACACTATACAAAGGTAGCATGGTCGACTTCCCATGGACAAGAGACGGACACAACCATAACAAAGCCACCACTTCCAAGAAGGACATTGACGGAAACAGTAGTCATTGGTTAAGAGGCACTTTCATGATACTTTGCAGTGGTTTAAGTTGGTGTAGTTTTCTTATTTTACAGGTTATTAATTTAAAATTGTAATATATTTCTAGAATATTGTTATAAGTAATTAATTAGTAGACAATTTGGTAGAAGTGTTTTAAATTGAATAATTAATTAATAGGGAAAATATATGATGGTTTAATTGCATGCAGGCTCATACATTGAAGTCATACCCAGCAGAGCTTTCATTGACAAGCTTGATATGCTTCTTTGGTATGTTGGAAAGAGGAGCAGTTGCCTTAGTCATGCAAAGGGGTACTACGCCATAGGCACTGGCTTGGGAAAGATTCATGTAATTAAATAAGTTGGGATATATTGTTATTATTATCGGATTGCATCATATGATTCGTAATGAGAATAAATATCAATATTTGAAATGATTCCAGTTGGGATACCTATAGATCTCAATAGATTTGATTATGTTGTTAGAATTTTTAAAGTTCAGAGTACAACATACGACATCTAAGCATCATAAATATGTCATATATGAAAACCAGAGTATAACATCTAATGTGTTGTATTAATCAAATAATTGATTATAGCGGAAGTAGGATCACATACCTCCAGCCATAGCATATTAAATAGGAGTTGAAGAGATGATGAGTGCATTTCATATATATATATATATTGCATGTTTTACCCTCATCATTATTGAATATTTTGGCTTTAATTATCCAAGTACGGTGATATTTGAGGTATTCTTAGTTTATCATGCAGATATCAAAGTCCTGAAGCAAGAAGAGATGTTTTGGAATAATTTTAGAAGCTAAAGAACTTAGAAGAAATCTCATCAAGCTCAACACGGTCAACACAGTCAAAGTCAACACAGTCTGAGTTCGCTGAGCATGGTCGTGCAAACCCCAGCACGGCCTAAGCACGCCCGTGCTGTTCCCCGTGCAGATTACAGGAATGTGAGTTTTCTGGAGTTTTATTTGGTCGTAATCTGCACGACTTGAAGCACGGCTTCAACACGCCCGTGGTCACATCGGGAAATGTTTTAAAACCTCAGAAACTTAGGTTTTTGGGGCACTTTTTGGTGGGCGAACAAGCGGAGAAGGAAGAAGAGAGCTTTGGGGGTTCGTCCTCCTCTCCATCAAGGGAATGTCATGCGTATGGTAGGCCGATCGGGAAGAGATTCCACGGCATTATAGATCCTTTGACAACCACAAGGATGCAAGAAATTAGGGAGTTTTCAACTTCTTGTCTTTCAATTTCTTTGGCATTGTACTTGTTGTTTGTTGTCATGAGGGGCTAAACTCTTAAGGGAGCACTGGGGTTGTTTGTATGACGTTGTAGCTTGAACTCATTATCTTTACTTCAGTATTTATGAGTGTCTTGTTTCTTTCAATAAATCAAAGTTATTGGCTATCTTGTGTGTTGTTTAGTGCTTGATTGCTTGGTAGTTAGGTTCTCTTATCTAGGCTTGTGAATCGTTATTGATCGTTGCAAGTAGTGAGAGTTCAACTTAGGGCTCGGCAGCGCTAGAAACAGCATGCTTATAGCATAATTAGGCTTAGAACTGAAGACATCTCTGATAAATACTGAGAAAGACCGAGTTAGTGAATGTCAGAAATCCAACCTCGGGGCCCCATCTCCTCCATCGAGTCGATTCTCAAGCTTCCCTTAGTACATTTGTCCCTTCCTCAGTCTCCTTGAATTCGACCCAGAGTCAAATCCGTCATTTTCTGTTTGGTTAGATATTAAGCAGGACGTTAGTATTAGAAGCTATACCAGTCCCTGTGGATTCGACTACCCGACCCTACGGGTACACTTTACTACTTGTACGACCCATGCACTTGCGGATACGCAAGGGCGTATCAAGTTTTTGGCGCCGTTGCCGGGGACTGTCAACTTCTGAGAATTCGGACAGTCTTAGTACTTTAGCCGTTTTCTTTTGCTTTTAGTTTCATTTCTTTTGTTCTTGTTTTACTTGTATTCTTTTATTTGTTCTTTTGTTTTTCTTTGTTTTACTTAAGCTGTTTATTATTTTTTCTTTTGCATTAAGCCTGAAAGTTCATATCTCATCTCTTTCTTTTGGTTATTGTGGAGGCGCAGTGTATCACCCGGGGGAATGCCTCCCATCTAGCGTCTCCAGATCCGAACATTGAGCGGACATTTCATCGGAGACAGTGGCAGATTCATTTAAGAGAAACCGGGTCAGTAGAAGTTAGCATAGAGGTGAATCAAGAAGAAGATATGGCAGGAAATCAGAGAAGTATATCTGATTATGCTTGGCCTAATCTAGAGGGATTTGGGTCTAGTATTGTGCGACCCGCAGTTGCGGCCAACAACTTCGAGCAGAAGCCCAATTTTATTCAAATGGTGCAACAGATGTGCCAATTTGATGGCTTCCAAGATGAGGACCCATATGCCCATTTGGCAACTTTCCTGGAAATCTGTGACACCTTTAAGGCAAACAATGTGTCTGAGGATGCGGTTCGTCTTCGGTTATTCCCGTTCTCTGTGGGAGGGAGGGCCAAACAATGGCTACGTTCCTTGCCAGCGGGTTCTATTACAAGCTGGGAACAGTTGGCCGAAAAGTTTCTGACCAGATATTTTCCACCAGCTAAGATCACAAAGCTTAGGAGTGATATATCCTCATTCCGGCAAGCAGAATCTGAGACTCTATATGATACTTGGGAGCGGTACAAGGAATTGTTGAGGAAGTGCCCGCAGCATGGAATATTGGAATGGATGCAAATCCAAATATTCTACAATGTGTTGAATGTGTCCACCAAGCAGATGCTGGACGCCGCAGCAGGAGGCTCCTTGTGCAGTAAGAGACCTGATGAGGCACAGAACCTGATTGAAAACATGGCCTCCAATGGGTATCAGTGGAGCTCTGAAAGGAACAAGCCCGTGAAAACAGCCGGGCTTTATGAGGTTGATGTTCTTACCACCCTAGCGGAACAGGTCGAAGCTATTTCTAAGAGACTTGACACGATGCAGATTCAGTCTTTGACACAAGGTGGCAGTCAGGACAGTTGGGCAAGTCAAGTAGGGCCCAGTTACTCGTCAGAAGGGGTTCAGGTGACCGAACAAGTAGATTTCATCGGTCAAAATCAGCGGTTTGCGAACAACCCTTAGAGCAACACCTATAATCCTGGGTGGAGGAATCACCTAAATTTTTCTTGGAAGGATCAGAATCAGGGGCAGCAGCATCAGACCCAACCTCAACTTTCGAGGCCTCCTCCACCAGAATAGAAAGGATCTTCTATTGAAGCTCTCCTTGTCCAATACATTCAAGCCAATGATGCCCGAATCACAGGGCATGAAGATATGATGAGGAATCAACAAGCTTCCTTACAGAATCTTGAGCGTCAGGTTGCAGAGATTGCCAAGACGCTTGCTGAACGCCCCCAGGGTACTCTATCGAGTAACACGGAAATCAATCCCCGGGAGTCCCTCAAGGCAGTCACCTTGAGAAATAGCAGGGAACTCGAATCTCCACCTTCACAAGCACAGCAAGAGTCTCGACTTGAAGTAGAGGTGGAAGTCCAGGAGAAAGATTCAGGGTCAAGCTCGAAGGAAAGGGAAACGTTGAAGGCGAAGGAGAAAGACTCGGTAGCAGAATACAATCCTCATTTGCCTTACCCTACAAAACTCAAGAAAGATCAACAAGAGGCACAATTCAAAAAATTTCTTGAGATGTTCAAGACCCTGCACATCAATGGCGCGTTCGTTGAAGCTCTATCACAAATGCCAAAGTACGCTAAATTTCTTAAGGAGCTATTGACTAACAAGAGGAAACTAGAGGCAGTTTCGACGGTGACATTAAGTGAAGAATGTTCAGCAATTATTTCAAACAAGATTCCCAAAAAGGAGAAAGATCCGGGAAGTTTCATCATTCCATGCACGATTGGGGGAATGATGGATGAAAAAGCGTTGGATGATTTAGGAGCGAGCATCAATCTGATGCCATTAAAGATTTTTCAGAAGCTAGGGTTGGGGGAACTCAAGCCAACTCAAATGACGCTCCAGCTTGCTGATCGCTCCACACGTCAACCTTTAGAAATTGTTGAGGACATTTTGGTGAAGGTAGATAAGTTCATATTCCAAGTAGATTTTGTTGTCCTGGATTTGGATGATCGAGCTGAGGTTCCTCTGATTTTTGGACGACCATTCTTAGCCACTTCGCAAGCAATCATTGATGTAAAGGATGGTCGACAAACTTTGAGAGTGGGAGATGAGGAAGTGGTATTCAAGCTGAAGGAAGCTATGAGACACCCCATGGCATATGATGATTCTTGTTATTTTCTTCCTGCTACTGAGGATGTTATTTGTGATTGTGCGCAGGAAATTTGGCAAAAGGATCGTCTTACTGATTTGCTAGGAGCGGATCCTCCAGATGAAGAACTCACAGTCCCGGTGGAAGACGTCGCTGCTACACCATCGAGCATTGGTCAACCAGCAATGAAGGCCAAGAGAAGGAAAAGCAAGGTATCAAAGGCCCAGACATGGTGGCAGAAGGTAGAGGAAAGGAAGAAACAACAAGCCTCTACCCCGAAACATAGTCCTGCTAATGACCTCAGCTTTGGTGAGGCATTTTTGATTAATTCTTTTTCTCCTTTCATGCAATGTTGGTCCGCACGGCGCCAAGAAGAAAGGTATGTTTTTGAGCCATTCTATTTCCCTTCTCCGACATTGTGGTAAGTCGACGCACCCGAATCGTTTAATCGTTTTCAAATCATGATTTTCATGCATTGAATCGTTGTTCAAATGTCGAATTTAGCTTTTAGAGGCATATAGGGTGAATTTCAAAGATTTTAAACACCATTTTACCATCGAGTTCCAAGCTCAGCGTCGGCGGGTACGACGCAAAGCTTGGTCAACACGGCCTTGCTTCTTTAAGCACGGTCGTGCTCTTGCCCAGATCTCTAAATTGTATGGCAGCACGGGCGTGCAACTTTCAGCACGCCCGTGTTCCGTATAAACCCCTTTTTGAATTCAGTACAGGCGTGCAACTTTCAGCACGCCCGTGCCTTCGCTGTTTCTAATTGTTAAATTTTTGATTTCTCAGATTATGCCGCGGAAAGCTACTACATCCGGCCCTTCTTAGAAGAGGGCTCGAGGGGAGTCATCGGCTCCCGCTACTCCCTCTGCGCCAGCTTTTGGTGCCCCCATCCACCAGGAGCGCCACGACCGTTTGAGCACGAAGCGGTTTGGCGAGGTGCGAGTCATTGATTGGGAGGTCCTCCGCGAGGTAGGCCTCGAGGCGGACGTGCGACGATACCTCGGCGAGGGTGCCTGGACACGGCTACTTGCCATCACCGATCAAGCTTATCGGGAGCTATCTTTGGAGGTCCTCGCGACCTTCGAGATGCCCCGAGGGTGTATCAGCTATCACCATGCCGGCACGATTCAGTTCCAGGCGTTCGGAGAGCTTCACCGAATGAGTCTGACAGAGTTCTCCATCAGACTGGGCTTGTATGAGGAGGAGTTCATCAGGACTCCAGAGTACGATGCCCTCCTCGTCGCCCGACCACCCAGCGAGTCACAGGAGACATGTTGGCAGCGGTTGAGCACGGACCGGGTATACGACCCTCACCGGTCCAAGGCCTCATCTCTTCCCCTCCCCGCCCTCAGGTACATTCATTTCATAGTTAGTCATTCGATCACAGGGCGGGGAGATAGCACAGGAGTTGTTAGTCGCCGTGACTTCGACTTTCTGTTGAGCATGCTGGACGGATTCCAGATGCAACTCGGCTATGAGGTGGCCTTCAGCATCCAGCATCAGGGGCAGGACACCCGAGTCAGCGCGATCTTTTGTGGGTCTTACATCACGCGCTTGATTCGAGGGATGGGACTCCAGGCGGGCACCTGTGCGATGCGGATGGTGGGTGGCGTGCTGCCTGCCTCAGTGGACACACTCCGCGCGATGGGTATGCTTCGATCCACATCCACCTCCCAGGGTCCTAGGTACCAGGTTCCTCCTGCTGCCAGCGTCCCTGATTCTCCTTCTGCAGCCGCTGGACAATCATCCCCTCGCACCCACGTGCTCGCGCTTCCACCCACATTCCGGACTCTCCTCCAGCTGGCTCTCCTTCTTTCCGGCGATGGATGATCCAGAGCATGCAGCGGCTGGCCTCTCACCTTGACGTCACCCCTGTCTCCACCTCCCTCGTGTCTTCTTTGGACCCTCTACATCCAGGAGTGTGGGAGTCGACACCACCGACCTTCCATCGGAGTCTGATTATGATTCTGAGAGCGCCGGGTTTTGATGTTCTGCTTTGTTGTTTTGTTTTGTATCTGTGTACTTTGTTTTACTTTTGTTGTCTTTTGTTTTCCTTGAGTCAGTTAGCAAGGGGAGTCCCCCTACTAAACTGATCTCTTTTCAGTGCATTTTTGTTATTTTCTGTCTCTAATGCTTGCTTGTTTACCTCAATATTTATGAATATCTATCTTGCTGGTTGTTTCAAACAGATCCTCCCTAACTGGCGATCAACACACGCCCTTATATGACATGGAATCCTTCTTCGGCACATCTCGCTTAACTTGGTGAAAATTCCCCAACTCACTTCCCTTTTACTTGAAATCTTTTTCTATGCCTTGCATGCTAAATCTTTAAACATTGAGGACAATGTTTCATTCAAGTGTGGGGGAGGGATGTATATTTGTGTTTTAATATGTTTAGATGTAGTGCATGACTTAGGACGATCTTTGAAATTTTTTGTTGAGAATTGCTAAGCTAGGAGTTTTTGAGCATACTAGTGCACTTTTGTCGAACTTAAAGTTTTATTTTGCTCTTACTTTGGAAACCTTAATCTGAACACTTAGCCTTTGTTGTTTTGTCACTCTGTTAGAGGAAGGGCTAGTTGCAAGGCTTTTAAACAGTTAGTTTCTGACTTCAAACTCAAGGAATAAAATGAGAAAAAAATAAAAGAATATTGTGACAAGTCGGATTCCTTTCAGGGATGCCCTGTCAAAATTTTATAAGAAAGATGGCAGAAAGAGCTATCACTTTAGAAAAAGCGAAAGCCGCACTTGAGTAGTCGGATTTTAGGCATCACAAATGTCATTTTTGATGACCTACCAAGTGAAATGGCTGCCTCTAGGGTGTATGAAGCTACTACCCAGTTTAGGAGTCAGCAGTGAAAATTTTGAGAAGAAAGAGCTTGTCATAGACCCCCTCAAGAACAGTTTTGACATGCTCCAGGAGGCGACACACACACGGTAGTACGGAGTAAGAGTAAAATCTTTCACAAGCTTTCAATTGACTAAGTCACTAGTTCTTAGAAACTCCTTAAGCTTCAGTAACTCTCTTAATTTGTTGAGATCAGAGGTCATGCACTCATCATTGTATTAGGGGATTAAGGTTGCTTGAGGACAAGCAACAATTCAAGTTTGGGGGTATTTGATGAGTGCATTTCATATATATATATATATTGCATGCTTTACCCTCATCATTATTGAATATTTTGGCTTTAATTCTCCAAGTACGGTGCTATTTGAGGTATTCTTAGTTTGTCATGCAGATATCAAAGTCCTGAAGCAAGAAGAGATGTTTTGGAATAATTTTAGAAGCTAAAGGACTTAGAAGAAATCTCATCAAGCTCAACACGGCTTGAGCACGCCCGTGCTGTACCACGTGCAAATTGCAGGAGAATTCAGCCAAAGTCAACACAGTCTGAGTTCGCTGAGCACGGTCGTGCAAACCCCAGCACGGCCTAAGCACGCCCGTGCTGTTCCCCGTGCAGATTACAGGAATGTGAGTTTTCTGGAGTTTTATTTGGTCGTAATCTGCACGGCTTGAAGCATGGCTTCAACACGCCCGTGCTCACATCGGGAAATGTTTTAAAACCTCAGAAACTTAGGTTTTTGGTGGACTTTTTGGTGGGTAAACAAGGGGAAAAGGAAGAAGAGAGCTTTGGGGGTTCGTCCTCCTCTCCATCAAGGGAATGCCATGCGTATGGTAGGCCGATCGGAAGGAGATTCCACGGCATTGTAGATCCTTTAACAACCACAAGGATGCAAGAAATTAGGGAGTTTTCAACTTCTTGTCTTTCAATTTCTTTGGCATTGTACTTGTTGTTTGTTGTCATGAGGGGCTAAACCCTTAAGGGAGCCCTGGGGTTGTTTGTATGACGTTGTAGCTTGAACTCATTATCTTTACTTGCAGTATTTATGAGTGTCTTGTTTCTTTCAATAAATCAAAGTTATTGGCTATCTTGTGTGTTGTTTAGTGCTTGATTGCTTGGTAGTTAGGTTCTCTTATCTAGGCTTGTGAATTGTTATTGATCATTGCAAGCAGTGAGAGTTCAACTTAGAGCTCGGCAGTGCTAGAAACAACATGCTTATAGCATAACTAGGTTTAGAACTGAAGACATCTCTGATAAATACTGAGAAAGACCGAGTTAGTGAACGTCAGAAATCCAACCCCGGGGCCCCATCTCCTCCATCGAGTTGATTCTCAAGCTTCCCTTAGTACATTTGTCCCTTCCTCAGTCTCCTTGAATTCGACCCAGAGTCAAATCCATCATTTTCTGTTTGGTTAGATATTAAGCAGGATGTTAGTATTAGAAGCTATAGCAATCCCTGTGGATTCGACTACCCGACCCTACGGGTACACTTCACTACTTGTACGACCCGTGCACTTGCGGATACACAAGGGGCGTATCAAGAGACTGGATCTACAGCTCCCGAGAGCCTATTCTTGAAGAAACCAAAAGCTCTTCCATTCTATCCCATTTTCTCTGTCGATGGAGTTGGGTACTTTCAAGAACGATAAATTAGGGTCCTATGGTATTGGTCTATATATAATCCTTTCCATCAAAAGATTAACTCCACTTTAAATTTCAAAGTAGATGATTATCCTAAATACCAATAGGATTAGAATATGATTCAAATGGTAACATTATGTACCACTAGGATTATTTAAGTATACTTAATTTTAAATTATCATGAAGATAATATTAATCCATATTAGATTTAACTAACATTCTCCCACTTCGTCTAAACATTAATCAGAAGTATCTTAATATCCAAATACATTAATCCATAAAATTTTTATGCGTGCATTAAAGAAATCGAGTGCACAAATCAGGGTGGTAAGTCATCATTACAAATAGAGTATTACCTTCCATGTATCACGATGCAATCTTTCTCTTCAATACAAACTCCTTTATGGTATTTCTACATTATGAATAACCCAAATGCTTATTTGGGTTCAACACATAGATAACTATGCATATACATAATAATTATCATTCTCAAACTTAATGTATGCACTTACGAGATGACAATCACTTGAGAGTTTCAATAAATATGTATGTTATCCAATGTAGCGTATCAAATAGAAGTTTTCAGATAAGAACCAAGTCGGCCTATTTGTTCTGCATATGATCCTTAAGTTTTGAGAGTTATCTTAAGTGCATGCATTTCATTTAAAGGATCGACATATATCAATTCAGAAGTAATGTGTCTACAAACACAATAACTGAATCAGCAAAAACATACCTTTAATGGCTTAGATATAAAAAATTTAATTTTAGCCCAAATATGAAACTCCTCAACTATATACCCAACAACATTAATTACCTTAATAAACTCAGCATCAAGAGAAGAAATAGCAAGCAAACAAATGCATTTCTTCAAAAGATAGCTCTATTGGCAACTGTAAGAGATAACTGAATATTGATTTTAGAAAATCAACAAAGCTAATAGAATTTTAATCTGAGTTATCAACAATATCAAAACTGTTAAACCATAAGCATGTAGTTTTAGGTACTCAAGAACCTCATCACATTCTTTATGGTTTTCTCATAATCTAAAAATTATAATGATGTCTTCAAAACATTCCAATAATAAAGGCAATACCAGATTTTCAACTAATTTGAACACACATAAGACAACACCAAAATTAAACATATAGAATGTTTTTTAATTGTTCTCTTTCAAAATACATCACTATTTATAGTAAACTATACATTAACTAAATAATCTTTTATCTGAAATCTCTCACATACTTTATTGATATAGATTTTTAGAGACCAAACCATAATGCATCAAAACCACACTTAATTAATCTTATTATCAACGATATAAGATATCTTAATTCTATAATTCAAATAAAAATTCATAGAGAGTACTTCACCCAATGCACTATTAATATCCTTTAACCTCAGTAAATATGACTAATAATATATTTATACTCCCACTAACCTTATGGTACATACATGATTCATAATATTTTCAACAAAACTAAATGAAGAGATAAAATCATGAAATTTCAGATACCACAATCGGACATTTATTTTAATCAATATGTGGATTTCTTAATTTGCACATCAAAACCCTCATCATCGATAAGAGGAATCCTTGAGGTCATTTACCTCTTTTCCAAAATTTTCAATGAAAGATCAGTTTTACATCCAAGTCTAAATAAGCAACATACACCATATTAACATAAAAGCCCATAGAAAACATGTGAAAAATCTCATGTCTCTTGTTCAATTGATATGAATAATTCCTTTCACAAACTAATATTATCTTGTATCAGTTAATATTGTCTAATGAGTCCATTTATTGTTGATTTAAAGAAAAACTAAATAGTCAACATCCCATATGGCAACTCAATAAGATCCCAAATACTATCACATTCTATAGTTACACTATCATATTTCATAGCTTTATAAAACTTAGACTTACCACAACTAATGCTTGTGAAAACATTATAGGATTAGATGCAGTTCATAATCATAGATGCACAACTTAATCACCAGAGAGCATTTGTTTAAAGTTGTACTACCATAGCCTTGAGTAGGTTATTACCTAACAAATTAGTTAACAACCCTTGGTAAATGTAATATAACCCGATCTTCTAGATCATAACTTAGATCCGTACTAAACGTTATTCAATATTCGTCTCAACTTGATAGATGTTATTTATAACAACTATGTAATCTTTCTAAAAACTCAACAGGTTGATCACTCCCACTGATCAAGCTATTCAAAACAATTAACCCTATTACTCTCGTGATATAAGTTGAACAACAAACTCTTTAACACTTAGACTCTTACGTAATCTTTACGAATTACCCACCAACAGTCATATTGTTTAATGCACACAGGAGCATCAACTACTTCATAATCTTTGATTTCTTTAAAAAAATTATTGTAATTTCTAATGCGATAATATAAAAGAATTATTGTTTATGTGAGGTTAAGCATACACATCCTATATTTAGAATAATCCATTCATTATATGTCTCAATTTACTGTAAAAAACATGTAAGATTCCTTATTATACTTAACTAGAATAGGCATTATATTTTATAGTTTATTTTTGCACTATCATTGTTCTGCATTACCAAACTCCTTTCCTTATAAACACAAATAGATAAGAAGCAGTGATTAACCATATAATTTATATGTGTTATAGGAGATAATTATCACTACAAGAAAGTGTACTTATAGCGGTGGAAAAATCTGCCGCTATAGATCCTGTTTTAGCCTCAATACCCTTATAGCGGTGGCTAGCAAATTAGCCGCTAAAACCTTGGTAGCTAAATGTTTTTTGCAACACATGTACACTTTTGCCGCTATAAATCCTATAGCGGCGGAAACAATTTGCCGCTATACATCCTATAAAGGCGGAATAATTCTATAGCTATAGACTTTTCATATATCTTATAGCGGCAAAAAATAATCTGCCGCTATAAGCCTGGCAACTCACCCAAAATATTAAATCCTATGAATTGAGTAGATGCTTTAACAGCTAATCAAATATGATTCTAATATAAACAAATAATATATATATATATATGAGACAATATGAGGCAACATAAAAAACTACATTAATATTTTAATTTATTAATCTCATACAAAAAAATGATAAACTAAAGAACAACTTTTTTTTATAATCAATATACATATTGTAAGAAAACAAACACATATAAACATACGGCCGCACACATACAAAAATTATTAGTCTATTACAACAACAAAGTACGTTAAACATACACATGAAGAATTAGTGTATTCAACAAAGACCGAAATAAATATTCAAAGTATCGACCAAGGAATCAAGTCATCACTTAATTTCTTGTGAATAACATCTCGTATGATTGTGAAGGTGTTCAACTACTCGCCATGAGAGAAACAGAAATCCCATATGCGTGGAGTTTCAAGAGGCTTAATCAAACATAATCACTAGCATTGATGACTTCGAGTGCGCTTGATAATTAGAAATTATCTTTGTTTGTACCTAGCTGAAGTGTTAGAGAAGTTCATAAATGAATTTACTCGATCCGGATGGACCAAGAGACATCACTTGTTTGAAATATCGCCTCGAAGTTGCATCAACCACACCTACGCCATTAAAGTTGGATTATCATCCCACCGTCGACACTCAAGCACAATCGATCACAAGGATATCTTACAAAAGATAAGTTTATTCTTGATCGAATAAAATATATACCTTTCGATGAGAATTACCATCCCTAGCCTCCTTAAAAAATCCTAAGCCTGCCAAAAAACTACTCATTAATTTATATCAAGCTTCTGATTGTGTACCAAAATGCAAAAACTCACAAAAACTCATTAATTCATCAAATGCAACATACCTATCAACAATGTCAAAAATTGGATGGCTACTGTGAATCCAAATGAAGTATGATAGGACCCGATTCATCTTTCTTTGTTGGGATAAAAAATTATGACCAAGCTCCAATGCGAATTGATTTATGAATAATTATGAACAATTATAAGGCTTAGAAGTTTAAGTATAACAAAACTAGGAAAAAAAAAGCTGCGAAAGCATTTTCAGGGTATAGCAATTGTTTTGAGTAGAGCTTACAAAATACAGGGATTGATTCTGTCAAACAATATTTATGGAAACTCCTAAATTATGCTAGATTTATGTTAAAGCAGAGAACTAAACAAATTTTTAGACAAGCATCACACTCCAAGTTATACCATCAACTACTTGCAAGTTATCAAATGACCATTACTATATAGCACATACCATCTGCCAAACCCTATATGTTCATTCAATGGAGACAACTATTAATTCTTTTGCCAAAGACTTACTGTAAGATGAGTAGTGGATATGTTAAACATGGAATAATACCCTTTGGTTTGTCAAATGTTTCCATGATATAATACAATATAAGAAGCAACTTACTGTCCCTCAATTGACAAAAAGATGTAAGATTTTTGAAAGATATTGACAACTTTCCACCATCGCCTCAACTTCAAAAAGCTTGCACCCTTTTCACCCTATAATACACATTTCAAGTCAAGCATGTGCTTAAATATATATAATCTCAATTACTAGAATGAAATGTTTAGAACGATTATAAAGCAAGATCCTGGCTATCCCAAATTTTTATATAGTCACCTTTTATTGAACATTGTTTCTTGTTTTCTTGTTGGCAGCCTTGCTCATCTCAACTTCCAGTTCTTCCATCTGCATCTCCATCCCTCTCAGCTTTTGATTCATTGTCTCTACCCTCTTCTTTGCAGCTTCATCTGTGACAATATTCATACATATTTATTTATTTATTTATTTATTTATTCCGTACTAAAAAAACAATAATTCTGATTTTGAAGTTGCATGAACAAATGTTTGTCATGAAATCATGAGACCTGCAGCAGTTAAAAAGAAAAATTAACTTTTAACCCATCAAAATAAATGGACTTCAACTGAAGCCTAAAACTGGATTAGTTGCTTGGCTTCTCAATTGTGAGACTCCACTTCTAAGTTAGTAACATAAGATTCTCTATCTCACTCTCTACTTCATCTTCTTTTTAATAGTTTTTTGTTGCATTTCAAGGGTGAAAACCAAGCACAAAGCTTGAGACAGACAGAGATGATGATGATGAGGAATTTAATAAACAAGACAAGCACATAGTTTAATTAATTAAAACCATGCACTTGAAGATAGCATGCAATTTGAGAGAGAGAGAGAGAGGGCATACCAAAGGTTGAAATAAAGTTAGAAATGGTTAAAACTCTGTCATCAGTGGTGGTAATAGTTGTTGTACTAGCATCATTCAAGTTATGCTCTTCTTCAACCTGCTGCTTCTTCATCCTCCCTCCCATCTCCCCTTAATTACTTCCTAGTTTTATCTCTCTCTCTCTCTCTCTCTCTCTCTCTCTCTCTCTCTCAATATTTTGCTTATGTTGGGTAATAAAACTCAATTCCTCATTAAATGCAGTCATGCCTGATGACAGATAGTGAAATTGCCTTTACAAAAAAAACAATAAGTTCATGAAAAATCAAGTTTCTGATAAAAAAAAACATACATGTGATACTAACCTTGTCTTTCAATTTCTTAGAAAAATGAAACACAAATGAAAATTCTGCCTTTGATGGCATATGACTACAATCTAGATCACTAATCACATCTGCAACCAAAGAAACCTTAATCATTTAAAATATATTAGAATGGGTAGAAAAGTATCTATGATCACTTGTTCGAGTGTGGAAACTAGCAATAATTAATAATAAACAAATAAAGCATGTCTTCTTTTTCAGTAATTTTTGCCCCACATTTTCCTAATAAGATCCTAGCATTCTTTTCATTAAAAACTGTTCCCTAGAGCTAGGCAAAAACATAAAAGAACAGGATATATTCATCTCAATACAACATGTAATTTGAATTCATAATTTAGAAAACAACAACTAAATGAGATTTGACTGATATACAACATTATTCCCAAAGTTAACATAAAAAAAATATATATTGTTAGGATAAGGATTCCTTAATCTCTCTCTAGTGTAGTGTAGGTTTCCACCAGTATTATATATATAGGCGTTGTCAAAGAGAGCATGAATTGGAATAGGAAAGGAATTTTCTTAATAAAAACCGACAAAGTGTTATAACCGGATGTAAAAGTTATCAATGATTTTCCATGAAGCCAATTTCTGCCATTGGCACCAAAAAATTCTTAAAAATGGTCATACCCAATTTATGCCCTTTGGCAGTCAATGCACTAACAGATTTCCGTCAAGTTTGTTATTTCATGATCCTTGGTGCTAAGACATAGAACATCAAATACATAGGTCTGAGCTACATGCAAAAGAGTTCTCAACCAGAACTCAGTCACCTCTCTTTTAATGAATTATTTAACGAAGATATCTTGCATGTTCATGGCCATAGAGATAAGAAACCTGCACAACATGAATGTACATTTTTCTGACATACATATTTTAAGAACAATAGACAAATTAACCACAGTGAAATCATTGAACCAAGAAGTTGCCAAATTATTTCTCCTTTGTTATCAAAACGAAACGAAAGATTATAAAACGAAAGATTATAAAATCTTCAAATCATAAATTAAAACAAGAACTCCAAACTCTCAAAACGAAAGATAATCTGCATAAACCTTAAAAAAAATAATAAATAAATAAGTAAAAACAAGAAAGAAGAACAGATCTAGAAAGCTCACTCCTGGTAAGCAGAGAGGATGAAGACGGAGGCAAAGAGAACTCTCCCCGCGAACGAGACGAACCCCATAACGATGGTCGCCGAGAGAGACGGAGTGAGAGATCTGGAATTCGCTGGTGACGAAATCGAAGCTTGGGGCTTTGCTGGAAGACTGGGGTGAAGACTGTAGGCCACGCAAAAGCACTAGATCTAAGGCCATGCCATGAAATCAGAACCAGTAACAACATGACACTAACCTCGACGAAGAATGCAAGCGGGAGACGATATCTGATCTTGGATCACCTTAAATTCCCAGACGAAGAAGGCGACGGATCAAGGATGGAGAAGAGAAGATGAAGAACAAATGGGAGAGCGATAGTTGGACCCAAATATTATTATTTAATTGGATTTTTAAAAGATTTCATAAGATTTCATTAAAATAATTTATATTCATAATCCAGTACAATTTAATAAAATTAAAATTAGGTTTCATATAATTGAAATATTTTAATGTGACTAAATTTAAAATATTATTATTTAATTGGATTTTTATTAATATAATATTTTGAAATAATAATAATTTATTTTTTAATATTATATATCTTTTTGGCTTTTATTTTTTTAAATTGAAAATTAATAATTTTTAAAATTTAATATATATATATAGCTGCTAATACATAAATTAGCCACTATAAAAATTATTGTTAAAAAATAAATTTATATATGCAGTAGCTAATTTAAAATTTTACCACTAAAAATACATCTATAAAGGTGAATTTTAAAAATCTGCCGCTATATATATATATATATAGCGGCTAATACATAAATTAGCCACTATAAAAATTATTGTTAAAAATTAATAAATAAATTTATATCTGCAGTAGCTAATTCAGAAATTTGTCGCTAAAAATACATCTATAGGGGTGAATTTTAAAAATCCGCCGCTATAGAGGTCTAATGCGGCTAATTTATAAATTCGCCGCTAAATTTAGTCGCTATAACACAACTTTTTTGTAGTGTATAAGAGGGTTCAAGGTGGAAAGATACATAACATAAAATTATATTAACATAACCTCAAAAGATTCTAATGAGCCACTATCTTTCCAAATGATGTACTAATTACATTTTTATTAATAGTGAACTTTATAGATGATAACTCTAATATAAGTATATCAAAAAGAGCTTTATCTAAAGGTATGAAATACAAATCAATAGTCTTTACCAAATCCTTCATATGTTCCCACTCAAGAATATTAAACTCTATGTATACTAGTAAATATGTGATTTTAACAAATATTATTCTCAAGTGATCAGATCATTCATAATATTTATACAAAACAATCACCATCTAAATACTAGTGTCCAAGATAACAGCAGGTCCAAAATTCACAATAGTGTAAACATTGCACATATACTTCAAGAAGAGAAGATCAATCTTTTCGCACCATATAGTTATCATCATTTGGATAGAGAACATTTGACCATCATATGAAAACCCTGAAACTAAAATTTTTGTGAATAAACAATCATGTTTATGAAACAAGATTTGAGGTAAATAAACAAATCGGTATGCTTACTAATGCAAGCCATACCTAAGTCATGAATCTCTGCTTCTGGACCAAGATATAAATACACAATAAGTTCATAATCACATATAAAACTAATGGATAATTCACATTAATTAATACATGTGTGTGACTTAAAAAAAATATGAATTAACCATTATTTTATCCTGATCAGTTATGCAAATACAGTAAAATCCCTGTGGAGCAAAATTACTATATCAACCATAATAAATCACAACTTGCCACCTGATAAAACCAATAAATAATTAATATTCCTTAATACATGTGGGCAACTTAAGTAATAAGAATGATTTATTATTTTATCCTAATTAATTTTGAAAAATATAACAAAATCCCTGTGGGGTAAAATTATTATATTTATCATAATTAATTACAATTTATGCCATTTAAACTTGATGTTATCAATCACATGTGTAATATGTCATTTTAAAGGAAAATCATATATGTTATGGCAACGACATAATTAGCAATAGTAAATATGACTAGGCAACATTATTTTCAAGAATTACTATTGTTTATGAAACTTGAGTTTTACTATCTTGACACTACACCAATTTATTGTTTTAGAAGCACATAATTAGAGGGTGTTTTAAAAAAACTGGTTTTATAAAAACATTAGAGCACTAGAGTCAAACTATTACAGCTTGTTTAAAGAAATCAGTTTTAAAAAATAAAAATATTTTTTTAAAAAACCTAATTACCTCTCTCTCTCTTTTTCTTGTTTCCCTTTCACTCTCTTTGAAGACAAGGTCCATCGCCTGCGCATCTCGGCTCTTTCGCTTACCTTTCATTCTCTCTTTGAAGACGTTTTTCATCTCTTAGGCCACACAACCAGAAGCCAAATTCTCTCTCTTTGAAGATGAGCTAGACCTAACCATCACTGGAGTTGGGGCTGCATTGCTGAAAATTGTGCCAATGACCTTGGCCTACACCGGTTTGGAGCCATCTATTTCTGAAGATGGGACCGGACCACTAGAAACTATGCCAACGACCTTTTCCTACAATGGAATGAGGCTCTCCATTGCCAGATCCAGATAATCGAACAATAAGTATGCATGATTTTATTGCTCTTCCAATTTGACTCTCAGATTTGGGAATTTGTGGGTTGTTGAAGGTATTGGAGATTTAAAAAGTTTCTTTTGCAACCGGTCTTGAGACTTGAAGTTATTGTTATTGTTTTCCTTTATAGATCTAGGATTAAAATGATTGATCCATAGAGTTCAGCTTTTAGAAAAGACACTGGATTTGTGCTACAGTTTTAAGTAAGTGTTGACATTCATGCGGAGACAATATTTGAAGCTTTATATAGAGGTGGATTGGCAGCAGAACTTTGTGTAAAGATATCAAATTAATCATAAATGTTTCTTTCTTTCTCTTTCATCAATTTTTTTGTGAGTCTTTTGGTCAGCAGTACAATTTGCAAGCAATATTTGTATTAGTTTTGAACATTTTGTTTCATCTATCATTTGATGACATGCCTGATAAATGTAGATTTATGTTTGCCAACCAAAGATGAATTAATTTAGATGGCATGCCTGATACAATTTTTGCTACAGTGTAATTTAGATATTTGACAAAAAAAGGAAATAGTTTTCATGATTTTTTCGATCAGTATGGACAACTTTCTTTATGTTTAGTTGGACTATCAGAATAAGATTGATTAGAAAATGAATGGGCATTCTTGTTCTTATCTTTTTCTTTTGATTGATTGGAGAATGAATGCATTTTCAGAATAAGATTGATAGTACGGAAAATGAATTTCATTTGACTGGTATGCCATATTTTCAGTTACCATCTCTAGTTGTTACATACTCATGATAATGTTCAGATCATATATTATTTTTTCATTGGGTATCTTATTGTGTTATTCTTCCATTGAAAGCTAGTGCCATATTTTATTTTTTGACCTATTTAAATTCTTTTTGTTTCCCTCTCTATTTCCCGGGATCCTTTCATGAGTTTGCTTGAACATTATCTATTGATGTGATTTTTAACTGCAGATGTAAAGATCTTGCAAGTACATGTTGAGACTTATTGCAAGTGATGGTTATATCATGAGTTGATACAGGTGAGATCTATATGAGTTGCAGTTCAATTGATCTTTCTATTCTCATTTGACCCAAAGCAATGCCCTGGTATGAATTGTTTGATCTACTTAGGCCATCAGATTATTTTTTATATAGACTCTGCAGGCACACACACACACACACAAAAAGGGAAAATGTTAGAATGATATAAGACCTAATATGTCATTGCTTTTTCCCAATCAACTTTTGCTGTTGCTGTAATAACACAAGCCTGTGTTACATTTTGCTTTCAAGCTTTTAACTGAAGTTTATTAAACTTTTGTTTTGAAGTTTAGTAACTTATATATCAACAGAGAGCTGTTTCATTATTCCTATTTGTAAGATAGAATGCATCAAAATGAAAAACATGTACCTATATATGGAAAAGCTGATAGTGATGTTGGTGAGCATGTGTAATTAATTTTGTATTTTTTTTTATTTGTGTTTGTGTGTGTGTTTGGATATGAATGATGCCCATACTTGAACTTAGAACACAGAAAGTTAATTGACTATAAGTTTTCATGAAAAGCATTTGGTTGGATTGTTTAGTTTCTGACAAATCGAGACCTAAGGATCAGACGACTCATTGTATCTATCTTTACATAGTTTGTATTAATTAATTAATTAATTTTCTTTGAGCTGTTTAGTTTTCTAATAATGGATACCTAGCAATCCGTCCCAGTTATTCTATTTGTATTTATTATGCCTACTTTTCTTTAATTATCCGAGCACTAGTTTTTTTCGCTTCAGAGGTCAAGGCCTAGATAGTCAGACCTTGTCATTCTGTATTACTAAAACATTTACCAGGAAGTTGATATCAAAGTGTGACCACCATCAGAAAAATAAATAATGCAACCTTGAGTTATCTTTTAAATGAAATTCTACTAAGCTTGTTTGCTAATGAGCAACCTGGTGAATTGTAGTCAAATGTTACAAAATTCTTATTTTCTCACCTTCAACAGCAAAAATTTTCATTTTCTATCAGATATATAGTCTATGAATCCCTTAAGAAAATTAAGGCAACCTTTTGCTTCCACTTTTCAATTCTGGAAATTAATACACTTTGATAGCATTACATTTATATATATAGTCATAATATGAGTACAAATAAGCAGTACTCATATTATGAGTATAGCAGTACTCTATCCAATAAATGACAAATAAACTAAAAATGAAACAATGAAAGATTTCTAAAAATCAGCAATAATATGAGTACAACATCAGTTAATATAATCTCCTTTTCTTTTATTGCATTTACCTAGAAAAGTTTTCAAGAAATAGTGCATCAAACCAATTCACACGAAAGATGGAGACTTGCAACCCAAAGGTACAAAAGAAATACTATTAACTATTAGTCCCTCCATGCTTTCCTTATCAATAAATAACTCTTCTAATCAGTTTTTATATCCCTAATACATCTTTTTTTTTAAGACATTTACTTTTCAGTCCTGTTCCCATAAAAAAAACCGGTAATGGCGTTAAGAATAACCCAAAAATTACCAAACTACCCTCAATAGTGATTACAATCTTTCTTGGGGACAGAATTTACAAAATACTCCACAAACTACTCCTCAAATGCAGCATTAGGAAGAGGCACGAGAGCTGTTAGAAATCTAAGATGTTGGGTTCTGATTTTCTCTCACGTCTCCTCCATTGCTCTTGTTCGTCTTCTTCATATCCTCACTGAGCATCATCTGGAGATTTTTCCTGTTCGCCTTCTTCTTCTTACTGGAGTCAAATAATGTTTGATTGAATAGTGGCTTGCGGAATTAGGGACTCTATCCTATTTCCACGCATAGAATAGAGAGATTGAAGGTAGGAAGACACCTAGGGTTAGCACAAAAAAAGGTCAAGCTCCAAATGAATTGTAAATGCAAATTTTTTAGTCTTTTCGTGTCAATTTGGAGAGTTCTTGTAGATCTACTATGTGTGTTTTGTGTGTATAATATGCTGATTCCTATGTAACATAATGTATTAGTGTTTGTGACTTAGTTTTCACATTCACAATGAATTGATCGTGTGCTCTTATTCTAATTTGATTATAGGAATAGCAAGATATGGCAACCAGCTTGGTGAAGGCAAAATGTTATTAGGCTTTATTGTAACAGCGCTAATAGAATTGAAGAAGCACATGAGTCAAAGGCACTAAGAAATACTTCATGGAACACGCTTTGCCCATTTCATGAAAGTGGGGCCTGTAATGCAGAAGAGGAAGTGCTGGTCATGCTAATGCAAATGTATAGCAATCATATCCAATGTTTCAAGGTAGGTGCAACCACAATTGCTTTAAGGCCTGAGGATGTGGCCTCATTATGGGTCAGTGCTGTGATGGTGATGTCGTATTTTTCAAACATGGGAAGGAGCATTCTAACTTCAAGGAAATGTATCTCGATAAAATGCATAACGTGCATCTATATGCAATCAAAGCCAACCTACTGAGGTTTATCGGTAATAAAATCAATGATGTCGTATCGTTCAAACATGAGAAGGAGCATTCTGACTTCAAGCAAATGTATCTCAATAAGATGCATAACGGGCATCTAGATGCCATCATGGCCTGCCTAGGGTGTACACGCTCACATATCCATTTAACGTATGTGTGTTTTAGTTTAGCGAAAGTCTTTCGTATGTATTTTGATCTATTACTGTGTACATTTCCTATAAATTAATGTCATCTTGGAATTTGTGTGGTGCAGGTCTGTTATTTGGAGGAATGATTACAAGTTCACTACTCGTGACCATCTATATGTCCTACTCGAGGGTAAGAACAAGTCTCTGATAATGTCATCAATGTGCTCATCCTAATCATTCATATAGCCTTACAACCGGGTAGGAAATCAAAGGCATATCATTGCTGTACTGATGCTGTACTCATATTATTGGATAAAAATCTTTCATTCCCTTAACTGATGATGTACTCATGTTATCGTTGTACTCATATTTTTGGAAGATGGAAATCAAAGTTTATTGGATACAGAATTTGATACGGGAATAGCGGGGAGGAAAAATAGCAGTAAAAAAAAAATCTAGGCTTTGTTTGGCTAATATCAAAGGCATATACATGAATATGTGTGTGTGTATATATATTGCAAATATTTTTATGGTTTTTTGGTGAGTATGAAATGCTTAAATATGCTAATGGTATCTGCTTGAATAAGGTCTATTCCTTATCTTATTCACTTGCCAAACTTGGCAATAGATGATTCATGGTATTGAAAGCTTAGATCAGACTTGATTAATTAAATTGCAGTCTGAATTCAAGAAAATTTTGACCTTTTATTACCCTTTACTGGAATAAGATCATGAATACTTGTAACCAAACCTATCTGATAAAATGCTCTTTCGTATAAGAATGAAATAAGGATGATTCATTTTTGTTTAGGCTTGCCACCTCCCACGTTTTGCTTGAGGATTTTGTATCTATTTTTTTTTAGTGGCAGTGTCACCTGATTAGTGACTAATATCCATTTGATTAATATTCTATTCAAGTAGTTGGTTTGTGGGACAATTTAAATACTAGAACCTAAAATATTGTGCCATTGAACTCTGATTGAAATCTACAAGCTTGTTTTACTTGCACATTAGAACTTTCGATAAAGATATGCACTCATAGCAGTTCTTCTCAGTGAAAAGATAACTAGGAAAGCGAGAAGTTCGTTAAGGATTTATGTCTGATTTAACGATTCCTATTTCTTCCCCTTGACAGCTGTTTCTCTACTAACCACACCTCTGAATGATTTAAATCTTAATGAAATGTGTCTATAGTGTTTCAACTGCATTTAAATCTTATATTTAGATTTTGTATTACTTTGTTCTGAGTCATATATACTAGATTTTTCTTGAGATATAATTCAATTATAGCTTGGTATTCATGTAAATTATTTGAGATATATTTCAATAATATATACTTTGTTCAGAGTCATCTAAATCATTTGATATCCATGATAAGCACTTGGCATTGAAAATATAGCTTTATAAATCTCTACTATTTGTAGGCTTTCACGATCAGGGGTCCTATACATCCTACACATCTCTCTATTTGTCCATTTGGTATTCACTTATTCACTCAAATTAATCATCTAAATAAAATTTATTATTAATTTTTGAAAAGCTTGAAATATTTACATTTAATATTTTTGATTAAAGTTTTTCGAGATAATATTTTTAAAAACTTTTTCCTACTTTATTTTGTTAGTAGGTCAATGATCTGCGCTAATTGATTGATGCAAATGTTTCACTCTCGATTTTTATAATCAATTTCAACTAAACTTCTTATTTCTTATAGAAATTCTAGCAATTTTAGTACTTAAGCAAAGAAATATTTCTCATAACCATATTTCTATATTTTTTATTTAGTAGTTCTTTATTTGACTTTACTTACAATCATAGCTCTTTATCGGATAATGTTTGTCTACTTTTATAGGGGAATTCATGGTTATAAATCAAGAGGCTTGAAGATTACGAGGTTTCAAGAGGCTTTTTATTCTTTGTGTAATTAAGCAAAAAAAATACACTGTGATAGAATTAGATAAAATACAATGAAGTTCTTTTATGTTTTGTAATCAAGCAAAATATATTGTATTTCAGCTTATGACTCATCAATAAAAATATATCGAATTGAACTTAGAATACTTATAATTATGTTCAAATATTTGTTATTTTAGATTTGCAAGTTAACTTTGTTTGTGATTAGTAAATAATAAATTAAAGTTCAGTACAGCTAATGAGAAAGCTTAGAGGTGGGTATAACAGCCTCTAAAAGTAAAAAGTATTTGTTTTTGAGGTGGTTATATTGGTTAAAAATTATTAGTTTTTATGGCGGTTATAACCACCTCTAAAACAATCTAAAGAAAATTGAAAATTACCAGCTATGGAGGAAGTTATAACCAACCACTTCTACAACTTATAATTTTCCGAGGTAGTTTTAACTCCTCTAAACTTGTAAAAAGAAAACCCTTACATATGTAAACCTTACAATAACGGTTGGTAGAAACTGGCTCTAATGTGTAGAGCAGGCTTGATATGAGGTGTTTTAAAGGCAGATGAAAAAATCAACACTAAAGCTGTAGAAGCGGTTAAAACCACCTCTATAGGATGTGGAAACCGCCTCTAAAACTCTTTGTAGTTAGGGATGGCAACGGGTCGGGTTGAGTGAGGATTTTACCATAACCGCACTAGTACCCGCTACCCCCACCCATATACTCGAACCTGAACCCGAGCCAAAACCAGATCGGTTTTCAAAACCCCAACCCACACCCGCACACAACAGGGAATCCGGTACCCGTGGGGATATCCGCCCTACCGTAACCCTATTTAAGAATATTTAAAATGAAATTAAAATACCAAGTAGAAATTAAAAATGTCAATCCAAAATCATAGTTTTATTTATTTGAATGAACACCATAGAGTAGGAATTGAAAATGGACATTCAAAGCAACACTAAATAAACAAATTCAACAAAAAATAGACATTCAAAGTAAGTTGAATAAGAACAAGAACAATTTGCTCTATAGAACAAGGCGGAAACTTGGAGAGAGACCTAATGTGGTGAAGGAGAAGGTTGTTGCCGTTGGAGAGAAGTGGAAAGCTTCGGAGTTCGGACTTGGTGAAGGAGTTGGTGGTTTCGGAGGAGGAGGAGAAAGTTGTCGTCGTTGGAGAAAAGCTTTTGAGGATGGTGGTTCCGGTCTTTCCGGAGAAGGAGGAGAAGGAGTTGATGAAGGTGTTTGACTGTTCGGAGATTTAGGGAGATTGATAGGGTTTGGTTTTAAAAACCCTAACAAAAAAAATTGAATATATATAATTGGGTATATTTTTTAAGTTAATTTCGAGTCGGGTTCGGGTTCGAGTCGGGTATCAAAATTCCCATACCTGCACCCACTTTATATTAGTTGAGTTTTACACGAACCCGACTTGAAACCCGGTCAAACTAGGTTTTCCCCGTCAAACTCGGGTCGGGTCGGGTTATACTTTGCCCACGGATTTCCCAATTATATTTTAATTGATTAATCTCACACTATAAAAGTTACAAAAATGATAAACAAAGAGCAACCAAAGAACAACTTCTTTTTATACTTCGTATAAATATTATAAGAAAGCACACACATCCAAACAAACATGCACGCACACACACACACATATTATTTGTCTTGCACAACAACAAAGTATATAGATAGAGATATCAAGCACATGATCGATGGTTGGCCTTGTCATTTACTGAGTGACTTTGGGTCTTGGCATCGGTTGTGATGAGGCAGCGAAGTTTGCAACATCATCCAATGTTTTTCACAGATTATTTCAGCCAAGTTGACAACATTAAGTTTTTGTCTTTGCTTCCACAACTACAAATAATACTCTCTCCCAGAGGCAACACTGAGAACAAACTGAAGTTTCAAGAAAGGGCAAACTATAATATTGTACTAACTTGCACACGATGCCTTTTCGGAAGGCTGAGAGGTGGTAGGGCCTAAAAGGAAAACATAATCATCAGTTCAAACTCATAATATTTCAGCACTAATAATGTCACAAAGGCCGGTGACATGCCTTATCCATATCAACACGTTCAGATGTCCCTTTGAAACATCCTTTTTGTTGCACCACTAGAACGTTTGATTTATCCTCAAGATCTTCCGCACTGGTTACTGCATACTAATTTAAAAATATGGATCATATGATGAAATAGGAGAACGGAAAAGTTATGTAATAAGAAAATATTAGCATAGAATAATAAAAACAAAAAGGCTTACCCTTTCTTGGAGGTTTAACTGCTCTGACTATTGCTTCATGGGGAGAGTCATTCACTCTGTGGGATCCTTCTCCACTACAGATGCTCTAAACATGCTTTTGTTGCTTAAAACTGTTGAAGAGAATGAATTCAAATACAACATGTGAAAAGATAACCTTAACCAGATAACCATTGGCTGGGGTCCAAAGGGACCATAGTAGTATTAAACTTAGCTAGCTAAAACACAAAAACCAAAAATGTTGGAGGAAGTCTAGGAGAAATCTATTAGCATACTAAAAGATGAAAATTTGTAGTTGAGCTAAATGAAATGAATGTCTGAGCTTCATACCAACAAAACAAATTGGCTTCCTCTAAATATGACAAATTTGCTGTACTATGAAGGATTATATTACTTTTTTCAAGACAACACTTAAGAAGAAAATATATCATTTTCTTATTGAGTAATATAAACTTCCTATCAGTCAACCTTATTGAGTAATATAATCGCTTTCACCAAGTTCGTGACAAATTCAAAAGATGTCAAAAGGAGTCAGAGAAAACTTTTAAAGTGTTCTAGTTCAAATGACAATAATCTTATCAGATTCCAAGCCCCACCTTCATTGGAGAATATTTTGAGAAAGGGGTATGGTTATGAGCCAGCTCCAAAGTAGCTATCCAAAAAGTGCAATTGTCCGCCCTACAGGAAATTTAATTTTATAGTTGTTTCAGTGAGAGCAAACATGAGTTTAAATTCCCATTATCTGTAATTTTATAGTTGTTTCACTTGACAAGAACTATAAATTCTCGGAATCAATTGAACTTGGGAAGTAATATTTGAAAATGTCGCTACTTTGGGAATCCTATGGTAGTTGAGATACCAAGGTATTCTATATGCAATGTGAAATATATTTTTTAAATACATACACTTTGTTCTATGCAACGGTATTAACAAATGTCCCATCTTTGGTTTTATGTAATTTCTAGAACATATCAAGTCATGAGGGTGCTACTCCATCATTACGGCTATTCTAATGCAGCAAAAATTAATTATATATTAATCCTAATATTTTATATTGAATGGAAAGTTAAAATAGCATGCCGTCTAGCTCTTTATAAAATTTTCTTGCAAAATGTTTTGTACCAAATGTGTTTGGCATACTCTCTTTGCATCAATTTATTTTGCTTTTTCCTCATGCAGCTAAAATCTCAAATAGATAACTATGAAATATATAAATGAAATTTCATAAATTTAAAATATTATCATTAAACATGTCATGAACACCGTTCTAACATCACTTGATAAAAAATCTACCAACCAATCCCATTCTACTTGCTCTATCTCCAGCTCCACATGACATTTTCTTTTTGCACCCACTTTATCACCCTTAAAAGGATTGTAATGTGTCATTTTAAGTTGACATTTAAAGCCTTTCCATTTCTTGTTAAATGACTGAAGCACCCACTCTTTAAGAATAGTCTCAATATCAAAAGCATCCTATAACATAAGAAATGTTAAAATATCATAAATTTTATTTAGTCACTATTAACAATTTTCTAGAGCTATAATATTATTAATAATAAATGCACTCTTTGCCACACTTTCTCCTTATCTTTTTCTAGCAGTAATAACCTTAAATTGTTTTTCAAAAAAAAGAGAGGATCCTTTGTTCATAAAAGCGGTTATACATTTTGCATGACAGTAGTGTTCCAGCTTGATTTTTCTCATGCCTTTTCTTCATCTTTTTTCTTCCTTTCTTTTAACACATCCATGCATGGACCCCACCTCAATTTCTCCGAAACATCATGCTTGCATCCTCTATAAATAACATGCAATATTCAATGCAATGTTTGTCACGTAATTCACAACTAAAACAAGAATTGTGAAGAATAGTAAAAGTAATACTAAAAGCAAGACACCTTACAAAGGAGTGAGGATGAGGAGCTGGGATTCATGGGTTTCAGAGATTAGAGCACCAAATCAAAAGACTAGGATTTAGCTTGGCACTTATTCAACAACAGAAGCTAAAACAAGAGTTTATGATGCCGCTCTTTTGTGTGTTAAAGGCTCATCGGCGGAGCTCAACCTCCCTCATTTGCCACCACATGGCGTGCCCAACAATGTCAATCTCTTATCTCCTAAGTCGATCAAAAAAGCGGCCGCAGTTAAGAATACAATTTTACTTAGTGATCAGAAAGTGATGCCCATTGCCATCACACCACCACTGATACTGTTAGAATTTGGGGATTTTTAGTCTCCGAAGTGCATTGAAGAGGAATTGTATGGTTGTGCACTCTTTGATACATTGTACGTGGAAGAGTTGGAGGAGGATGGTTATGCCCATTTAAGGAGTTTTAATTAATTTAGTGTTCTTCATATATATGTTGATGAAAGGGAGGTGAAGGCCAGGGAGAAAACAGTGAAGAAGTAGTATTTGAAAAGATTGGTAGTATTTGATAAGATTGGTTTACTGGAGAAAGAGATATCTTATTTCTGAGAATACCAAGTAGCGCTAGTGCCTAGAGTAAAGACACTCCTGGATGTGCTTCTCCTGTCATCAAGTGAGCTCACGTAATCACTGTCAAAATATCCCTACAATTTAAACTTAGTAGTGCATCTATACCAAATCTCAAACCCAGAGTCCTTGCAATGTATTTAAGGATTTGTTTAGCCGCTCCACATGTTGTTTTGTGGGATTTTGTATGTATCTTAACAATATATTGATAGCAAACATAACATCAGGGCGCGTGTGAGTCAGACAGAGTAAACCTGCCACAAGAATTCGATATTTCTTAACATCAGCTTTCCCGGTGCCATCTTCAAGTTGCAGTTTTTCTACTATATCCATAGATGTTGTAGCAATCTTACATCCTTGAAAACGGAACCTTTTGACTAAGTCTTCTGCATATTTCTTTTGTGACAAGAATATTCCATATTCTTCTTGAATTACTTCAAGCCCTTAGAAATAATGCAAGGGACCTAGGTCAGACATGTCGAACACCATCATCATCCCACATTTGAACTCTTCTGTGATTGTTTAGCATGAACCCATATAGATGATGCTTTCCACGTAAAGACACACCATCAGATTCCCTTTCCTTCCTTGAATCTTAGTGTACAGAGCAGGCTCCTTTTCACTTCTTGTACCCATGTAAGAAGTAACTATCCACCTTGCTTTAGCAAGCACGCGAAGTTTGTCACGGCCAATACAAAGCCTTATGCAACCTGTACACCTTATGTTCAGAACCTTGAATTATAAAACCTTCAGGTTGATGGATGTACACCTCTTCTCGGAGATCACTCTTTAAGAAAGCCAAATTGACGTTTAATTGGTAGACTGGCCATCGTTATTGTCAAGCTATAGAAAGAAAACAACGCATCATTGCAAACCTTGCTACCAGGGAGTAGGTTTCATCGAAATCAACTCCATGTACTTCTGAGTATCCTTTGGCAACTAAGCGGGCCTTGTACTTCTAAACGGTACCATTTATGTTGTCTTTCATCTTGTAAATCCACTTTAAGCCAACTAGTTTCTTTCCCTCCGGTAAATCAACGAGATCCCAAGTGTTGTTTTGTTGGATAGACATGATTTCTTCCTTCATAGCAACCAGCCACTACTCTTTTCCTGTAGCTTCTTCAAATTAAGTGGGATCAGTAATAGTGAGGGTAAAGGAACAATTTTCATATATTTCCCTCAATGTTCACACTCTCAAATGAAGGAAGCACATCAAGGTTTTTTGCTGATTGTGGAGTGGAAGTTTGATTACCAGCTTGATCGTCAATAGTTGGAAAAGTCGGAGTTGCAGCTGCAGCGTGTGAATCTGTGGTTGCACCAGCAGATTGTGATGTGGGAATTATATCCGCAGTTGAAGAGCCCGATCTTTTACCAAGATCATCTGTAATATTAAGTGGTGTCTTCATTTGCTTTACACCATCTTCATTCCACTCCCAACCAGCATTCTCTTTAAAGACTACATTACGACCCACAACCACTTTGCTAGTGATTAGATTATACAATTTATAGGCTATTGAATCACTACAATTATCTATTATACATTTCTTTGATTTTCTGTTAAGGTTTTGTTGATGCTGACAGTATCAATGTATAAGACAAGCATCCTAGCACTTTTAAATGAGAAACCGAAGGGAGCGTGCCTTTCCATGACTCATAAGGGGTTTGATTTAGTATAGGTCGTGTTGGTGAGAAGTTCTGTACATATGCAGCGGTCTCAATTGCCTCCCCCCAGAATTTATTTGGAAGATCCTTGCCCTTCAAGAGCCTTCTCACCATTTTAACACAGTGTGATTTTTTCTCTCCACCACATCTTTTTGCAGAGGAGTATATGAGCCGTCAACTCTCTATGAATGCCAGGATCTTCACAGTTTGCTTTGAATTCATTTGAAAGGAATTAACCCCCTCTATCAGTGTGCAAATGTTTGATGTGAAGGCCACTTTGTTTCTCGATTAAGGATTTAAATTTCTAGAAATGTTCAAGTGTTTGTGACTTGTAGCTGAGGAAATGTACAAGCAATTCATGCGTGTATGGTTATCTGTAAATAATAAGAAATATAAATTACCTCCAAGTGACCTGGTTTGCATAGGTCCGCAAATGCCGGCATGAATTAATTCAAGAGGTTGCGATGCTCTATTTGTAGAAAAAGTCCTCCTTGTTTGTTTGCCATACACACGTCCTTCGCACACATCAATTTGATCAATGCTTGGCAAGACTTCAACCATATTCTTCTAGTGCAGTAGTTTTAATCCTCTGATATTGAGATGTCCAAAATGAAGATGCCAAAGGGTGGACTCATGCTGGACAACTGCAGCCATGTTGACATGACCCACCATGGACACATCAAGTGGAAACATTTTCTTTCTAGTCATTTGGATATAAGGCAATTGCACTCCTGTAGCTATATCTTTGATGGAACAAACCCTATCATCAAAGAGGATTGTAAAACCGCATTGGAGTAGCTTCCCAACACTTCAAAAGATTATGGGCCAAGGTTGGTACATACTGCACTCGAATTATCTTCACATTGCCTTGTAGTGTCTGGATCCCCACATTGCCTTTTCCTTCCACCTAAAGCTCTTTGTTGTCACTCAATGTGACCATCAGGTTGTATGCCTGGTCGAGCTCAGTGAACGAACTTTTCATCCTAGTCATGTGACACCCACTATCAATGAGCCAGACACTGCCTGCGTTGTTTTTAGCTTCATTGATAACCATGAAAAGATTACTAACCTTATTCTCTTCAACATCATTCATGTTTTTATCTTTAAACTAGCATTCCACCTTGATGTGGCACTATTTTTTGCATTGATGGCATTCTATTGGACTTCTATGGCTCCGCATGTCACTGCATGGTTGTCGACAATCACCACTCCTTCCTCTGCCTCATCAACGATATCTTTCTCTATAGTCCTAGGTGATGCTTGACTCATCTTTTGGATGGAATGCATGCTCTTCAGCCTTCTCTATAGATCCTATCATTCAAACTTCATGGGCTTTTAACGACCCACTCAACTCTTCAAAGGAGAGAGTTGTGAGATCCTTAAACTACTCAATAGCTGCTACAACATGATCAAAACGTGGAGTCAAGCTGCATAGCATCTTGGTAATGACAGTGGATTCAACAATGTGATCACTATGGGACTTCATTTGATTAACAATTATGAACATCCTTGACATGAAAGCCTGTACATTCTCATTACCCTTCATGTGTATCATTTCGAAGTCCTACCTCAACACTTGCAGATTCACAGTGATCACTTTGGAAGACCCTTGATATTCAGTCCTCAAAATCATCCAAGCTTATTTGGATATCGTCGCTGAAGTGATAGGAGAGAATGCCATTTCATTGATTACCTGTTGTATAAAAAATAACGCCTTGGAATCCTTCCTTCTATTGTCCTTGAGTCCCGCATCATCATCAGCGTCTACAAAGCTATGCTTTACCAAGTCCCACAGCTCTTAAGATCTAAATAGCGTTTCACTTTGATAGCCCAAAATTCATATCCTTCTCCTGTGAAAATGGAATAAGATGGCTGAGAAATACTCACAGCTTGATTGCCTATAGCCATGAGATGTCACATAGCTTTGGTAATAAACTTGTTGATGAAAGGGAGATGAAGACCAGGGAGAAGACAGTGAAAAAGTAGTATTTGATAAGATTAGTTTATTAGAGAAAGAGATATCTTATTGAGATGATTCCAACTCATACAAACTTACTTATATATAAATACATAAGATTTCAACTCCACGACTAACAACCACACTAACCATTAGCATGATAAACTGGGAACTAAATAACAACCCAATGACCAAGTCAATTAACAACATCATGCATCACGTGACTGCATAATTCATCCTACATGCTACATGGCTATTATCCAGCAGCTCCTAACTCTTCAACAATATATATATATATATATATATATTGCAAGAAATTGCAATAATACATATAGATTAGAACACACACACATATATAGCATAAAATACCCATTCATGCTCATCAAACCAATTTATTTTCCAAAAAATAAACAAAGTTTGCATTTCAAAGATTTGATTTGCAAAATGATATATTTTCTAAAAAAGTGAATTTGGAATCTCGAGCAAGCAAATAATAGTCAAGAAATCTCTCTAAACTCTAGCCGCGGTCGGGACTAAGTTTAGAACCGTCAAGGTACACATGTCCTTACTGTTGACCCACCGTGTCCATGTGGTAACTCCGGACTACTGATGTTAGTATAATCAGCACTCTATGCGCCACCTGAAGTGGACAAATAAACTGAGTTGACCACACCACCTCTAAAGACTGGCCCTTGGGGACCCCCTACAACAACATGCAGATTCCAACCCCATCACCAACAAAACCACAATGAAGTATATCCACAATATAATTCATGTAAATCATTTCACGAGGCCCTCATCCAGGAAAAGTATTCACATAACACGATTGAACATCATTACCATATGGACCGAAGCCAAGAGTGTAACTTGTGCATAAAATTCCACAATTCAACTCACTTTAATATAGCAACATAGCCATAATCATTTTCATCTAGCTTCAAGAGTTTTGCTTATAAAATAGAAATTCTAGAAATTTATTTCAAACCAATCAAAGCATCAATTCATCATGATAAACCAGGGATTTGTTTTAAATCAAACAATCAATATATATATTTAGATAGTATTCAATTAAAAATGTGCAATCATATAACCCACTTACAACTTGGTGATGGAACCTCAAGAGCATTACTCATCCACAGGCTCTTTGTCTCGGGCCGAATTGTCCCAGCCTACCTAAACACCAACACACACACACACATACACCCAAAAACAAGCAAGAAGATAAGTGAAAGAAATCACGAAAGAAACCCTAAGTCTCAGAAAGCAAAATAACCTTACTGAGTGCTATTGCTGGCCCAAACTGAGGTTCCAAGGTCTCCAAAGAGCTACAAAGGTTCTTGGCTTCTATCCAGACCAAGGAATCAAGGAAATGAAAAAGATTTACTGGTGCAACAATAGTGCTACAGTAACCCCGCGATTTCATGGATGAAAATTACTCAAGATTTACACAAGATACAAAGAGAATCAAACTTTACAATATTCTACACAACAAACAAGAAGATATTGCAAGCTTGAAGGTTTAAAAATAATCATCCATTACAAGCCCTAGTTCTCCTCAACCAAGATGAAGAATATGGAGTGAAGAGGAGAATAATAATTCATACCTTGATGATTTCAAGAAGAAGAAGAAGTGAAAGGATAATCCTTCAATCCACAAGCATAAAGGAGGTGGAGAAGGTTGATGAAAGATCTCATTCAAAGAGAATGAAGAACAAATGAGGAAGAAGGGTTAAAAAGGAAGAAAAATAGGTAAAAGACCATCGTACCCTTGCTTCATAACCCTATAAAATGATCGGTGATGAAGGAACTCGTACCCCTCAGGAGGCTGAACACTCTCCGGAGGTTAAAATTCCACAAGCAGCAATTACCTCACCTATCCCTATTGGAACCCTCCTAACATTGGAACCCTTACTACTTCTGAGGCTTTAGTACCCGTCCCTATTCCAGTGACATCAATGGCCAAAGGCGGTAAAGCTAACATGCCCCAAGGGTAAAAGGTAACGCACAATTGTGCTAGAAGAAATTCAAACTAGTCCTTGTAATCTTTCCCCGGAGAGGCCTCCTCCAAAGCGCGGCTCCATCAAGAAGACACCATCAAAAAGGGCTCCGTCGAAGAGCACCCCTCCTTAGAAGAAGACCCTACTGAAGCGGGCTCCAGAAAGGGCGCAGAAGAGGACCCCGCAGAAGAAATCCTCTACAAAACTAAAGTTCCGCTCAACTGAAACATGTTACTCGCCGTTGACATACTGCTAGAGTCCCTCTTCGGGTTCCAGAAGGATGAACCCAAAGATGGCCTACTTGCGCTGGTACAGTGACTGTACAAGAGAAAAGTGAGGTTCAGAAGAAGCCGGACCCAGGGTTCCTCTACAAGAAGAAAAAATACGCAAGTTTTAGAGGACTAAACCAAATGGAACAAGCGGTTATCTCAATCTATTTGAACAAATGTCTTGACAGGTAAGTTTTCTTCATGTGTAATATTTCCGTCTTGTGTATAATCCGCACTTAATGTGTATTACTGTCAAATCTTGTCTAACACATTATCTTCCTATGTAATTATGTCACCAGTATCGTCATTTGGAGAGATGATTATGGGTGTACGACCAGTGAAAGTCTCTATATTCTCCTCAAAGGTAAAGATCAAATTCTAGATGATGTCGTTGACATCCTCATCCTTATATTTCGTGAAGAGTTGCTGACAAATCCGTACAAGAAGCGTGCTATTGTCATGCGGTCACTGGTGCTTGCTATGCAAAAAATGGAATTCGGTGTTGAGGAGGCATTATGTATGATTGAGGATGCTATGTTCGAGTATAAGGACGCAGAAATTGCACTTATGCCCATCATCTACAGCGGTCATTACCATCTACTGGTCTGTGACATTAAAAAAGAGAAGTACATCCATTAGTCATCCTTTCAGTCGCTCGTGTATGATGCCGACGCTATAGCCATCATAAGTGACTCCAATATTATTTTGAACCTTTCATCCTTTATCTCACTGAAGTGTTTTACTGATGGTTAATATTTCCCACGTTTCAGTATGAGCTCTTTGAAATGGGCGTCAAGATTAATACAGGGCCCAACATATTTAAGACCTTCTACTAGAGCATATATGGAACTGCCCCCCAACAGGACCCTGGAAGTGTTGGTTGTCAGTTTTGTCTCATGTGCTATATGGAACAAACCCTGCATTGGGAAAAGCCGGGCATACCTTCATCTGATGTCTTATACCTTGATAAGTGCTTGCTTGTATATATTTTATAATATCAGTTTACATGCATTGCGCAACACTTTTATCAGGTTTTATCATTGACAAGATGTGTTTTGTGTTCTTTTGTGCAAATAGGGCTTTGGAGACATGAAGTACAAGAAGAAGCAAAGATAGGGTGTGATGACACATTTCAAGGCCACAATAAGAAGCTGTATTCATATACATGGGGGTGTTGCCAACTTTCAGCAGAGTCCAAGTCATTACACAAACCGAAAGGGCACAAAGGCGGTACTACGTCCATGTCCCAGCTTCCGTACCCAAGTAGAAAAAGGTTCCTGAAGATTTCAAAGGATAGAAAGCCACGCACCCTACCACACGAGCGTGTGCCTGATTGTGTGGACTCAAAGGAAGACTTCGGGAAAAATCACTGTAGCAAAATTACTGTAGTAAAAGTACTGTTCACGCCCGTGTGGAAATTTCACACGGGTGTGTGGCTACAGTACACGGGCGTGTGAGTGGCCGTGTCGATGCCCGTGTGAAGCCCCGATTTCAATTTATAAAAGCCGCCTTGTGATAATTTTTAGGCATCTTTTTCTGCTACTTTCGAGAGACAAGGCGGCTAGGGCTTGGAGAGAGTTCTTTGCGGTTTTGGGAAGCCTTCCTCACTAACTGAGATCGATTCCTCCTTCGTCATAGCATCAAGGAAGCCATCGGCGACCTAGCTTCGAGGCGGAATCAATCTCGACGTGGAAGCTACCCATCAAGACCATCATCATGGATTTAGGGGGGTTATTTTTTATGTCTTTTGAACTTGTTTATCAATTCATTATTTGTTTTGTGACTCGCTCCATGGAGAGCTAAACCCCTAGAGGGTATTCAGACATGTAAACCCTAGGGTTCTTATTTTCATTAGATTTACATTGTGTTTCTATTCGAATTTATTAGTTTGAGTTTTACTCTTGAGTTCTTAATGCTTACTTGTGCTTTTGATTCCATTATTAATTGCCTTGCATGTTTTATTCAATCCAGTGAAGAGAGAGATCACCGCTAAGTTTAGAATTGCCAAGAGTAAAGAGGGTTGAGAGGGTGAGCCGTGAGATAGTGGAGTGTCCCCCTTTCCCTTCCGATAGATATCTCCTATCTCCATATTCCCTAAGTGTCAAGCAACCATATGTGGTGTGAGGCGTCGAGAGAATTCTCCGCCGGGACCTCGTAGGGGGTTAGGGATTTTTCACCTGGAGGCAGGGTTAGATCTACTTTTAAGAAATTGGTTATATCTTTGGGATCCCTAGAGTTTTAAGCAGTCATATGTGGTGTGAGGCGTCGAGTGAATTCTCCGCTAGGACCTCATAGGGGACTAGTTATCGGCGACCTGGAGGCAGGGGCCGTTATACCTTAGCATACCTACGACTTGTTCTTTTCGTTTAGAAACACTTATAATCTACATCCAACACCTGAATCCTAGGGGAGCATTGTCTGGATACCTCACTTTTATTGATTAATAACTCTTTTCTTTTCCTTTTTATTCCCTGCGCACTTGTAGTGACACTCTTGGGTTTGGCCATTAGATCATCACACACTACATTCATTAGCCTAGATAACAAGAGAGGAGCTATTACTAGTACTTCTGTTTCCTGTGGTTCGACAACCCGACCTTTTGGGTCCACTTTTATTACTTGACGACTCGTGCACTTGCGGTAACGCAAGGGGTTGACACACATCACCCTGTGTTGTTGCGGAACACACGCATCATACCCACATCTTCACTACATCACACAGATATTGGTTCATGGAATACGAAGAAAACTAATTCCGAATGCAGATGTGACAGAGGCCGTAGACCCGAAGGGGGACACCACCAGGAAAGTGGACGAGTCCAAAGATGATATCGTCACGCAGAAGGAGGACGCTAATCCATCCTGCAACTAATAATGTTGCGGCACCTCTCTCGTGAATGACATAAACACTTGTACTAACATTTTTTAAACTGAAAAGGCAAATAATACACGTGAATGATAATTACTGCAAAACAACAAGTAACACACATGAACAACAAGTAATAAGCAGGAATAATACACAATATACGGTAACGACAAATAATATGTAAGAACAACCAATAATAGACAAAAGCAACAAATAATACACAGAGACAACCAATGATGCACAAGAACAATAAATAATACACAGGAATAACAAGTAATACATAGGAACAAAAAACAATACATAACACCAACCAAATGTACACAACTCATGCTTATATTATATGGAAATGCTCTGCTTACCAAAAATAAAATGAAATATCCCCATCCCTGTTACGCATCACGTGATCAGTCCACTATGACTGCATTACATGAACGATGATTATGTTCGCTTTGATGGCACCGACTACAACATAAATCGTGAAAATCTAAAGACTGTGACTCGATTCTTTTCCTCCGTGGACGATCAGGACATCTATTTGACATTGGAGGCCTAATTCAGAGTTCACATTTGTCATTGCTTGGCTTGTCACTGTTAGGGATCGAGTATATTGGGTTTCCATATGCACTACTACACCATTTGACTGTGAAACTGTGATCTACATAACAGTGGACATAGGTGTCTGTCTGCATAATCGAAACACATGCATGCTTGCAAGGGAAGCCATGCATTTCCCATCTTCTACAAGAGTAATTATGGATTTGAAGGCTGATTGCACTGTTGTGTTCGTCAACCGCTTCATAGGTGTCATCGTAAGATCGGCCCACCCTTAGAAAATGGTTATCTTCGACAGTTTGTTCGACCTTCTTGCATATCTCAGGACAAAGGTATATATCCCACCTATTTGATTGTTCTTGTCTTTCTACCATCATAGTCATAAGTCTAAACCTACGAATGAACACACAATTTATGGTATATTACACAGGAACTTCGTATATTACACGGGAACTTGGTATATTACATAGGAATAATAGACATTGCACAACAATGCATTGGAATACGGGCGAACGAGACTATTTTTATGGAATCAACCATGCTTGTTACCGGTAGATGCAGCACCTCTTTGATGCAGGCATTAAAATACTCCACCATATTGGAGTACATCTCGCACCATCACACACCTTTAAACAAATGAATTCATCAATGGTCAACGTCAGACTTGTGGAACAACCAAGCGTGTGCATCATCGAACTATTTCGATGTGTATGCATACGCTATTCTGGTGAACTGCCCAACATTGCTCTCTTAGTGCTTTCCCAAGTCTAGCGTTTGACTTCAGGAAGTTCGCCGCCAGATGGCGTAAGTAGTAACCATGTTGTGATGAGGGTAAGGCCTGTGCGACCGCGTTGACCAGACTGGTGGACAAATTTGAGATGAATGTTATAATTTTGTTGTAATCGTCTTCATCGTACAATGCCTCCCTTAGAGTAGCAAGAAGCCAAGTCTAGTTCTCATCATTTACATTGTCGACGATGGCAAATGCTACGTGGAACAGGCCCTCGTTGCCATCTTTCCTTGTTACACTTAACAAAATCCAAACGTACTTTCCCAACAGATGAATACCAGAAACAAAAGGCAATGGTCTGTATCCCTACTTGAACCCCAACAAACAAGACTAAAAAAGGAAGGAAGCACACCTAAAGTGTTCCCCGTCGCTGTCGATGGTGACGAGCTACCGGGCTTCATCTCAGCCTCTTTGTTGGCATACCAGAAAAGCAAATCATAGCTTCTAACCTAGCTATCAGGAATGGTGGCCTTGGCAATCTCCTTCCCCATCTAAGCACGCTTGTACGACAGACAAAGACCATGGTCCCTCAATATGACTTTCGGAATGTTGACAACTCTATACGACGGCCACTCATTTAGTTTCTGCACAACATGATCATCGACCCATTTCTTGCTTGTTTTAGGGTGCGCTGTTGTGCCAATGTCTCCACTACAAATGTGTGTCGCTTGCATTGTCTTCACCGGAAATGTGTCTATATTTCCATGCTTGGATGCATGCACTCGCCAGTAGCAATCTGGAGCAACACACCTAACAGTCACCCGGATTTTATCATGTTTTACAAATACAAAGTTAGAATTTTGTCTTATAGCGGTGCTTCATAAGGTATCATTGAACTTGTCTGCATTCTCAAAACGTTGGCCTACTTTTAATATCAATTCATCGTATGTTTGGGAGCAGCCAACAATACTAAGTGCCCTAGTGGAAGGTTGGGAGAGAAAAGTATCCAGGTTGGTGTTAATGCTTTTTGAGAATGACTCCCTTCTCAGCCATGCATATTACAAATAGAAAAATAGTTAACAAAGGGCATACAATACATGGAAGATGAAAAAACAAAGTAGAAACACAAATAATACACAGGAACAATGTATTTTACATGGGAATATGTTGCAATAGACAGAAACAACTAATAATACATATGAAAGTAAAATAATACACGGGAAAGCTTTTCAATACACAGAAACACACAAAAGAAATTTAACCCACATAAGCACTCGTTGGTGTATTATGATGGGATCAAGGAGCACAAGTTTCCATCTGCTGATCGATAAGTGCTTGCATGTATATAATAATTGAGATGTTTTTCATACATGAGCATTATATTTCTCGGGTTTTCTTGCTCATTTAGTGTGTTTTTGTGTTCTTTCTTGCAATGAGGGTTGTGAAGAAGTTTTATGGGAATAAAGGCAAAAATAGGTCATGATGGTGCCAAGTGGAGTTCTTTTGTGCAAATACAAAGTTTAAGATACCAATCGGGGTCAAACAAGAGAGTATGTGCTAACTTCTAAAGGGTTCAAAACAGTTTTTGTAGAAGGACACGAAGGCAGTCATGCTCGCTCGTTCTGATTTGTTCGAAGATTTCAAAAGCTCTCCAAGGGTTTTTTGACATCAAGAAATGCCTCATGACCTACCGCACAATCGCGTGTCCGTCCGTGTGGCCTCAGAAGAAGAAATAGGTGAAATCGGGGACCTATAGATGCAGTTTTGTAGAGGCTGAAAATCCACATGGGCATGTGGATTTTCCACACGGCCGTGTGGATTTTTCACATGGCCGTGTGGATCCTCGACTTTTGCCATTTGAAAGGCCGTTCTGAAGCGTTTTTGGGGGAGATTTTTCCTAATTTCTGCAGGGAGAGCGGCTAGGGTTTGGAGAGGTTTTCGCAAGGTTTTTGGGGCGTTTCTTCACCGGTTTCAACACCGATTCCTTCCAAGGAGAGCTATTGGGGGAGTCTTCGATGACTTGCTATTCGGCGAGGTGTGCCCTAGGCTTGAAGGGGGCATCTGTGGAAAAGAATGAGCAGCCCTCATAGACCATCAGCACGGAGCTTAAGGGGGTTTTCTCTATGGATTATTTGCATTTATTTTCAATTACATTGTTGATTTTGTATTGCTCCATGGAGAGCTAAACCCTTAGTGGGTACTTGGACATGCAAACCCTAGGATTTGTGTTTTTCATTGACTATATTGATTTTCTTTAATTTGAGATTTAATTTAAGGTTCAATCTTGTGTACTTTATTGATTTTCCCTTAGAGTGACACTAGGGTTAAGAATCCAATCTAATCATCCTTTTGACGAGTGACCATCACCATTAGGATTAGATTAACCAAGATTGAAGATGGTTGAGAGGGTGAGTCAAGAGGTAGCGGCACGTCCCCTTTCCCCTCCGGTGTGATTTGCCTTGCCTCCATATTCCAAGAGTTAGTATCGATCTCAAAGAGAGTTAGGCGTTGAGAGAGGCCTTTTTGCCTGGACATATTTGTGATTAGGGATCTTTCACCTGGACCAAAGGGTTTGGTCTATAATTGGGAATAGGGGTTATCACTTGGAATACCTAGAGCTTAGAGCAGTCATACGTGGTGTGAGGCATCGAGATTTTTTTCTCCGCTGGGACCTCGTAGGGGACTAGTCAAGGTTGACCTTAGATTTGGGACCTTGTGTCTTTGAATTTCCACGACTCTTTAAATCTCGAGTTAAGAAGAGTAATTTGAGTTTTACACTTGAAACTAGGATCCTAGGGAAGCATTATCCGAGTACCCTATCTACACCTTGATATTTTCATCCACTCTAGCTATTTTTTTGAGCCCTTTATTTTTGTTTAATCACTTTTATTTTTATCTCCACACAAATTGATTTATCTTTGGCTAATTAGCAAAGTATTCTTGTTACTAACGTCTACTCCTTGTGGATTCAACTACCCACTCTTTGGGTACTTTATTACTTCGACACCCGTGCACTTGCGGAACACACATGCAAGCGTGTGTCATGACCCACTCTCATCCTTGATGGTGATGTCGACGATAGTCTTGTTGAAAGTGTGATATATATAACACATGCATTTGAAGTCCACATTTGACTCAATAGGCAAAGTATTTTGTATGCGTCAGATGTCATATACTTCGTTCTAACCTGAGAAATGTCCACTACCCAACACCGACATATCTCGCCCATGACTGTTTCCCATGAGTTCAAGATGGTGAATTGAATCACATGTCCTTCTCCATTATACAACGCTGCAGCACCAGAAAGTTACCATTGATGTTGAACACCTGCATGAGATTTTGAAATACTCGTTAGAACCACTCTTACCATATAAATAAAGACAATGCAAAACATAAGAAGGCGAGAGAAATAAAAGAACAAAACTAAGAATAAACATAGTCGAAGCTTCACCTGGAATCCCAAAAGGAGGAGAAGAAGAAGATGAAGAAGAACAAGATGGACAGGAAGGAGGACAAAATCTAAAGCTTCTGACATGGAAGCATCTTTGAGATTGTCTCCATACACTAAAAAAAAAACTGATGTGACTTGGCTAGAGAAAGTCCACAAGTCATTTGTTTAAACTCACGAGAGCATTTTCATAACTTACATGATATTAACTGACGGACTTGATGACAAAGACTTCAACAAAAGGGGCTAAATAAAGGAGGGACTAAATGAAATATTGGAAAGTCAGAAGGAGTGAGCGTGAAGAATGAAACTTTTCATGGACAAATAAATAATTTTCCCAAATAATAATAATAATAATATGTTTGAAAAAAGAACTTCGGTCAATGAGCTATGGCCTTTGACTCCACCTGTTAGCTAGAAGGGCAAAAAGGAAGAAGAAATAGGATTGCATGCAGCACGTTAATGCAGAAGATAGTACAATCACTCACTGAGACCAACTTCTCATCGTTTGATGAGCCCGTAACACATCACCAAACCTTGCCACTCACCATACTACCACACTTCATCACACAACTTAGCACATCACGAAAGGCTTTGATTGTTAAATTGCTTGCTCGACCATTAGCTATGCATATCCTGTAATACCCTAAAATAATTATGGTCTTTTACAGGATCCTTCAAGTTGTTGACCTAGACAATGGTTATTTTTGTATGAAATTCAGCCAAAACTACAATTTTGAGCATGTTCTTTGTGATGGTCCTTGGATCATCGCGAACCACTACCTAACAGTCAAACGATGGACTCCAGATTTCAGATGTTGTGAAGCAACCATTGACTTAGTTGTTGCTTGAATTCAATTTCCCCATCAGCCTATGGAGTTTTATGATGAAAGGGTTTTAATGGATATGGTCGAAAAAATTGGGCGGATTGTGAAGATTGACCACATGACCAATTGTGCCTCTCGCGGATGTTTTACTCAAATATGTGTGGAGATAGACCTTACTAAGCCACTAGTACCAAAAGTCTTTATTGGAGGGCAATGGCAATTGATTGAGTATGAAATGTTGGGATAGATTAAAGCTATTAGTGCAGAGACTGTGAAGCAATTTGAATGTAGCTGATGTCGCATATCAGTGAATATCCTTTAATTTGATGCATGTGATGTATTGCATCTGAGAATAAGACATAAGTTATGTAGTGGTCTATGACCTTGTTTTTATGTTAGTTTCTTTGTTGTTAGCATGCAGTTAAGACATGGTTTGTATCTCGAATAAGTCGACGTATGTAACAAAGATGCTGGAAATGAAATGCATGTCTCTCATTGTGTAGTTGCACTAAGAATATAACTCCTCTTTTAAAAGTTCTAGTTCTTATATGAAGGACTTTAGATGATATGCTTTGATTGTGGTCGATTTGGTCATGCTACGGATTGCCCAATTACTAAAAGGATGAAAGTCTTGAAAATTAGTGCTTCTTACCAAATTGTTTATTTTCTGTTCTTATTTTTCTGCATTAGACTTGGTCAGTATTTAGGTGTCAATAAAAGAGCACTTTAAACTAGTTTGATAGGACGTTATGTAAGTTAGTTTCAACAGAATTTGTTATGTTTTGAGTCTTTAAATTCAGCATCTTATGTAATGCCTTATTAATAAGAAATTAAGAAGCAGTTCATTCTCCAAATATTAGTTTTGTTCTTTGTGTGTCTTCATAAAATTCTGCTCTATTTTACTTCATGGTACCAGAGCCTACTACAAGGTTCTAATCTGTTTGATTCTTATGGAAATTAGAACCCTATAGAAAGAAAACTGCAACTCTACACATGGAGGTGGTAAATGGAGGAAATAGTACTAATACAGAATATGGTTTCGAGAAACTTGTAGGTACAACAAACTACAAGTATTGGAGAATGTATATGGAAGCTTATCTTCAATGTCAAAGAGCTGTGGAAACTGATTGCTGGTGCTGATAATGTTGAACCACGAAGGAAATATAAGATTAAATGAGGAAAAGCTTTGTTTGCCTTAAGAACTTCGATCATTTAAGATTTTATTGATCATGTTCGTGATGCAAATTCTCCAAAAGAAGTGTGGAATACTCTAGAAAGGCTATTTTCCAAGAAATTTATAGCAAGGTTGCAATTCTTGGAAAATTAATTGGCAATGATAAAATAGGAAACTATGTCAATTTTAGAATATTTCTTGAAGATAAAAAACACTTGTGCTGAAATTTCAGAACTCGATCCAAACGAGAAGACAAGTGAAGCATGGTTGAGGAGATTTCTCATTTGTGGTTTGCAGAAGGAGTATAATACTTATGTCACCTCTGTACAAGGCTGGGAGAAACAACCATTAGTTGAGGAGTTCGAGAGCTTACTTTCCAATAAAGAAGCTTTAGCTAAGCAAATGGCCAAAATCCTTAGTTTTGAACAAGATGAGGTTCTTTTCTTAAAAGGAAATTGTATGATAATAATTCAGAATGCTCTTAATAACAGTCTTCAAATTGGAAGGTTTATCAAATGTTACAGATGCGGAAACACTGGGTATATAAAGAGCAATTGTTGTACAAAGTTCTCAAGAGCAAATGTTGCTTGTGAAGATAATATTGAGGGTAATCAATTCAAATGGGAGCTTTTTTTCACAACCACAATAGGTGAAGAAAGTGACAATGTTACTATTGAGTCAGCATCAAATCAAGCTCAAATCAACTATGCCGACTACAAAGATGAATGGATCATTGATTCTAGTTGCTCACATCATTTGACGGATGATGATTTTTTTTCCCCAGCTATGAAAACATAATGGGAAATAGGTTATTATCACCGCCAATAACTCAACATATCCGGTGGCTAAAGAAGGTTCGGTGAAGATTGATGTTGATGAAGCAAGTATCAAGTTTGATGGTGTTTATCATGTACCGCATTAGAAGAAAATTTTAATTTCAGTCTCTCATATTACGAATTCTATAAAATATGTTTTGTTTAGTCCAAATGATGTAAAGGTGCTTGATAATATTAAAAATGTTGTAGCTGATGTTGTTCTTTCTGATGAAAAGAAAGGATCTTTATTAGTAATGTCAATAGGGGAGGCATGTGAAGAAAGCAAGCCAAACAGAGAGTGCAACAACATGGCATGCTTGATTAGGTCATGTATTATAAGTTATTCCTGTGTATTATTCGCTTTCCTCTTCATTATACATTGTTTTTGTGAATTTTAATTTGTCTTTGATTATTATCAGTACATTACGTGTAACATATCTACTTTGTGTGTATCACATATTGTTTCTTCCAACATTATCAATTATAATCATGCAAGGAATCATTTTGAAAAAGCATAGCAACCAATATAGTGATATATATGTCCTAACATCATTCTTCGGGAGCCCTAAGCATTGTTGGTTCCTCCCAACAATTAGAAAGTTTTGTGATACTCTAGGTCAATGATTTCAGACTGCCAAGCACCATAAAGATTGCTTTCGCACTCTTGCCATTAGAAAGAATCTTGAATTTACCTTTCTAAAAAAGGGTAAACAATGGGTGACTATTTAATGTGTTGCGTCGAGCTATAGTTGCATTTACATGCCTCAAAAGAGGGTAACATCAACATGTTTCAAGTGAACACAATGCAATCCACCACATTTGTGGCAGAGGCATTTGTACAACATCGCATCCAAAATCTAACATGAAGTGGATAGTCGATCTTGTGATCCAGAAGCTAAAGGAGTAGCCCTTATAAAAAGCCATCGATATACAGAAGGAATTGTGAGGGAACATGGTGTATGGTTAATGTATAAGTAGGCTTAGATGGAGAATGAGGTTGCAAGGGCCATTATAAATGGAATTGAGGTAGAGAGCTATGATTGGCTAATCCGGTATGTCGATAAGGTGGTTGAGACGAAGCTAACAGCAGACTAAGCATTGAGAATGGTGGAGAAAGGTTCAAATGAGCTTTTCTTTTTCCTCTTTATGTGCCTATGTACTCAGTCTCCGCGGGGTGTGTAGGCCGTCACTTTTCATCAATGGGGCTCACTTACTAGGTAAGCACGGGGATGATTCATTGGCCGCCACCGGCAAAGATAGCAACAAGGGTCTCTTCCATGTCGCCTTCGCCGCCGTTGAGAAATCGAGAAGAACTGGACATGGTTTCTTGCCACACTCAAGTAGACATTGTCTGGCGATGATGACTATGAGTAGGTTATCACTTTTGTATTGAATAGGTCCATCGGTCTTGTGAATGTTGACACAAAAGTCTTCCCTTCTGCCCCTCATGGTTTCTGTTTAGGCCATTTGGAGGCACACTTTATGTAGGTAAACCCAAGGCGGTAAGACCCTTAGGGAAGAATGTTAGATGACAATCATCAGAATTGCATATGCATGCACCACAAAAGAGTATGATGATATAGTCAATGAACTTACATCTACGTCCGCTCAGGTACACCACTGGCTACTTCATGAGTCCAACATCAAGCACTAGTCAAACTATTTATTCAAAGTTGCGCGGTGGTGTAAGATATACTTCAACATAGCAAAGTCATTGATCACTTGGATTAAAGAGGCACGTCATCTTCCTCTAACCAGCATGATTGACACGATCAGGTTATCCTTAATGTGTAAAAGTCTTTCGTTTTTAGGTATACTTCTTGTTTCATATGTTTTTTCTTAGTGTCATGTGTATTCTTCTGGCTTTATGTGTATTGTGTTTGTTTCATATGCATCACTAAGGTTTCATGTGTGTTATGATTGTTTCATATTATCTCTGAGTTTCCTTGTGTGTTATGATCGTTTTGTATAATCATTAAGTTTTCCTATGTGTTTTGATAATTTCATATGCAACGACGTTTGTCTGCACTTGTTGCAATTGTTCATGTTTAGTTTTTGACACCCACACTTATTAAATGCTACTCTACAGGTTTGAACTTATGAAGATGATGTCTGATAGACATGAACAACCACTCAAATGGAAACAGACCTTTGTCCTAAGTTACATAAGCAAATAGAACAAATGTTAGACGGCAACCGCTCTTTGCGAGAGGCCTGGTCTGATGGTGACAATTATGAAGTGGTGGAATAAAACAGAAATGTTATCAGCTTGCAGAAGAGAAAGTGTTCTTACCATAGATGCAAAGTGTGTGGCTTTCCTTGCAAGCAGTCATGTGTGGCTATCATACAGATAGACGCAAACTTGCACTGCTACATGGATGAATACTTTATTGCAGAGTGGTAGCGTTGTGCATACATGGAGCCCATATGCCCTATTCCCGATCATGATAAGGCAAGTGATGACAACAATAAGCTTTGAATGCGGCCTCCAATTACAAAGAAATGACAAAGGCGTTTGGAAGAAAGAGGATAGAATCACAGTTGTTCGATGTTCTGGAATTACATTGTAGTAGATGCCATGAAATAGGTCACAAACATCGTTCTTGTAATACATTCATAGTGACTAAAAGCTACACATGTGATATAATATCTGTGTAATACTCGAACGTTCCACGTATTGTAATGTTTAATATTTTGGATTTTGGGTTACAATGAGTTGGTTCTAGTTAGATTACGTCTTTTGAGAAAAGCCTGTTAAAGTTGTATCCATTTTTTTTGTTATTAATGAGTTGTAAGGCTATCTAAATGTTGCTTCTATGAGATATGGTTACCTCTTGGCCCATGCCTTACTTTCTATACGTGATCTCGCCATGTCATAAAGGAAATTCCTGCTTGTTATATATTATTTACACGTGATATGTCTATTCTATGGTAATGTAGGTGTCCAACTATAATAATCCATGTTTCCAGCTAGCTATTAAACCTTTTTGTATACAATGTTATCATACATTTACCACATTTATTTTACAACCATGACATATATTCAACACCCAATGTATTAGACATTTTTCTTGAGTATTATGCCTCTCCTTCATGTGTATTGTGTGTCCTTCTTTTGTATTATGTATCATTCGTGTGTGATATGCAATGATTCCGTGTATTATACAATCAACCTTGTGTATGATGCAAACTTATGTCTAACTGTAACTTATTGATGCTGACATTTTGAACTGATTAGTCAGAAAAGTTATTATAATATTATTATAAGGTTATTACAATAGTATTGCAAGGATATGACTATAACATAATGTTTGAAATATAACATGATACTATTAGTTGGCTTGCTCGTTATTGTCTTGTGCACCATCATCCTTCTATGTGTTGTTTGTCGTTCCATTACCGATCTCAGTTGAGGATCCATTCTTCCATCAAATGCCATCCACTAGTATCCGAGCGATGTATTGGTGTTTGTGGTACGTTCAACTCCTTACTCATCAAAATTTGTTCAATATAGCACAGCATAAAAACTAGCGCAATCAATGTACCATGGTTCATGTTATGGGCATGAGATTGAGAATGGTATGGCCACTATGGATTTCATCATTTAGAAGAGCTCCTGCTGCAAGGAGATAATTTCATGTCACTACAGGATCAAATTAATTATTAGCCATGCCAACTTGCGAGGGATATGCACCATGGCTCTCGCATCCTCGTCATATGTGGGTGACTGAAGCGAAAAGTAGTGAATGTATTTCTTGCTAGGCTTGTCTAGGGTAAGCAGATGATAATGATCGTTAAGAACAATTTGCATGAGGATGATTTCAATTCTTTGAAGCCAAAGATTATGTCCTCCACCAAAAAGAGTGCCTGGTCCACGATGAACTCCGTCTTCTATATCGTAAGCGCAAGCGGCCGTGTTATAGCAGCGTGCCTTCCATAGGTGGCTAGGTTCCTCAGTAACTCATCACGAATGATTAGGATGAGTGCATTGAGGACATTATTAGGGACTTGTTCCTTACCCTCAAGTAGGACATATAGATGGTCACAAGTAGTGAACTTGTAATCCATCCCTCCAAATAACAAACCTGCACCCCACAAATTCCAAGACAACATTAATTTATAGGAAAGGTACACAGTTATAGATCAAAATACATACGAAAGACTTTCGCTAAACTAAAACACTTATACGTTAAATGGATATGTGAATGTGTACACCCTAGCTAGGCAGGCCTTGATGGCATCTAGATGCCCGTTATGCATCTTATTGAGATACATTTGCTTGAAGTCAGAATGCTCCTTCTCGTGTTTGAAGGATACGACATCAATGATTTTATTACCGATAAACCTTAGTAGGTTGGCCTTGATTGCATATACATGCGCGTTATGCATCTTATCGAGATACATTTGCTCGAAGTCAGAATGCTCCTTCTCATGTTTGAAAAATACGACATCACTGTCACAGCACAAACCCATGATGAGGGCCACATCCTCAAGCCTTAAAGCAAGTGCGGTTGCACCTACCTTGAAACACTGGATATTATTGTTATACATTTGCATCAGCATGTCCGGCACACTCCTTTTCTGCATTACGGGATCCACCTTCAAGAAATGGGCAAAGGGTGTTGCATGAAGTATTTCTTACTGCCTTTGACTCATGTGCTTCTTCAATTCTATTAGCGTTGTGATAACAAAGTCTAATAACATTTTGCCTTACCCAAGCTGGTTGCCATATCGTGCTATTTCCTACAATCAAATTAGAATAAGAGCACACAATCAATTCATTGTGAATACGAAAACCGAGTCACAAACACTAATACATTATGTTACATAGGAATCAACATATTATACACACAAAACACACTGAGTAGATCTACAAGAACGCTCAAAATTGACACGAAAAGACTAAAAAATTTGCATTTACAATTCATTTGGAGCTTGATGTTCTTTTGTGCTAACCCTAGGTGTCTTCCTACCTTCAATCTCTCTATTCTGTACGTGGAAATAGGATAGAGTCCCTAATTCCGCAAGCCACTATTCAATCAAACATTATTTCACTCCAGCAAGAAGAAGAAGGCGAACAGGGAAAATCTCTAGACGATGCTCGGTAAGGATATGAAGAAGACGAACAAGAGCGATGGAGGAGACATGAGAGAAAATCGGAACCCAACATCTTAGAGTTCTAACCATTCGCTCGCCGCTTCCTACTGCTGCCATTTGGGGAGTATTTTTGTAAATTCTGTGAACAAGAAAGATTGTAATCACTATTAACGGTAGTTTGGTAATTTTTGGGTTATTCTTAACGCCATTACCAGTTTTTTTATGGGAACAGGACTGAAAAGTAAATGTTTTAAAATAAGAAAGATGTATTATGGATATAAAAGCTGATTACAAGAGTTATTTGTTGATAAGGAAAGTATGGAGGGACTAATAGTCAATAGTATTTCTTTTATACTTTCGGGTTGCAAGTCTCCATTTGTTCCTATGAGTTGGTTTGATGCACTATTTCTTGAAACCTTTTCTAGGTAAATGCAATAAAAGAAAAAGAGAATATATTAACTGATGATGTACTCATATTATTGCTGATTTTAGAAATCTTTCATTGTTTTATTTTTAGTTTATTTGTCATTTTAAGCCATTTTTGTTAATATTCTATTATAAGTATTTTGAGGTTTTCACTTGGCAAATATTTGTGGCTACCTCACTCTTCAATTTTAATTTATTTGCTATATTCGGAGCAACTTTTAACATTATAATTTCCATTAAAATAACTTTTTTATCATTTTTATATAAATTTTCTTTTACGGTGCATATCATTAGATATTTTATATCATAGAAGAGTTTCAATACGAGCTTTTAGGGTTAAAGATATTTATACAGGGACATTAAATTTGATTTTATAGGCCAACTGTCATTAATCCAATTATGAGGAACATAGATATGATAACTAAAACATTTTGAGTTAAAATCTCTATTGATGGGACAACTCATCCCAAATTCATCTAAATTATCAGGAGAATTGATTTGATTGATAAAGCTTTGCAACACAATTGTGCTCTAATGGAATAATTTTTATTTCAAATTAGGCAAGTTATTTGGATGATAGATTTGACTAATTAAATCAAATAATTTCGATGAATTGAAGGCCTACTCATGGTTGCACCTATTTGAGCTCCTTTCTGCAGCAATGCAGTGGCAGACATGTGTGGAGATGGTACTGAACTTTGGTAAGAACTTTGCAGTGACGTGTGGACATGTGTGGAGATGGTACTGATTCTCATGTGAATACTGCTGCTACTGCTGGTGCTGTTGTTGTCCTCCTAGCCATGGGGCTATCTCTCCTCTCATGTTCATCAAATGCTGTTGCTCTCTTTCTCTTTTCAGTGGCAGCTCTTGTGTTTCATGGCTGCTGATGCTCATCAAGTTGTTGTTGTTAGAGAAGAGAAGTTGATGCTGATGATGATGAGGAGGAGGAGGAGGAGAAGGAGGAAGATGATGATTAATCATAGGATTAACACCAGTGATTGATCTTGCACTCTCTTCAGCCAATGCATCACAAAATGCTCTGTGTCAAAAAGCTAAATCAAGAAAAATAGCTTTTATATCTTATAAATATCTGTGATTTTATCAACATTGAGTTATTTATTATTTCTCTCTCTCTCTCTCTCTCTCTCTCTCTCTCTCTCTATATATATATATATATATATATAATTTTTTTGTTTTGTATGGGTGCTATCTTTGTTATAATTTTCATAATTAATTAAATTAAATTAAAAATTTGTATCAAATTTTAATTTGACTTTCACTATGTCATGTTCATAAAGGCATATACCTATGAATTATTGTTAGGTATAAAAATGATGCCAAATACACTCTAAAGGATTAGATGCCAATATTGTATGATTTTTTTCCCTTTTTTTTTTTTGCAAGGAATACGCAACTTAGAATTGTTGGGTATGTGGAGCTCTGATTATTGACACCTCCTGAGGCACAGATCCAATTCCATGCTAAATTGGTTGGGGACAGCGCCCTCTTGCCCGTATGATGGGGGTTTGAGGGCATGCCACAAGAAAATGTTTTTGGGAAAATAGGGGCATTAACATAATTTTCCTCTTCAATGGTGCCCTAGATTTCTTCTATATATAAGAGCGGTTCCTTGTAAGTTGTAATTAATTCTAATATTGAGAGAAAACTCTAGTGTGGCAGTGGACGTAGGCAATCTTGCCGAACCTCATAAATCTTGTCTCTTGTGATTGTTTTTGATCTATGTGTTTTTCTTCTCTCTTGATCATCAGTGAGAATCTGATTCTGAACAACTAGTACCATAGCCGAGGTTCGAGAAGAAGAGTGGGAGTAATGGCGGAAGAAGGCAAGGCTCAAATTGAGAAATTCATTGGCAAGGACTTCGGATTCTGGAAGATGCAGATAGAGAACTATCTCTATCAGAAGAAGTTGCATGAACCGCTATCAGGGAAGAAGCCAAAGAAGATGGAGCAAGCGGATTGGGATCTGCATGATCGCTAGACGCTTGGAGTGGTTCGTTTGACACTGGCAAGGAACGTGACTTTCAACATTGTGAAAGAGAAGACAACCGTAGATCTGAAGAAGGTGCTATCAAATATGTACAAGAAACCATCCTCCTCAAACAAGATATATTTGATGCGTCATTTATTCCATCAATAATCAAATTCTAATGTTGGGTAATATTAGCCTATTTGACATTAAAACCACTAATTATGGAATGAACCATCCTGGGTTGTCCAGCTCGCCATCCTATTTTGTTTCCTTTCTTCACCTACAAGTTAACCAATTACACCATGGCATAAGCCTCCATTGGTCAAACATTTTATAATAAGTGTCCACATCTTTTGAAATCTTCCCCTGATCATATCACCTTCTAAGATGCCCAAACAAATCATGAATAGGTCATACACTTGGTATCCTAGTCTTTGAACATCAGTGTCCTAATTGCAATCAACTTTTCAGCTTTTTGCAATGTTTACAAATAAAGCAAGCAACCACATGGATAGACAAGAAAAATAATAAGTGTTGGGATTAAGAGGCTCACTCTTCAGTGCAATGTTTACAAATAAAGCAAAGCAACCACATGGTTGCAATATAATCTGAAACAAGCCATTGTATCCTTCGTTGTTATTGCAAGAAAAAGAAATAAAATATTAGAACACCCATAATTTGGGACCCATAATATTTTGTGATGAAGTTGTAATGAGAGGTATCTATAATGTATCTTTTCACCATGAAAAGAATAAACAGGTCTTTCTGGTAATTTATGCTGAAGATATAAACTCATAGAAAAGCATATACCATTTAATATTAAACCTTAATATCAAATTCATGGCATTTACTAACAAGTCCCATCCTTTTGTATCCACTAAACAAATCCAAGTAAAGATTACTGTCTTTGTATCAAATATTCAGTTCTCATTTTTCTTTCCAGAAAAATTGAAGTTTCTAAGCAGGGTGGTTTCATTTTCATTTCAAGTGGAATAACCAAACATCAGCAGTCATTTTCATTTTCATTTTTATAAGAGAGCTGATCGTGGGATGAAGCAATACTTGCCTTATTACGGCTGTGAAGAAGAGTGGAAGGCCCACTTTCGCTCCAGATGGAAACTCTTTGCCCAATGAAAACTTCTCTATGATCCTCTGTCTATCCTTGCACCATGGCAGATCTGTAGGTATCCCAACTAACAAAATCAGCCAAAATATATAAATCTGTAGATCTGTAGGTATAGGTATCCTAACTAACAAAATCAACCAAAATTTACAAATCTGCAGATCTGTAGGTATCCCAACTGGAATCATATCATGTTGTTGAGAGGAACCACAGCGAGAGAAAGGCCTCACCTTGGAGACAAGCTCTGCCGTGCCGCTCCTCCGTCCACGCCTCTAGTAACGAAAGAGAAACCTTGGCTTCTTCTCTGACGAGCACTGAATTACAAGCTCTGAGTTAGGGATCTGAATATGAATGGCAAAGAGGAAGAATACGCAAAGAGAGAGGGGCGGGTGATTATAACAAATCAGTTTTGTTGTATTTCCACTTACAGCCAATTTGGCTGTAAGTGAAAATACAGTAAAACTGTACTTTGCTGTAAAACATTTTACATGTCAATTATATTTTACAGCTAACCAAACACCTACTTACATGTAAAAGCACTTACAATACATCTACTTACACCTACTTACTACCAGCCAAACAGCACCTAAGGAATTAAGTAAAATTTGTGTAGTTCAGAATAACCTATTGACAAAGCTATGATTGGGAACTACTGATAACTGCACCGATAATATGTCACCGAAGTTTTTTTATTTCCATAGTTTTATATTATCTAATCCAATAATTTCCTTGTCCTTGTAATTAATTTTTTCATTAACATAAATTCTTATATTGAATTGGAAGTATCCAACGGTAACATTAAAGAAAATTCATAATGCTTTAATTTTTTTTAGAATTGTATATATAAATTTATAAATATATATATACCTAAGAATAATAGCAAGGACAAAGGCCAATGCCGGAATCACATTGTAGAGAGCAGCAGTATAATTTGCAGAGGTTTTCTTAGTTCCCATGTAAAAGAAGTTTTGCTCAAGCACTGGTCTGCATGAGAAATTGATCATTTATAATTTGTATAGTTTTTCTATATGCATATATGATTAAATATGAATCAAATTAACTAATTTACATATATTTGTTGAAGATGTTATAATTGTTAGAAAAATTCATAAACTAAGAGAATGAGATTGGGACATAAATTAGTGCTCGAAGAGTGCAAGTAGCAATATCTTTAGAAAACATGACATTGTCATTTTTGGCCTGGTCTTCCTGAAATCAAAAATGAGAAAATGAGAATGATATGTGATCACATTTTGCAACAATGGTATATCTTTAATTTGAAAACATTTTTTCATGGAAGATATTATATGGTTGATAGAATTTGGATGTTTTGTAACTCTAAATTTTATTTATTTTTATCTATAGTGACGGTCAAATTCTGCAGTTATATATTATTTATACCAACACAATTTTATAACTATCAGAATAAGTCAAAACAAATGGTCATATACTAACACATATTTATAATGATGGTCAAATGCTGTAAAAATAGCTTACTTATACTAACAGAATTTCATGGGTGTTGGAATAAACCAAATATTTAGTAAAACATATTTTCTCATTGGGATAGCTATTGTTAAATACCGACATATTTATTTATCATGACAGGTGAAAGTTTGTAGCTATAAAGATATTTACTAACATTTATTTTTTAAATAGTTTAAATATTATAACTGTCAAAATAAATTTGACATTTACTGATGTTTATTTTTCACTCTATAAATATTGTTAAATGTATATATATTTTTTTTATTATCTATTAGCATTGTTATATGTACGTTTAGCAAATTTTATAAAAAGATATTTTAATTGTAAGAAAAGAAAACCCACCAGGTATTTTTTTCATGGTTGAGTATTGTGACATATATATTTTTTTATTTTATTATTTATTAACAATAAATATATTTAGTTTTATTAAATTTTATAAAAAAATTAAGATAAGACAAACAAATTATATACCAACCGCTCTCATTGGTTTCAACCCTTCCCATTTCCAAAGCCTTGCATTCTTGTTTCATAAACACTAGTCCCCATCTCCATTGAAGTGCTAAAAGCACGGCGACAACGCCGGAGGCCAGACACTGGCAACCGGACACCGTCGCAATCTTGTAACGCCATCACTTCCCCATTTTGCCCACTCACCGGAACAAATCGAGCTCGACTGTGTTCCTTTATAGCTAAGGTATTCCCCATTTTCATTATAATTATTTGATCGTTTGTGTGTTCTGTCGGTAATCACTTTGCTGGAGTTGTAAATTTGAACTTGTTGCTTCTGATTTCTCACAATGTTTTTCAGATTAGATCAGAGATTTTCTTTTGTTTCTTAATTCGTAGTTTGTTAGAACATGGGGGATGATGATCAGATGTGTGTTAAGGAAAGCATTCTTTTTAGAATTGGAATTTGTCCCTCGGATTTGTGCTAGAATTCTGGAATATACATTGTTCCTCATGGTTTCTCTCAATAATCTTCCAGCTTTTTTTGTTTTCCTTAGCCTAATAGGATTGTGTTCATTCATGTTCTTCTTCATTGTTAATTCAGTATTACGTCTCTAATTTGCCATTTGCCCAACTTTGTTTCATTCTAAAATTTAGAGAGAAAATTTATGGATTCAGAACGACATTATATTATTTTGGTTTTTCTGGAGAATCAAAGGGGAAAAGCAAAACTCCTCCACTTTAATTATGGTAATTATTAGACAAACAAATCAATAGTTGTATTCAATTAGTATAACTAGTTAATTATTAGCTAGTTTATTCCCTAAGGCCAGGTATTTACTTTAAAAATCATTTTGGTTGCTGTAAAGATCAATGTAGGAGTAGAACATTGATGTATATGGATGATATGTAAGCATACTTGCAAGGATAGAGATATGTATCTCCTAAGTATCTCATTACAACAGCATGATATATGGGTATCTCTTTTATAAACCATAATTTAGCTTTATTCCTTAAAACAATTCTCTTGAAATTATTATTATCTTTGTAGAACACATGAAAAAGAGGGTTAGCTAATTCTCACTAGAAAATCCGTCTATTTAACAAATCCCATTAATTGCCTTTATAAAATACAAAATAATTAATCATGCTACAAATTAATTATCCAGTAGCTAGAGTGGATGTCTTGCAATAAATGAACTGAAGCTCACTGATTGAACATGTTTTCAATGCCAAATGAACTGCAAACATAGATTTCATGGATATCAAAATAAATTTTATTTACATCACTAAACACTATTTGATTACTGTAGCAACGGATCCATTGAGCAATAGATCACTAATCAAAGTTAGCTGGCCGTGGTTAACACTATTCTTTAGCAATGACTTTTAATTTACTTCTTTAATGCATAGGTGATGAATTCATACCTCACATGAATCATTGTTAAAGAACTAATATATTAACGAGATAGTGTCAAATTATTTTCAATAAAAGACAAAAATAGCTCTGTGACAAAACAACTCACCAACCAAACTCTATATATATATATATATACTTTTCCTTGATTTGATACTAATTTAATTTTTTTACCAAATTTATTTAATTTTTTATTCATGTTAATATGTTCTCTCTTTTGACTATGATGGTGAAGTTGGATTTAATGATAACATTTTTTTATTCAATTTTGGTTACCTATTTCATGGATAAGCGTTGGATAAATCTTTCAACGAGAGCAAATCATGAATATATAAATGGGGTTGTTAGTTTTCTAGACTTTGCATTTGCACAGTCAGCTAGAGATGGAAAACTTTTGTGTCCTTGTACCAAATGTGTAAACACATATCACGTGTCAAGACCAGAGGCATTTTATCATATTATATGTGAAGGATTTTTGAAAGGCTATGATAGATGGATTTTTCATGGAGAATCATCTAGTGCATATACTTCTACATCTAGAGATAATGAAGAGGAAGAAGATTTACATCATAACATGCATGACTTATTGAATGATGCTTTTAGAATGGATGTAGATTTGGAAGAGAGGGCAGACGAGCCTATTGATGTTGATGTAAGAAGGTTTGGTGACGACCAATTTTATTCCCTTATTAAAGAGGCTGAGGAGAGATTGTACTCAACTTGTATTAGTTTAACAAAATTATCATTTATGGTACATTTATACCATATCAAATGTTTGCACGGGTGGAGTAATAAATCGTTTACTTCGTTATTGGAATTATTGAAGGATGCATAACCAGAGGGAAACACATTACCAAAGTCTTTTCATGGATCCAAAAAAATCATTTTAGTATTGGGATTGGGTTATAAAAAAGTTCATGCTTGTCCTAGTGATTGCATGTTGTTCTGAAAAGATAAGGAGCATGAAGATACTTGCTCGAAATGTGGAGCTTCTAGATGGAAAAAAACTACAAATATTATGAAAGATGATTCATCCATTTCTAGCAAGAAGAAGAAGAAACCTGTCAAGGTTTTACGTTGGTTTCCTTTGAAATCAAGATTGCAGAGGTTATTCATGCCTTCAAAGAGAGCAACTTTTATGAAGTGGCACGAGGAAGGTCGTACTAAAGATGGAAACTTGAGATATCTAGCAGATTTAGAGTGTTGGAAAAGTTTGGATGCTCGCTATCCTGATTTTTCCTCTGAACCACGCAACATTAGTCTTGGATTAGCTTGTGATGGATTCAACCCGTTCAAAACTGAGTGTAACACATAGCACTTGGCCAGTTATTATAATACCATATAATTTGCCTCCTTGGATGTGTATGAAGCAACCTAACTTCATACTTTCCTTACTTATTCCTGGCCGAAAAGGTCCTGGAAATAATATTGATGTATATATGGAGCCACTGATTGAGGAGCTAAAAGAGTTATGGGAAGATGGGTTGAAACATTTGATGCCTCTACTAATGAAATGTTTCAATTACGAGCAGCAATACTGTGGACTGTTAATGACTTCCCTGCATATGCTAACTTGTCTGGATGGAGTACAAAAAGAGCATATGCATGTCCTGTTTGTGGTTATGACACTGCCTCAAGATGGTTAACACATAGTAGGAAGCATTGTTATATGTGTCATAGGCGTTAGTTGGAGCCTAATCATAGTTATCGTAATGATAGACAAGTGTTTGATGGTACTTGCGAATTAAGATTAGCACCAATATCACCATCTAGAAGTACAGTGTTGAGACAACTAGAAGCTCTAGACAACATGAATGATGGTCCTTGGAAAAAAAAAGAGTATTTTGTTTTCATTGCCTTATTGGGAACATCTTCTTTTACGTCATAATCTCGATGTCATTCATATTGAAAAGAATGTTTTGGATAACATTTTGGGCACTTTGATTGGACAAGAGGATAAGTCAAAGGATAACTATAAAACCAGACTTGATTTAGAAGACATGGGGCTATGGAGTGTACTTCACCCAAAAGATCGTCAGGGCTCAAACCAGAAATATTTGCCTAAGGCTTGTTACCAAATGACTTCATTAAAAAGGATGCTTTTCTAAAGGTCCTTCAAGAAATGAAACTTCCTGATGAATACTCTTGTAATCTTTCTCATTGTGTGCAACTCAAACAACAAAAATTAATAGGCCTAAAAAGTTATGACTGTCATCTTTTGATTCAAGAATTTCTGCTAATATCAATTCGAGGATCTTTACATGATAATGTAGCTTCAGTGATAACTAACTTGTGTCAGTTCTTCAAAGAACTTTGTTCGAAGGTTCTTGGTGAGGATGATTTAGAGAAACTTGACTCTCAACTTGTTACACTTCTGTGTGAAATGGAAAAAATTTCCCCCCCGTCTTTCTTCACTGTGATGGTGCATTTACTCATCCATTTGCCAAGTGAAGTGAAAATTGCAGGTCCAGTCATTTATCGATGGATGTATCCTATTGAAAGGTATTTTTTTCTTTTTATATTTTGATTTAGTAAGCTAAAGTTTATTAATATATGTAGTAAAATTTTTGTTCAACTTTTTCCTTATAGGTTTCTTCTTGTACTTAAATCCTTTGTGCATAATCGAGCTCATCCTGAAGGTTCAATTGCTGAAGGGCATTTGGTAAAAGAGTGCTTGACTTTTTGCTCACGATACTTAGTAGGAGTGGCGACAAAGTTTAATCGACCCACTTGAAATTATGAAGAAAATTACAATCTAACAATTTCAAAATATGTGCCTATTTTCGGAACTCAAGGGCATCCATTAGGAAAGAAAAGCCACCATGGCTTCAATGTTAAAAAATGGAAAAGGGTGAAAAGAGTTGCTCTTGACAAGCAAACATTGGAACAAACACATCGGTATGTGCTATTCAATTGTGATGATGTTGCTCCATTTTGAGAGTAAGATATTTTAATTTTATATGGAATTTATACATATGAATCTCTTATTAAAAATGCTTTTTGTGGTTATTTTGGTAATGATATTTTTAATTTAATAGGGAAACACAAATAATTTCTTAGAAAATGTAATCGTGCTTCTCACTTATCACCATATGAGATGGATAAGCTTCATTGTAGAACTTTCAATGAATGGTTTCACAATCGGGTATGTATTATAGTCTTATGTTAGTTTTCTATTTTAAATTACATATCAAACAAATATTCTAACATTATAACTTTGAATTAGGTTGCATGATTGATTGAGCAAGGAAGTACAAACATTATTGATCATGTTAAATGTCTTGCTCGTGGTCCAGAGGAAGTTGTTAGGAGTATACTGGTTATCTAATAAATGGTTACAGGTTCCATACAAAAGAAAAAGAGAAATTCTTGAAAACTCAAAATAGTGGAGTTGTTGTAACTGCTAAGGCCATGAGTTATGCTACTACAAAAGATAAACAACCTATTGAAGGAGAAGTTAATTATTTCAGGGGTTAACAGACATTATTCAGCTACAATATTCTGGCAAATACAATGTTGTTTTGTTCAAATGTGATTGGATTGATATCAACAGAGGCTATAAGAAAGACAACTTCTTGTTAACTCTTGTGAATTTTTCACATTTGGCACACAAAGGGGATGATTTACTTGATGATCCTTTTGTGTTGGCTTCACAAGTTAAGAAAGTATTTTATATAAAGGATGAAAGATAAAGATTGACTTGTTGTAAAGCATGTCAGACTGAGAGATGTGTTTAATATGGGTGATGAATGGTCTTTTGGTAAACAACAGTTTGATAGAGAAGTGCATGCAAAAAATGTTAACTTTACATGTGACGCGTCAAATTGGGTCAGAAATGAAGTTGATGACGATGGGATAAATGTTACACAAGAGATGGAAAATGAGGAAATAGAAGATGAGCTTGTAGATGAGCATGTTGGAGAGGATATATTTTAAATATGACAAGGGTGCTCTTTTATCTCTAATGGCTTTTAAAATTAAATATAACATTTGAATGTTGAAACTTGGTTAGCATTGGATTAAAAAATTAATGCAAGATATGTCATATTGAATGTTCTGCAGTAGTAACTATGGTTAACTTGTTGATCATTAGGACTCTCTTGTTGTGTAGAATTAATGTTTAAGAAATTCTTATCAATGCAGGAGAATTGGAGAAGTATATGTTAAGAAGATATATAGAGAGAGCTACCTAGCTAGCTATGTGTCATATTTTGTGATCATGGAACCCTATCAATAGTGTTAGCCTTGAAGGTAACTTTTTGCAATTCCAGGAGATTCTTTTATTGTTTTTTAATTTCTTTTGGGTTTCACATGGATAAGGGATTGGAATTCTTTTACGTGTCTAAAAGAGGAGGTTATTCATGCATGCACATTTTGTTTTTTAAAATGATTTTTTTCATTACAGGGTAATTGGTTTTTGCTTAATAGATATCCAAAGTCAATGACCGGTCAAAGACTCAAATATGGTTTTGATCTTTTAAAGTTTGTCAGGCTAAAAATAAGGTGTCAGTAGATATTAATTTTTTTTCCCTCTTTCTATTTAATATATTTAAATTAAAGTTGGACCCCTCACATGGTGATAAAAGAGATATATCTGTATATGCATGCAATTTCAAATACTTCATTGACATTTTGCTAAATATATGTGATGAGCAGAGATCCACTTTCACAGCCATTGCATGTGTGTATGAAATATTAGGTAGTATGAGTTATTTTGTGGTCCAAACAAACTTGTTATTTTGATGCAAATTTTATTACCAATATCACGTGTGAAATTTGTAGCTGTTTGAATAAAATTAAAATGTTTTACTAGTGTAATGCTATTTTTCAATTTAATCTTTACTCTTCTTACAATAAAATTAAAATGTTGCATTCACATTGTTTTTTAGACATAATGGGAAAACATAAACGGTTGATAATTGTCGCTGCAAGTCATAGAGACAACTCTCAAAGTCAAATACAACTTGGACAGTCTTCTACCCAATCTGAAACTCAACCTCCACCTACGCAAGAACTTGCTTCACAACAACAAAGAGAAGTTTTAACGTCTTTATCATTAGGTGAGAAACAAGCATTTGTGGAAGCATCCCAATCACAATTTGGGCAACAAGCATCCACAGAACCTTCATCAAGTATAAAAATTTATGAATCTATTTCTTTCGCATTCAATTTAGTCTTTTATGCATAAATAGTAAAAGTTAATAGATTGTTTAACATACAAGTAGCCAAAATTCTAAAAGTGTTCATGGTCCGACACGTATGCTAGATGTTTGGGAAATGGATGCAGAAAAACGCATTGGTGTTCAATTGAATGCTCTGTATATACCAATTGGTGATGAATCATGTACACTTAGTCGTTTTATTGGTAGTTTGATCCGAAAGTTCTCTGTTGCACCTATAGATTACATGAGTTGGAAAAAAATGCCAACAACAAAAAAAACAGAGATGTGGGATATAGTTGAGTTATGAAAAGTTTATTATTAAAAGTAATTTTATTTCTTATATTTTTTATTGATGCTAATACGTTAATTATTTAACTTTCAGTCAAACTTTGAATTTGTTCCTGATAAGGATGGGAGTGATGAAGAAATCACGGAAGAAATATTGCAGAAACGACTTTGCTGTGCCTAAGAGTTTGGTATTTAAAAACATGAGTGGAACATAGAGACAATGGAAGAATTATTTGAAATCTATAGGATTTGATCCAAGTAAGACGGTAGATGAAATGGTTGAAGAATTGCATGATTCTAGGGTGGATAAAGACCAATTCAAAAAACTTGTTGAATATTGGTGTTCAGAGAAAGCAAAGGTGTTAGTTCAATATATAATAAATGCTTTACAATAAAGATCTCATCATTTAACTAATTATTATATAATTTTTCTATTATTTTGGTTATAGGAATCAGTGTTATAAACAATGCAAAACGCTTGAAATTGGAGGAGCCTCATTGCATAGGAACAAAGTCTTTTGCTAGGATCTTGGATGAAAAGGTAAGTTATTAGATTATGTTATTTCGATATAGCATAGATTTTAACCTTAATCTCCTTTCCAATGAAAGTAAAAGCAAAATTGAATATGTAGTCCTTGACCATCAAAATTTTTCATTGAAGAGCAAAGAAGCTAATGGCATACCACCATCGCGTGCACAAATGTATATTTTGAGCCATATAAAGAAGATGGAGCTATTGTGAGTGAGAAGGCAGCTGAAGTTGTGGCAATGTTTTCTTTTTCTAAAAACTTTGCAATATGCATATAGTAGCATGAATATCTTGAAACTCAATCTTTTTCGTAATGTGATAGTTATTCTTTCATCTTATTGAATTACATAGGAGCAAATGAAGATGCACATGAATGAATTCAGTGATTCTTCTAATAAACAAGGATGGTCTTGGGAAAATGATGTGTATGCTAAAGTCAAAGGGTCTGAAAAAAAGGGCGTGCACGTTGCATTGGAAATGTTTATGCTTCATCCTCCAAATCAGGTTCATCAACCCAAAGAAATGAGGAGGTCTTAAGTTCAAAATCATATGTTAATGGATTAGAGCAAAAAATAGAATTAAAATCACAAGTGAATAATCAACAATCACAAGTATTGGATGCTGTTATTTCATTGTTAAATAAGAGATTTCCTGAGGAAAATGCTAATGATGTGATGGGAGAAGTTGATCGCTTGATCGATCATGTGGAAAGTATTTATTTATATAGTTATAAATTTTGAAGTTATTAGTTTTTCAAATTAATTTTTGGAACAATGTGTTTGGGAGTGTTTTAATATGTTACAGAGAATAATAAGGTGTTGATTTATTGAAGTAAATCTATCATGGCCCTTATTTAGAATATTTTCTTATATCTCTTATTTTTAAACTATACATATTCAAGTTGTGATGTACATGAGAATATTGGCCTTAACATTGTTTTTAATAGGCTGCAGATGCCAATAGTGCACCAAATTACTCTCCAAAAAAAAAAACAGATCTTCAAATTCAAGTTTTCACCCTGACACTGTTTAAGGTAAATAATTTTTTATCCTTTTATGTGTTATATATGATTTGAGAAACATGATATTGGTTTCGCATGCCCTTCATCTTTGATGCCTAATATTTTGTGTCTCATGTGTTTGTCCAGTAGACAAATGGAGGATTAGCATGCACTTGAATGGAATTAAAGCTATATATATATATATATATATATATATATTTGATTTAATGGTGCATGTTATATACAACAATAGTTCATAGGGAACACAGTGACCTAATATTTTGTGGAGCATGTGTTTGTTCAATAGAGGGAAGGAAGAATTAGACATATGTTTTGATAGAAAAGAATGGAAAGAGCTAGAAAATTAAGAAAAGAAAATAATTGAAGATAAACCATGTTAATTTTTACATTGTTATAATCTATGCATGAATTTGTAAATCCAATGAATGTCCTTGTTTATTGTTACATACAATAATAAAAATATCAAATTTCGCTCTACATCTACCAACAAAGTGAATTTGTTGTTTCAATAATGAGATTCACCATTGACATATGTGCATGTATTGGTTCGTAGAAAAAGTTTATCGAAATTTTATATTTTGTATCCTTTACTTCTATTGAATTTATTAAATTAAAGTAAATTAAATGTTTTGTTAATTTTTCTTGATGAATGATTTTTTATACAGGATGCAGTCAAGGAATTAATGGCGAGGGGTGCTATTAGGATGCTCTCCGTGGATGCTAGTTAGTAGACTTACATTAAAGCAATTAATACTTAGAATGCCCAAAGGCTTTTCGTTTAAATGTGTCATTTGTTTTCTTTTGAAGCTAATACTATTCTATAATGCAAACTATACTATTTCATTTAATGTTTGTTGAGATTGATGACTTATAAATACTTTTGTTTTGTATTCTTTGATTTGATTAATAATTTATTTTTATATATTGTGATTTATTATTTTTGTTTTATCTATTATCAGGTGAAAGATATTATGAATTATATAATATACAAAAAATGGATTACAAAATTATTTAAAAATAAAGATATAGTGACGGAAGCCTCCATCACTATATCTCTATAGTGATGGTACCATCCGTCAGTGAAAGTTTAAAAAATCATTTTAAAATAAAGATATAGTGATGGAAGCCTCCCTCACTATATCTCTGTAGTGATGGTATCATCCGTCAGTAAAAGTTTAAAAAAATTATTTTAAAATAAGGATATAGTGACTGAAGCCTCCATCACTATAGATATAGTGATAATAGTGATGGTATCATCCGTCAGTAAAAGTTTCAAGTATTTATTTAAAAATTGAGATATAGTGACAAATGCCTCTTTTACTATAGATGTATTGACAGTATTATCTGTCAGTAAATGTTTTTAGAATTAATTTAAATCAAAAAATATAGTGACGGAAACTTCCGTCAGTATAGGTTTTAGTTATATTTTTCTCCGTCAGTATATCCTAAAAATATATTGCAACAATTGTGATTTTCGTCAGTATAGATTTTTTGCATCAAGGGATAACTTTACGAAAATTTTATCGTTGCAATAAGGTCCATGGTCTGTCGGTATAGCATAAAAATAGCTATAGTGATGGAAATCGAACTTTTAATGAAGGAATTTATACCGTCAGTATATGTCAATTTTTTTAAAAATATGGATAATTATATTATAAAGAAAAAACTCTTCCTCAATATTTACAATAATATTGATAAAAATTTGAAGTAGGTCAAAAATTTTGTATTTGTTACAAAGCAGGATATATATATATATATATATATATATATATATATATAGCGGGATAAGATAGCAGCCATTGAATCTCCATCCATCCAACAGCACAATAGGGATGTGGGAAGATTCGATGTTCCTCGAATAAGGGGCCGTTTGTTTCACCGAAGTACCACTTTCGGACTTCCACTACTTCGGTACTAGCACAACCTCTAATTTTTATTCCTGCAATAAAGAATTGATAAAGATTGCATTTAAAAACAAAAAGCTAGTACATTATAACATACAATAAATTGAGCTACTGAAACATACCAACCTCTATGGCTAAAGGGGCACTAGGTTTATTAATGCTTAAGTAAAAAAGAAATTACAACATCAATAACTCAATCAAATTGTTGCTCTATGAAGCATACGGCACTTTGTGAAACTTTTAAATCGAAATATCAATATGATTTGAAAAGACAGCTAGATTTTTGGGATTATTTTTAGTAGTATTATTATTTGTATAAATTCTAACATTTTTGAGTTCATTTTCCTTAATCAGGTGGAGGTCAATGTTTACAAGCATCCTTTACAGCAAGGGAAACTCTCACAAGCTGAAGCATCACTAAGGACACTATTTGGGAAAGAAAGGGTTGCTGAAGCCATACATGGTTTGCAAGCAGGAATTCAAGATTCCACAGAGCAAGATGCTCATTGGTTTGATTTGTTCAGCAAACGCTATAGGAAGGTATGCCAAAATGCAAGTATAAATCACCTTTTCTTGCAGCTGATCAATACAACAAAGTTTGTCATCACTCCTCATCAGCCGACCTTATACCATATCTAAGGTGTTCTTAGAATGCTTTAGTGTCTATTTTTTTTTTTAGTTGTGTTGGTATTTAATTGTGCTTGGAATGATCAGTAAATTTTAGTTTTAACAAATTGATCTTGATAATAACTTCTTCTATCATGGCTCCTTACACAATATGATTATTTTCTCAAAAAATCATGAAAGTGGAATGATTAGGTAGCATTCAATTTTCTTAACATTACTGTTATCCCATTACAAAATGAAAACAACAATTATAGTGGGTTAATTTTTGGTTATAAGACAGAGATACAAAAAATGAAATTTATTGGAAATTCAAAGGGCTAAGGATGCAAACTAAAATGGTAAAAAAAAAACACACCTATCTTTACAAGCTGCCCTAACAAAACCTTCACCTTGCTCACAACTTAGAAATTTTCCAGTCTAATCAGAGAAAAACAAAGTCCAATACAAAGTCTAGTTGAAACTTCATACAATAAAAAAAAAACTCAAGAGCTTTTATCAAGTTACCCTTAATTTGATTTATTCACAATGATGAATCCAATTAAAAAACTCATTAAAAAATCCAGCAAAAAATTTAATCCCATTTGAATTGTTGACTCATTCTGCAATCTCCACACTCACACTCTAAACTATCAAATATATGAACTAAAACAGGTCAACTGAGAGGCTTTGTCTTTTTAAGTACTAATATGACAAACACAATATGTAATGAACTGGTGGCATACCTTGCTTAGGATTAATGATATACCGAGAAAGTTAACCAGCCCAGGTACTTGCGTTCAAGTCAATGCCTCATCCAAAGCCGGGGGGCTGATACAAATTCCACTGATAAAATCCAACAAGAGAGGGAGGAGCTTTCGAGCAAGGTATTGCAGGGAGAACAAGAGAGGAAGAGGCTTTTGGGCAAGGGATTGCAGAGAGAACAAGAGAGAAAAGGGTTTTCAGGCAAGGGTTTTGGGAGAGGAGAGAAAAGGGGATTAGGGCTTGCTAACTGGGCAGCCGACTTGGCAATGACGTGGCATTCAGACAAACTCAATGATGAGCTGTCTCAGCCACGTCATCCCGGTCCATAAATCCGAGCACCATGTCTGCTTCCACGTCGGACAACTCACCGGAGTTCACCCTGAAACATCACCTTGTGGCCATGCATGCGACCAGAGGAAAGTTAGGTGGCCCCGGTATTACAAAAAAAACTTTTGTGGCCACAGCGTTAAACTTACGAAACTTTTGTGGCCACCAGTGCAATTAACCCTTGGAAATGTCAAGCTGATTAGAGGTTTTATCATATGGCAGGTTGGTGAAGCTAGAAGCTGGGACAGAGATTTGGTGGAGAGTGAATTACATTTTGCTGGTTTTGCAGTAATAAGCCAACCATTACTTTTCTTTTTCTCTAGTTGCCTAAGTTTTACAAATTACTTTTCTCTGACAGTGTGGCGTGCTCCTGTTTTATTCTTAATGTGGCTTTTGTTTTTCAGGTTTTTGACTACCCTATCAGACCTGACTCTGCTTCCGTCCTTTATAAACTGAAGGGGTCTGAAAATCTATTTATTGATTGCGTTGGCTTGTCAAGGCTTTCTCTTAAACAATGGAATGATGAGAAGGCTTTTGCTTATTGTGATGACAAACTTGAAGTTTTGATGGTGCCAGTTTTGGAATCTCTGAGATGCTTGGAGATGGAGGTTTTGAAAGTAATTGTCAATTCTGATAAACTATTTGTGATATACTCAAAACTTATTGAAAGCCATATCTTATTGTGGAAGTACTTCACCTCTTCTTCCTTTGAAGCTTTTTTCTTGGCATGGAATGATCTTAGGAAATATCTTATTGTTGTATATTCCATAACTATTTTAAACAAAAAATGGTGATTTTTTGTGTTATTACTAATTAAACCATGTTCCTTAATGTCAAAGTTGATATTAATCTTCTTGTTTGCCGTGATTAAATCTTTATTATAAAATAAAGTTAAGGTGGAATAGTATAAAAGAGATCAAGATATAATGTCATAAACCGTTGCAATAGATTTTATAACCGCTGCAATAAGATTTACCAAAACCGCTGCAATAGATTTTACAAAACCGCTGCAATAGAATTATATAACCGCTGCAATAGGATTTACAAAAACCGCTGCAATAGGATTTACAAAAACCGCTGCAATATATATTAAACAATCGCTGCAGTATATAAAATAACAATTGCAATACAAACCGCTGCTATATATGAAACAAACCGCTGCAAAATCATAACCGCTGTAAAAAACAATAATAATTAGAGTGTTTTATGCAATGATGTTAAACCGTTGCAATATGTTATATAAAACCGCTGCAATAACCTATTGTAACAGGAGCAGATGCAGCAGGTGGTAAACTACTGCAATAAGTCTTATGCAGCGGTTATAAGGCCTTTTGCAGCGGTTCATGACCACTGCATAAGTACAATTATGTAGTAGTGGATAGAGGTGCAAGATGGGCCGGCCCGGCCCGGCACGGCCCGGGCACGGTGCGGCCCGAGCACTGTTCGTGCTCGGGCCGGCCCGGCCCGGATTGCAACCGTGCCGGGCCGGCACGGCCCACCTTTCATGGGGGGTTGGCCCAGCCCAAGCACGGCCCGAGCCATCTGGGCCGGGCTGGGGGCCGGGCCGGGGCCGGCCGGCCCATATTTTTTAAAAATATTATAAAATTTATTAAAAATACTTTAAAAATACTAAAAATTAAGAAAATATTTTTAAAAAAAAAAAAACTAAATACAGTAAATTTACATGAATACAATTATACAAGAAAAGATAATTTTTTCAAATTTAACATAACATTAGAAGATTACATAGAAAAAATAAAGATAAACTAAAAATAAATTACAAATAGATATAGAAAAATTTTTGACATTTATTTAAAAAACTATAACAACAATTTAGAAAATTACAAGCTTGGAACTTTATTTGATTAATCTATTTCTTCATCAACACGGGTTGAAGTTGAACGCTCGGATGGTGTAAGGCCCTCTCCAGTATCACTACTTTCTTCAATGTTTAGGGTTACCTCAACCTTGATGATGTAAATTTAATTCGTGGTTTTTCTTGAGAATTCCGAATTGATTAATTGACGAAAAGGTGAGGGAATTGCCGGAGTAATGAAATGCTTGAGCCGAATTTGACAAACTTCAAATCTTGAACTTGAAGAGATTGAGAATTAAGAGAGCTTGGAGTCTTCAATGCTTGAGAGATTAGAACAAGAATGAGTAATTTGGTGTGGAGAAATATGTAAATGTTTGTGGGTATTTATAGGTTTTTTTAATTTTTTTAATTCCCAAAATACCCTTGTAAACTAGCCGTTTATTGTTGTTGAAAAGGGTAAAAAGGTAATTATATTTTAAAGTCTAAAATACCCTTGTAAACTAGCCGTTTATTGTTGTTGAAAAGGGTAAAAATGTAATTATATTTTAAAGTCTAAAATACCCTTAAAAACTAGCCGTTTTATAGTTGTTAAAGGGGCTAAAAATGTCATTTTCTAATGTTTAAATTAATTTGGTTAAAAAATAAAAAGAAAATCCCGCCGGGCCGTGCCGGGCCGGCCCGCAACGGCTAGTTGCGGGCCGTGCCGGGCTGGCCCGCGTGCTCGGGCCAGCCCAGCCCATGGCGGGCCGCGGGCCGTGCCGGCCCGCGGGCCGCCATTGCTTGGCCTGGCACGGCCCAAATATTCGGGCTGGCACGGCCCAACTGTAGTAGTGGACATACCTAATAATAATTCATAATTATTTGCTTTTATCAACAGTACATAATGAAAATAAAATAAAAATTTAATACAAAATTTTTAAATTGATTCAATTAATTATGAAAATAATAGCAAAGATAACATCCATACAAAACAAAAAAATTATACATATATATATATATATATATATATATATATTCATACACAAATAATAAATAACTCAATGTTGATAAAATCACAGATATTTATAAGATATAAAAGCTATTTTTCTGGATTTAGCTTTTTGACCATCTTTTCTTGTGTTTTTTTCACAAAATGAAAAAGAAAAGACGACAAATAGGATCTACATTATTAGTGAGAATATACTATTCTTTGGATATATAAAGAGACTTGGAAGCTAAGCCAAGTCATATTGATGCATATGTTTGAATAATTATACGTTTTCACTAAGGATGTGCGAGAGAGTGTCTGGTAAAGATTTGTTTTTTTAATTGTTTTTAGTGTTTTTACGTAATAGATTAGCAACATCAAAATTTGCTCAAGAGTAGAGTTAATATCTCAATACTCTTGCGCACTTATTCTGCATAAACCTACTCTTAAAAAAAAACAAACACCTTAATTATACAAAATATTGGGGCCAATAAAGTAAAAAATCATTAATATAGTGTGTCGTATCGTGTTAATGTAAAAACAATTAAATAAAATTAAAATTTTGACAATTTAATTTCCTAATAAAATTTTATTGTGTTTCTATCTAACATTAATGTTTGAAACCGATGAACGAAAGGGAGTTTGGATAATTCAATTTATTTTTTATATTTATGCAGCTTCGACATTGACTTTGCAGAAGATTTAAAAGATCACATATATATTATTCATTTAAAGTTTTTTAGATTTTTTTTGAAGTGATAAATAACTTGGGACAACGTACTAATCCAAAGGTTAAAAAGAATTGTTTCACAAAATAAAAGTAATTAAGTTTATTTTCATTTTATAAAATTATTGTACATAAATTAGTATATATTGTTAGTTTCACAGTAGAGAAAATAGAAGATTCAGATAGCCTGTGACAATGCAATTCTCAAGGAAGCTTAATTCATTATAATTTTAATCGAAATTATTTGATTTAATTAGTCAAATCTATCATCCAAATAACTTGACTAATTTGAAATAAAAATTATTCCATTAGAGCACAATTATATTGCAAAGCTTTTATTAACCAAATCCGTTCCACTAATAATTTAGATGAATTTGGGATGAGTTTCCTATCAATAGAAATTTTAACTCAAAATATTTTAGTTATCAAATCTATGTTTCTCACAATTGGATTAATGATAATTTGCGTATAAAATCAAATTTAATGTCGCTCTATAAATAACTTTAACCCTAAAAACTTTTATTAAAACACTTCTCTCTTATAAAATATCTAATGATATGCACCGTAAAAGAAAATTTATATAAAAATGGTAAAAAGTTATTTTAATTGAATTTAGAATATTAAAAGATGTTCCAAGTATAGCAAATAAATTAAAATTAAAGAATGAGGTTGCCACTAATATTTGGCAAGTGAAAGCCTCAAAACTACTTATAATAGAATATTAACAAAAATGGCTTAAAATGACAAATAAAATCAAAACCATGAAAGATTTATAAAAATCAGCAATAATATGAGTGCAGCATCAGTTAGTATATTCTCCTTTTCTTTTATTGCATTTACCTAAAAAAGGTTATAAGAAATAGTGCATCAAACCTGTTCATAGGAAAAGGTAAAACTTGAAGCAACCCAAAAGCTCAAAAGAAATATTATTAAGCAACTATTAGTCCCTCCATACTTTTCTTATCCACAAATAACCCTTGTAACTTTTATATCCCTAATGCATCTTTTCTTTTCTTTTTTTTTTACATTCACTTTTCATGGTTTTATAGGATTGTAACTGCAAATTTTATAGGGTTTTCGTGTCAATTTTGAGCGTTTTTGTAGCTTTATTCTGTGTGTTTTGCTTGTATTATATGTTAATTCCTCTGTAAATAATGTATTAGTGTTTGTTACTCTGTTTTCGCATTCGCAATAAATTGATTGTTTGCTTTTTTTCTAATTTGGTTGTAGTTAATAACAAGATATGGCGACTAGCTTAGTGAACGCAAGATGTTTTAGTCCCCGCTGTCGCAGCGCTAATAGAATTGAAGGAGCACGTGAGTCAAAGGCATTGGGAAATCCTCCATGGAACACCTTTTACCCATTTCATGAAGGTGGAGCTCATAATGCAAGAGAGGAGGGTGCTGGACATGGTGATGCAAATGTATAACGATCATATCCAGTGTTTCAAGGTGGGTGCAATCGTACTCTCTTTAAGGCCTGAGGATGTGACCCTCATCATGAGTTTGTGCTCTAACGCGGATGTCGTATTCTTCAAACACGAGAAGGAGCATTCTGACTTCAAGCAAATGTATCTCTATAAGATGCATACTGGGCATCTAGATGCAATCAATGCCAACCTACAGGGGTTTATTGGTATTTAAATCGATGATGTCCTATCCTTCAAACACGAGAAGGGGCATTCTGACGTTAAGAAAATGTATCTTAATAAAATGCATAACGGGCATCAAGCCCAACCCAGGGTGTACAGGTTCACATATCCATTTAACATATAGGTGTTTTAGTTTAGTGAAAGTCTTTCGTATGTACTTTGATCAAGTACTATGTACCTTTTCTATAAATTAATGTCGTCATGGAAATTCCGTGGAGAAGGTTTGTTATTTGGACGGATGATTACAAGTTCAGTATTTGTGACCATCTATATGTCTTGCTCAAGGATAAGGTACAAGTCCCTAACGATGTCATAAATGCGCTCATCATAATCATTCGTGGTGAGTTGTTGAGGAACCCATCCGCCTATGGAATGCATAATGCTATCACAAGGCCGCTTGCGCTTGCGCTTGCTATGCAAAAGATAGAGTTCACCGTGGACCAGGCACTCTTTATGGTGGAGGACGTAGTCTTTGGCTTCAAAGGTTTGAAATCATTCTCATGCCCATTGTTCTTAACAGTCATTATAATCTGTTTCACTACTCTTCGCTTCATTCATGCACATATGACGTAGATGCGAGAGTCACTATGCATATCCCTTGCAAGTTGGCATGGCTAATAATTAATTTGATCCTCTAGTAACACGAAATTATCTCCATACAGTAGAGGCTCTTCGAAACGTTGTAATCCATATAGGTCATACCATTCTCAATGCGCTTATGCTAGAACATGAACGCTCACATCCACAACAATAATCAAGGAGCATTGACTATGCCCGTTTCTATGGTGTGCTATATCGAACAAATTCTAAGGGGCAAAGAGTTGAACATACAACAAACAGATGTACCATAGCTATGGCTCCAATAGATCGCCCAGATACTAATGGACTGCATTCGATGGAAGAGTGCGCCCTTAACCGCGATCGGCAATTGAACGGCAGACAACAAACAGAAGGATGATGGCGCATAAGACAATGATGAGTTAGCCAATGAATAGTACCATGTTGTATTTCAAACATTATGTTATCGTCTCATCATTGTAGTACTATTGTAATAACCTTATAATAATATTATAATAACTTTTCTCACTAATCTATTCAAAATGACATCATCAATCAGTTAGAGTTAGACATAGGTTTGCATCTTACACAAGGTTGATTGTATACTACATGGAATCATTGCATATCACACACGAACAATGCATAATACAAAAAAAGGGCACATAATATACATGAAGGAGACATAATACACGAAAAAGAAGTCTAATACATTGGATGTTGAATATATGCCATGGTTATAAAATAAATGTGGTAAGTGTATGATTACATTATACACAGAAAAGTTTAATAGCTAGCTAGAAATATGGATTACTACAGTTGGACACCTAAATTACCATGGAATAGATATATCACGTGTAAATAATATATAACTCGCATGAATTTCCTTTATGACAGGGTGAGATCACATATAGAAAGTCAGGCATGAACCAAGAGGTAGTATCGCAAAGAAGCAATATTCTAATAACCTTACAACTCATTAATGACAAAAAAAAAAAAGGATACAACTTTAACATTCTATGCTCGAATGACGTAATCTAACTAGAACCAACTCATTGTAACCCAAAACCCAAAATATTAAACATTAAACGCTTATAATACTCGGAACGATAGAATATTACATAGTTATTATATCACACATGTAGCTTTTAGTCAGCTATGATTGCATTACAAGAATGACGATTGTGACCTATTTCATGACATCTACTGCAATGTAACTCCCAAACATCAAAGAACTATGATTCTATCCTCTTTCTTCTTGGATGGCAGGTTTTTTCTTTGTGATTAGAGGCCACACTCAAAGCTTGGGGTTGTCATCACGTGCCTTATCATGGTAGGGAATTGAGTATATGGGCTCTATGTATGCACAATAATACGACTCTACAATAAAGCATTCATCCATATAGCAATGCAAGTTTGTGTCTATCTGTATCTGATAGCCGCATGACTGCTTGCAAGGAAAGCCATACACTTCTCATCTACGGTAGGAGCACTTTCGTTTTTGCAAACTGACGACTTTGTTATTCTCATCCACCACTTCATAATTGTCACCGTCAAACTAGGCGACTCTCTAAGAGCGGTTGTCTTCTAACATTTGTTTTATTTCATATGTATCTTAGGACAAAGGTTTGTTTCGCATTTGAGTGATTGTTCACATCTATCAAACATCATTTTCATAAGTTCAAACCTGCAGATTAGCATTTAATAAACGTGGGTGTCAAAATCTAATCACGAACAATTGCAACAAGTGCAAACAAATATTGTTGCATATGAAACAATCAAAACACATAGGAAAACTTAGTGATTATACGAAACACTTATAACACACAAGAAAACTTAGAGATACTAAAAAACAATGATAACACACATGAAACCTTAGTGATACGTATGAAACAAGCACAATAAACACAAATCCAAAAGAATACACTTGAAACTAAGAAAATACATATGAAACAAGAAGAATACACAAAAACATAAGACTTTTACACATGAAGGATAACCTGATCGTGTCAACCATGCTGGTCAGAGGAAGCTGACGTGCTTCTTAAATCCAACCGTTAAATGACTCTGCTACATCGAACTATATCTCACACCAACGCGCAACTTTGAATAAATAGTTTAACCAATGGTTGATGTTGGACTTGTGAAGTAGCCAATGGTGTACTTGAATGGATGTAGATGTAAGTTCACTGATTGCATCATCATACACTTTTGTGGTGCGTACGCAATTCTGATGATTATTGACTAACATTCTTCCCTCAGGGTGATACCGCCTAAAGTTTACCTTCATGAAGTTGGCCTCTAAATGTCATAAACAAAAACCATAAGGGGTAGAAGGGAAGACTTTTGTGACAATATTTACAAGACCCTTGGACATGTTCAATACAAAAGTGATAACCTACTCGTAGTCATCATTGCCATGCAACATCTTCCTAAGTGTGGCAAGAAACCATGTCCAGTTCTCATCGGTTTCGTTATCGACGACAGTGAAGGCGTGGAAAAGACCCTTGTTGCTATCTTTGCCGGTGGCGACCAACAAAACACCCTCGTACTTGCCCAACAAGTGGGTCTGATCGATGAAAAGTAACGGCCTACACACCCTCCGAAAACTAAGTACGTAGGTGCGGAAAGAAAAAAAAAAGCACATTTGAACCTTTCTCCATCATTCTCAATGCTTACTATGATGTCTCTTCGTCGCCGCCACCTTATCAACATACCAGGGTAGTAAATCGTAGCTCGCTACTTCATTTCCATGTATGACGGCCCTTGCAACCTCTTTCTCTATCTAAGCCTACTTATACATTAACCATGCACCACGTTTCCGCGGGACCAGTACGCGACAAACGCCTCTACAACCCGAGGAGGGACACTCACGTTACTCAACCCTCGAGTAGCCACAAGGCTAACCACAACCTGTGAACAACAGATCTAAAAGGAGATTTCCAATTCAAAACATACAGATCAGAGTGCCAAAAAACTATGCAAAGGAAGCACAAAGATAGCATAGAGAAAGTTACCAAACCAAAACCTGAACACGGGGTTCCAAGGAACATGTTTGTCATAAATACAACAAGGTTTCCAAAAAATAGACAAGCATATATGCCAAAAATTAAAAAGAACAATTACACTAGTCGATATACAATGCAGCATATTCAAGAAACAAAAGTACATGAAACAGGATTTAAGAATAAAATAACTGGAGAATACACACCACGCCAGTCCGCAGCAACGCTATTACTAGCTAAAGTCTGGAAGGAAAGAAGGGAGTGAATAACTAAAGTCACTAGGTGAATGGGTCAACACAGTTCTATCAAATACAAAAATACTATAAAAAGTAATAAAACCAACCTTTTGCAACACCACATATAAATCAGAGCATTTCAAAAAATATATTTATAGCCACTTATACCCATATATAAGAAAATCATATCTATACCATAGAAGAACCATTTTGCTCGAAAGGGGTTCAACACTCAAATATCGTGACTAGCAGAATACAGGTTTTAAAATCATAAAGCACAATAATCAACACCAAATTCATTTGCTTTGTATGAATTTCGTTTTCTCAAAATACGAAGTTTTTAGACCAAATTATTTTCCAAAGAAGATACAAGTATTCGCGTCTCAAAAATCTAATTTGAAAAATACATATTTTCTCAACATACGAACCTGCATCTTGAGCAAGCAAATCATGGTCTAAAACCCTCTCTAAACTCTAGCAGTGGTCGCGGCTAAGTTCAGAGCCATCAAGGCACCATGTCCTTGATGTTGACCAGGATGCAAACTTACATCTCGAGCAAGTGAATAACAGTCTAAAAAGCTCTCTAAACTCTAGCTGTGGTGGCGATTAAGTTCAGAGTCCTCAAGATACTCATGTCCTTGACGTTGACCCATCGGAGTCATGTGGTGACTCCGGACTCTCGATATACGCCCAATCAAGACTCTATACGCCACCTAAAATGGACAGATCAGCGGGGTCCACCACGCCGCCTCTAAAAGACGGACCGTGGGGATCCCTTCCTGCAGCAGGCGGGTTCCAACCCCATCACCAATAAAACATCACAAAGTGTAACAGCAAGATAGTTTAAGCAATTCATTTCATAGAGTCATTGTCCAGGACAAATAACCACATATCGGCGATAAACATTACTAACATATAAATCCTTACCAAGAGTATAACATGTATAAAAGTTCAACGTAGCCTAAATCATTTTCATTAAATATCAAGAGCTTTGCTTGTAAAAGAAAAGGTATGGAAATTATCGTCAAATCATCGATTCATCAAGAGTTTCATTCATAAAATAGGAAACAATAGACTTTCTTCTAAAGCAATCAAGCCATAATTTGAACATGATAAAACCAAGGATTTTATTAAATCAAACCATAAGTATATTTATAGAGTATACTAGAAATGTGCAATTATAACCCACTTACCGACTATGGCGAACAACTCCTCAACGGCGCTACTCAACCGCCTGTTTTCACCACCTAGCACCCATACAACCACAAGGGCTCAAGACTAAGAGAAAATACAAGAAGAAAAGCAAGCATGAACTTCTTCATGCTACAAACTAAGAAACCCTAACAAAGCTTGGGTATGGCCTGAAGTTGCTTTTAAGGGTTCTAAAAATCTCTATGGAGATCAACTCTCAAAACAACCAAGAAAGCAAAACTTTAGCAAATGATTTCTTGACTCTACAGTAGCTTGCTACAGTAGTCCCAATTTTATGAGTAAGGGAAACAAGTCTACAAGGCTTCATCAAGGTAGGAAGGGGTGCATCTTCACATCCACTTCATGATACAAGAAAAGGTGAAAAAAATCAAACAAAACACTCAAGAAATCATCATCATCAAGCTAAGATTCAAGATTTAAAACCTAGGGTTCAGTAAAATTTTTGGTAGGCCGACCAACTTTGGTTAATTATCAAAAGGGTGTCCAAACTTCAATTTTAATAAAAAAAGTTACCCATCTTTAATTTATTTTCACCGAGAGATTACCCGATAAATTTCAGCAACTAACTTGTAATATGAAGGCTGGAATTCCTCCGTCAACGTTGATATGGCAGGGTCACTCCAAGCCTCACCACTCCACGTCATTTGAGTAAGCCACGATATGGGGCAACTTTCCACATCAGCTGTGTTTGTTGGCACAACGAGGAAGAAGGGCACATGTCACCAAAGCCCTCTAAATCCCCTTCAAAGCCCTTCTTCAACGAAGCTCTTTCCGGAGAAACCGAGGAAGATACACCGGAGAAAGCAAACGAGATACAAACAGGCAAAAGTCTAGTAGGGTGATTTTCAAATAATCAAAGGAAGTTAGTGCTGAAGAGGAAGAGCCTTCGGACACCCTTGAGCAAGAGAAGAGCGGCTTGGGCATGGCAGTCAACTGGAAGAGATAGCAAGACGAAGAGGAAGCCCCGGATACTGTAAGTTATTTTGTAGAACCCTCTCTGATATGAAGGTTAAAAGGGTGGTTTGAATGTCCTGTAAACACTATGTTATTGTTTGTAGAGTAATAAACTCATCTGTCATTGATGAGAATGTGTATTGTGTAATATGAGGTAAATTACCTGTCACTGATGGCATTGTGATGCATATATCATTGATAGTTGTATGCATGAACTCAACTTGCCAGGGAAATTGTTATACTTGCCACTGATTATACATTTTCAAAGAGACATGAATTTCGATATGCATATTAACTTTAGTATGATAATTGCATCCTGGTGACAACGCATGAGCATTGTTAGGGTACCCAACATTAATTTCCTCGGTGTTATGACTTACCAATGATAGTACACCTTGGAAGTATGGGCTAGAAGTAGTTGCTCTTAGGTTGTAGACAAATATATGAGTTGGAGGAGTATTGTTGGATTACTTCCAAATGACTGATCTCATTGAGCCTATTCACTTTTAGTGCCCACTGCAAACCTGTTCACTATAAAATTGTATTATATGGTTGGTGACATGGAAGTCATGGCAGTGTATATAGATTACTGTTGCACAGACCAAATGTCCAGAATTGAGCTCATTTGTATGGCCAGAGAATTTAGTTTAGCTGTAGAAGGTTGCACTTTTTTGTGGTTAGATGAATCCAATCAGGCAAAAGAATTAAAGGAAATTCAGAATGACTTAGATGCACTATCAATGGCAATGTTTGTGGACCTAGTAAGGAGGTATATGTATATGCTAGGCTTGCAAGTAGTGGTGGTACTCATGGAGAAAGTCATGTTGGTTGCAATGGTGGTGGTGTGGGAGTTGGACAATTACGCAGGGTTGAATCAGCAAATGTGTAGAGGAAGGAGCTGCAGATGAGGATAAAGACATTGTAGAGGATGCTGACTTAAAAGGGATCCTGGTAGGGGGCCAAGATGGAACTGTCACGGCCTCAACCGATCAACTTCGGCCGTGCGGCACCTGATATGCATCATAGCGACAGGTCAGCCTTCCTTGCAAGAACAGTTACTGGCTACCTGTTTGCAGTACAAAGCACATCGAAATAATAACAAGCGAGCAAAACCGGAAAACCCCTCGGTACGAGAAACACGACACAATGAAACCCATTTTGAGAGAGAAAAACATAAAACTCTTTTAGATTGAGAAATGTTTACAACCATGGCCAAAACCAACACCAAATGGCCTTGTCTTCTCCCAAAGACTCATTTGACCCTAATACAAGAGCTACCCCAAATCCAAGGTTGATTAAGCCCCATGCCCAATACAGGTCTGGCGTGAATTCCCTGACTTCACTTAGCTTACAGTGTCCTCTGACTCGACTGTAGCTTTAACCAGCCACCCTTGGTCACAGCGCGTAGCAGTACCGGTCACGCGCAGTAATACCGCGTGCCATCCTCGCCCCTGGCTCGGCAACGCTCCCGACCACGTGCCCACTTGCATACGCCCGCGCAAAGCCTTGTCAGATCCGGAATCAGCTCTCGGTCAACCGGCCTGATCAAGTGTCCCGCCCCGCCTAGACTTGCTAGAGATCCAACACTCTACATGATGAAGTCCTGCAACACTTGACTCTTGGTTAGGGGCGCGCCTGCCCCACGCGCTCATCGGCCACGCGCACGCCCACGGTCCAGAGCGCACGCGCCTCACGGTCTCAGCCTATGATCATACGGGATATTTCACCCGCCCTTGGTCCCGACACAACACACGCGTCGCGCTAACCGCACGCGCTACCAACTCTACGCAGCTGTGCGCCCTCGTGGCTTGGCCTATGTGATACTGTATGCCCCCTAACCAAGTGTAAGGTCATCAACCCTTACAGAAGGGATATAGAGGATGATTTAGATGAATTTCATGATTCATACTATAGTTTTCAAGGTTTAATCAGATGAAGAAGATGGGGAGAAGACTGGGAGGGCTAGGACTGAAGCAAACATGGGAGGAGAACCTGGGGCCAAATTAGTGATGGTGATGATGTAGAGTCTGACTACAGAAGGTCTGAGGAGTTGCAGCCCTGTTCCTCAAATGATGAGGATACATTATGTCACACCCCGTCCCGCAGGACCGGCATGCGACAACCGCCGCGACAACCCGAAGAGGGACACCCAGCCACTCAACTCTCGAGTCACCGCAAGACTTATCACAACCTGGGCAAATACTGAATAAAGTACAAGAATACACAGAAAAAGCTACCAAACAATAATCTAAGTACATGCTTCAAAGAAACATACATGTCATAAATACAACAAGGTTTCAAAAAGGTAGATAAAGATATGAGCCAAGCACTAACAATAACATTTACATTAGTATATCCATACCCTTATACAATGCAGCAAGTTCAAGAAACAATGTACATGAAACAAGATTAAAGAACAACTAGCTGATGAATGCATAGCATCTTGGTCCGCCACACCACCACTACTGACTAAATCCTGGAAAGGGGGAGAGAGGTGAGCAACTAAAGCTACTCAGTGAATGGGTTAGCACAGTTCCAAGAAATGCAAAATATAATCTATGAAATGACAAAAGAGCTTATATACTAATAAATATAGTATAGAACCTTTCAATGTATATATGTATAAATAAAACAACTTATATATACATATATGCCTAAGAAAAACATGCTTAGCTCTATAAAACTAATTTTCCCAAATGAAGTCTCAGTAGACAACTTATGCATAGCAAGTTACAAATTCTTTAAACTCAAAATATACAATGTTCATCATCAAAACCTTTTTGTTACGTATAAGAAAACTCATTTTTCCAAAGTATGAGGTTTCCAATTCGAGCAATCAATAAGTAATCTAGAAATCCCTCTAAACTCTAGCCGTGGCCGAGGCTAGGTTCAGAGCCGCCAAGGCACTCATGTCCTTGACGTTGACCCACCAGGGCTGTGTGGTGACTCCGGACTCTCGAAGTTCATTCGGTCAAGGCTCTATGGGCCACCTGATATGTATAGATCAAACGGGTCCACCATGCCACCTCTACAAGCTAGACCGTGGGGACCCTCCCACTGCAGCAAGCGGGTTCCAACCCCATCACCAACAAAACATCATGAAAGATTTTAACAATAAACATGTAAATCATTTCACAGGGTCCTTGTCATAACAAATATTCCTATCTCGATGATAAATATCATATTTGAATAAGCCAAATCAAATAGTGTAACCTATGTAAGAACTTCCAAAATTCAAACCAACCCGATATAGCAACATAGCACTGATCATTTTCTTCAAATGTCAAGAAAATTTGCTTAAAATATACAAAGCATATAAATTATTTTCAAACCAATTTAAATAATCATCTCATCATAATAAACCCCAAGTTTTCATCAAACCAACTTAGACATATATTTAGAGAGAAGTAACTTCTAATTGTGCAATCAAACCCACTCACAAACCTAGGAGAACGACTCATCAACGGTGCTACTCCTCCGACGGCTCCTTGCCTTTGGCCGAGTTTTCACCACCTACACCAACACAAGCCACAAGGGCTCAAAATAACAGAAAACACAAAAAAACAAAAAAGACAAGCATGAACCTCTTCATGCTACAGACCAAGAAAAACCCTAACAACGCTAGGTATGGCATAACCTTGCCCCCAAGGGTTCCAAAGAAGATTTAAGAAGATTAAGTCTCCACGCATGCAACTAAGAACGCAGGGGTTTAGCATTGAATCTCTCGATGCTACAGTAACTCCGATTTCAAGAACACGGGAAAGGTGTTCAACAAAGTAGAAAGTATAGATCTCTATGTCCATCTCAAGATACAAAGAATAATAAAGGGAAACAACATAAACGATTTAACAATTTCATCAATAAAAGACCAAGATTCAAGATCTAAACCTAGAGCTAGCATGCTCATCTAAATAACATGAAACAAAAGAAAAAAAAAAGAAGAAAAAAAGCTTACCTTCAAAGATCTTCAACCAAAAAGAGAGGAAAAAGTCTAGGAATGGCTCCTTCTCAATCAAAGGAATGGGAACCAAGGGAAGAGGAGGAAGAAGAAGAAAAATCGAAGGAATAAGGGCTCAAAGTTCAGGACTTATATATCCCTAGCCCAACACGGGCGTGCAGAGTCCTGTTTGACAGTGTTGTACCCTGAAAAGAGACATCCTGACACAAGCACAACCGTAAACACGGGCGTGCTTAACCCTGTGCACTTTGCAGAAAACTTGAGGGAAAAGTCACGGCTTCTCTGCCCCTAACACGACCGTACACACCCAAGCACGGGCGTGCTTAACCTAGTGCAATTTACAGGTTGCTGAGAACAATAGTTTAAAACATCCTGTGAATTGCACGGTCAAGAACACGATCACAAGTATGGGTATGATTGCCCCGGAAACTGCGTTTTAAGTGCAGAACGATTAAAAACGAACTGAGACTCAAGACACAACTCTTGCCTAAATTGAATGACACACATTTGGAAAAACTGAAACACTACACATTGGTTCAAGGTAGGCCTAGTTCTGCTGCGTTTAATGATGAAGTTGACATCAAAAACGCATAATTTAAGATTGGAATGAAATTTAGAAGTTCCAAACAATTTAAACAAGCTGTAAAAAATTATGGCTTAAAAAATCAATATGTGATGAACTTCAGGCCAAACAATAAAAAACAATGTAAATCCCTTTGTAAGAAAGGCTGCCCCTTTTACCTCTTGGCTTCACCTATGGTCAAAGATAAAGCCATAGTCCAGATTAAGACAGGTCTTTTACAACATGAATGTGCTAGAGACTGCAGTAATAGGCATGTGACTGCTGAATGGATAGTAAGGATATACTTTGGGCAATTGAGGGCAGACCCATCTTGGAGAATTGCAAGCGTCATCCAAGCTGTGAAGGGAATCAAAAAGTTGACATTAGCAAATTGAAAGCTTATAGGGCCAATAGCATTGCCCAAAAGTAAGTTAAATTAATTGCTTTTACTTTCCTGTTATTGATATAGTAAACTGGTGCATAGCACATATATCTGATTTCTTTTCTTCACCTCATTCCAGTTGACCACCAAGGCTTATAGATCGTGATGAGGAGTTCCAAATGGCAAGGCTACATGATTATAGGCAAGGGTTAAGGGAGACCCATCCTGGGTCAATAATAATTGTGAGCATCAATGAAGAAGGAGTCTTCCAATCATTATATATCTTCCTTTCTCCTTTGAAAGCAAGGCCTTTGCCAGGGTGCATACATCTGATTGCTTTGCATGGTTGCTTCTTGAAGGGATTGTAAGGAGGTCAGTTGTTGGTTGTAGTTGGGATAGATGCAAATGGTTACAGCTATCCCATTGCTTAGGCCATGGTGGAGAAAGAGAACTAAGACAATTGGAAGTGGTTTCTAGAGGTATGTGAATTTACCTACTACTCAATCTCAATCAATACACTTGTGTGAACTAACTTTTGTGTATGTGTGTGTCATTCCCATTCTAAGGTGTTGGCTCAGGATTTGAAGATCACTGACAGCAAAAAATGGGCTTTTATGACTGATAGGCAAAATGTGAATTGATACTATTTGCTATGCCATTAAGATCTTAATTTCACAGCTTAGTGTTTGCGGAATGGGATACTGATAGGCAAAATGGGATGATCAAGACACAACTAATGAGAAGAATTCAAAAAAGAAGGGATGCAATAAAGAAAGTAACAACATCACATTGTCCTAAAATAATGAAGAAACTTGAAAAAAATTCAAACAACTTAGCTGGTTTTACAACACCACGTGGTCAGGTGAGGATAAGTACTAGGTTGTAGGGTTTGATAGAAAGTTTGTGGTTGACAAGAGAGAGTGTAGCTGCTCTTGTAAGAGGTGGCAACTGAGTGGGATGCCATGTAGTCATGGATACCTATACTATTTTATAACAAAGCAAAGCCTGAAAATTAGTTACATGTATGTTACAAGGTCAGCACTGGTCTTGAAATATATAGAAATATATTGAACCCAACACATGATAGGGTTTTATGCCTAAGAGTGGCTATAAGCCTATCATCCCACCGCAACCAATAAAAAAAAGAAGCAGAAGAAAAAGTTTGCTGAGGAGAAAAGAAGCTGATGACAAATTGTTTTTCACAAATGGAAAAGTTAGCAAGAAAGCTGGAGGGTCCCCACGGTCTAGCCTTCAAAGGTGGCGTGGTGGACCTGTTTGATCTGTCCATATTAGGTGGTGCGTAGAGCTCTGACTAGACGAATATCGGGAGTCCAGAGTCACCACACTGTCCCGATGAATCAACATCGAGGACATGAGTACCTTGGATGTTCTGAACTTAGCCGTTGCCACGGCTAGAGTTTAGAGGAATTTCTGCACCACTTATAGATTGCTCGAATTGGAAACGTCATACTTTGGATAAATGAGTTTTCTTATATTTAGCAAAAAGGTTCTGATGATGTACAGTGTGTATTTTGAGTTTAAAGAATTTGTAATTTGCTATTCATGAGTTGTCTACCGGGGACTACATTTAGGCAAATTAGTTTTATAAAGCTAAATATGTTTTTCTCAGGTATATATATATACACACACACACATAAGTTGTTTTAATTATACATGTATACACTGAAATGTTCTATACTACAAGTATTAGTTTAAAAGCTCTTTTCATATATTATCTTATATTCCTTGGAACTGTGCTAACCCATTCACTGAGTGACTTAAGTTACGCACCTCTCGCTCCCCTTTCCAGGCTCTAGTCAGCAGTGGTGGTGTGGCGGACAGAGGTATTGTGTAAATATCAGCTAGTTCGTTCTTAAATCTTGTTTCCTGTACGTTGTTTCTTAAACATGCTGCATTGTATAAGAATATGGATCCACTAGTGGAATTGTTACTCTTAGGGCTTGGCTTGTACGTTTATCTACCTTTTTGAAACCTTTGTTGCATTCATTACATATATGTCCTTTGAAAATTGCAATCAGATTATTGTCTCATAGCTTCTTCTGTGTATTCTTATACTTTATTCTGTATTTGTCTAGAGTGTGTTAAACCTTGCGGTGACTCGAGGGTTGAGTGGGGGAGGTGTCCCTCCTCGGGTTGTCACGGCGGTTGTCGCGTGCCGGTCCTACGAGACGGGGTGTGACATTTATTATGTGTGTTTTGCATGTATTATATGTTGATCCATGTGTAACATAATGTATTTGTGTTTGTTAATCTGTTTTCACATTCGAAATGAATTGGTTGTCTACTCTTTTTCTAATTTGATTGTAGGTAATAGCAAGATATGGCGACTAACTTGGTGAACGCAAGATGTTATTTGGTTCTATTGTCATAGCGCTAACATAATTGAAGGAGCACATGAATCAAATGTAGGATGATGTTGCCAACTTCGTTGCTACATCACAACCGATGCTAAGACCCCAAACCACTCAGTAAATCACAAAGACAACCATTGATCATGTGCTTGATATCTCTATGTAGATACTTTGTTGTTACGAAAGACTAATAATATTTGTGTGCATGTGTGTGCGCATATGTTTGTGTGTGTATTTTCTTATAATATTTATTCTGATTATACCAAAAAAGTTTTCTTTAGTTTATGTTTTTAGTAACTTTTATAGTGTGAAATTAATAAATTACAATATGATTGTAGTCTTTGATGTTGTCTCTGTTTGTATATATTAGCAACATATTTGATTAGTTATTAAAGGATCTTCTCAATTCATAAGATTTAATTCTTTGGGTGAAATGCGAGCCCTATAGCGGCAGATTTTTTTCACCACTATAGGATACTAAAAAACAATCTGTAGTTGAAAAAATGTTCCACGGCTATAAGATTTATAATAGCTAAAATGTTCTATCGTTATAGGATTTATAGCGGCAAAAGTTTTCCCCACTACAGATCATTGTGCAGCTTCATTCTTCACAGATTGGATCACGGCAAAAGTATACATTTGTTGGAAAAAATATAGTAACCAACGATTTAATGGTTAATTGAATATCAGCCACTATAAAGGTACTATGACTAAGATTTGGTCTGTAGCGACAAATTTTTCCAGCTTTTATAGTTCTCTTTGTTGTGTGAAAGCATGTATATGTTGATATTTTTTTAAAAAATTTATATGTATTAGCTGTGGTTTCCAACAATAGTTTAATCCACTTTTCCAATAAATTGACAATATTTTTTATAGAATTAAAAATATACAAGCAAAAGATTTTCTTAATGATAACATTCCGTTATTTAAGTTGTTCTTGGCAACAATCGTATATAATAAATTAACTATAAATAAAAAAATAAACAAAATAAAAATTTTATATGTAGATTGTAATTTGGAGCATTGAAATTTGAAGTTATATAAATAGTATAAAAGGTAAAAACAAAAAATAGTTTTGAAAACAATTAATAGCATATTCAGTTTAAGTATAATTTTCTATAATAATAAAATATTTTCTGTAATCTTTGTTTTAAATTTTTCATGTAAATTTGATCTTGATGTGCTCTTAATTATTTTTCAGATGCTCGCTTTTAATGTTTTCATTTTTTTTATCGATTTAGTTAAGCACACACAAATGTATAAAATATACATTATAATAATTAATCAAAATTTAATTAGCCATTGCCCACTCTATAAGCTATATATTAATGTAGTTTGTGAAACTTAATATATGCATATTTATACACTAAGACAATAAATCACATTTAGCCTTAATGATACATAAGAAGCTTATAATGGATCACATTGTTTGATGGTGCATAAATATTATAACCACAAATAGTAATTAAATTTTTGACGGTGGGATCTCCACAACTGTGACATTGTCCATGTCATTAGCTTTGCCACCTTCATTTACATTCTTTTCAAGCTCTATGGTGCCTTCCCTCTTGTCAGTGATCTCCATGGGTTGGTCCATGTTATCTTTGCTCTTACTCCATAAAAGTAAATAGAGACCCATCACAATAATTACAGCACCCATCACCCTACAATTCCAAGATAAAAAAAAGTTAATTTCTTCATATATAATATATTCAAGAGCGTAAAACTCAAGCTCCTTAAACATGTAATTCTTGCCTACTAATGGTGCTTATTCTTATTTACTAAACAAAAAAGAATAAAATAGTTAACTTTCTTGTTAAAAGATACCATAAATAGTTAATTTTTTGTTATTTGTATGTAGGTATGTCTTATAAATTAATGTGAATAAAGTTATTTGTACTATTTTCTAAATTTTACAATAATAAGCTAATAGTTAACATTAAAATTGAACTAGAAAAACTGTTCGGTGTAATAGAATAAAATGTTTTGCATTTAAAAAAAAAAAATGTGTGGCATATTTCAAATTAAATCTAAGGCGAACTCAAACCCTCTATTCTGATAAGTGGAGTACTAATAATTTATGAAGAAAAATAACCTAAATAGTAATAATAATAATAATACCTTCCAACAGTGATGGCTTCTGCTAAAATGATAGAGCCTAAGATGGCCACAACGATCATGGAGAGAGGAGCAAAAGCAGTGACAAAGACAGGTCCTCTCTCCTTTATCACTATACCAAGTACATAATATGTCACTCCAGAGCACACCACCCCCTGCATGCATGAATTCAGTTTATTTTCTTTTTTTAATATCCAATTTCTACGTAATGTTTCAATTGTTTAATATATATATATATATATATATATATATATATATATATATATAACAATTTTTTATTATTGCTATAAATAAATAAATAAATACGGTGACATTGGTGTTATCTATATTATGAAAAAGTTTAGAACTTTCAAAAATCTAAGCTTAGAAAACTTTAATAATTTTAAATATTATTTATCAAGTATTAAAGATTTTAGGAAACCTTACAAAATTCTGTTATTATAAAAATTATATTTATTTTTGAAAATTTAAGAAGATAAGAATTAAATATTTTCAAAGTTTGTATAACTAAAATTAAAAAACTTTTATTTATGGTAGCTGACATATATAGCAAGTTATTTCAAGGCAGTTATGTATATATATACATAATCATGTCATGTTATATATACATATATAGCAAGTTATTTCAAGGCAGTTATATATACATATATAAAATATGAAATACATGAAAATATATATTGTCTTCTGAGAGCTACATATATATACAATTGCTACAAATTAAAATAAATTTGATATGCACGGCACATGATCAATAATGAGCTTTTCACTTAAGCGTAAAACCTATTTATCCTTATTACTGATTAAATCATGTTTATTCCTATAGATATATTGCTATAAAATCATTTGAACTAGTTTTTATGCCAATATTATAAATTCCACATGATTTTGCAGTTGACAAAATATTCTTTGAAAGAAGAATGAATTTTAGTGGGATTAAAGGGACAAATATTTTCATATCCTTTTGGTAAATTCAGGTCAATGTTCTCCTAAAATAAATGCTTAATAAAGCAGACCCAAAACTATCTATATGTATATTAGATAACATTTTGCAGACTTCCACAATCATCCACATATGATACGATTGGGTCGCATGGAGGGAAAATTCGTGAAGGGAGGGCGTTAAATATTGGTCCAACTAATCCATGGGCGTCCACAAATTCAAAATATGAGGGCAAAAACAAAAGGCAAAAACAATTTCTGATATGCACAAATTAAAAAAAAACTTTTTATTTTTTTTTAATTCAAAACTTATAAAATTGTGTTCCCTTGCTCCTCTAGATACTATATATATATGGTTAGTTTGAAATATATATACATATATACTGGACAAATAGGTGACAAAATATCCTCATTTAAAGAACTGAGAACATGTGAAGGCATGGAGTTTACTTCTCATAACATCTTTGCTTTTACTTTAAATCACATGATCCTTTTACTTTAAGTGGCAAAGGACCCAATGTCAATGTCAAGAGGCTATTGGTAATTTGAAATGATTTATATCACTTGATGAAAACTACAAATTGTTATATTGAGCATGCTCTTACAGTGTAAACAGGAGTGAAGAGCCTAGTGTCCCAAGCCAGTGCCCATGGCTTAGTACCCCTCTGCATAACTAAGGCCACCACTCCACTTTCCAACATGCCAAAGAAGCATATCAAGCTTGTCAATGAAAGCTCCGCTGGGTATGACTTCAATGTATGAGTCTGCATGCAATTAAACCATCATATATTTTCCCTATTAGTTAATTAATCAATTTAAACCACTTCTACCATATTGTCTACTAATTAATTACTTATAATAATATTCTAGAAACATATTTCACTGTTTTTAATTAATTACCTGTAAAAGAAGAAAACCGCACCAAAAGAAACAACAACAAAGTATCATAAAAGTGCCTGCTAACCAATGACTACTGTCTCCGATTATGTCTCCGTCGGAAGTGGTGGTCGTGTTATGGTTGTGTCGACCTCTTGTCCACGGGAAGTTGACCACGTTACCTTTGTATAGTATCATAACTAATGCACCGATGACCGTTACCACTGTACTGATGATCTTTGCCTGACTATACTTACTTTTGATGTTGATCTTCTCCATCCTATTTACATAAATGTTAATCGAATGCATATTATAACATATATATATATATACCTAAAAGTGCCAAATAAAACTAATAATTTATGATGTCCAATTAGGTTAAGCCCCATAAGTAATTAAATAAAATTTATGTAGTACAGAATAATCTATTGACAAAGCAATAATTCGATCAGAACTACAGATAACTACATCTATAATATTTCACCTAAGTTTTTATTTCTGTGGTTTTATATTATCTAATTTGATAATTTATTTGTCTTTGTAATTAATGTTTTCGTTGACATAAGTTCTTGCATTGAATTGGAAGTATCCTAGGGTAACATTAAATAAAATTCAGAATAATTTAATCTTTTTAGAATTATATATATATATATATATATATATATATACCTAAGAATAACAGCGAGGACGAAGACCATTGCTGGAAGTACATTGGTGAGAGCGGCAGAGAAGTTTGCAGAGGTAGCCTTAGTTCCCATGTAAAAGAGGTTTTGCTCAAGCACTGGTCTGCATGAGAAGTTGATCATTTATCATTTGTATAGTTTTGCTATATAGATATATATTTAAATATCAAACCTAATTAAATAATTTATATATATTTGTTTCAAGATGTTCTAATTGTTAGAAAACTTAATAAAATAGGAGAATGAGATTTTGACAAAAATTAGTACTCGAAAAGTGCAAGTAGCAATATCTTTAGAAAGCATGACATTGTCATTTTTGGCCTCGTCCTCCTGAAATCAAAAATGAAAAAGTAAGAATGATATGCGATAACATTTTGCAACAGTGGTGTTAGACAAATATCTTTAATTTAAAAATATTGTTTCATGGAAGTTATTATTTAACCTTAGAAATTAGTAAACATTGGCAGCGAGTGATTGAGGTGGAGAGATAGCAACCATTGAATCTACATCCAATGATATCTAGGGATGCACAAAGATTCAATGTTCCTTGAACAATAGGCCTCATTATATATCCAATTCAACAATATTTTGCTATTAATTATGTTATCTCTAGTATATCAGAACTTTAAGGGTTATTTCCCATATTGTAGGTCCTATTTTTTTTAATTATCTTAAATGGCGCTAGAGCCACCACATCACAGTTTAATGAGAACATCGGTATTAATTGGTTTGCTAAGGGCTTTTTTCCATATTGTAGGCCCTTCTTTTTTCTTTTTTTTTTATTGTCTTAAATGGCCCACGAGCGATCACATCATAGCCTAGTCAACAGATAGGTGTTGATTGGATTGCCAAAGGCTATTTCCCATATTATACGTCGTATTCTTTTAATTATCTTAAATGGCACCAGAGCCATCATATCACAGCCTATGCTGATTGGATTACTAATGGTTATTTCCAATATTGTAGGTCCCATTTTTTTTAATTATCTTAAATGACTTTAGAGCTATCACATCACAGTCTAATTAGGACATGGTTGTTGATTGGATTGTTAAGGACTATTTTCCATATTGTATTACCTAGTTGTTTTAATTAAATTAAATGGCCTAGAGCCATCACATCACAGTCTAGTCACCTGATTGGAATGCTTATGGGATATTTAGAAAGAAAAGAACTGTGAATTTTAAATTTTGACACCTTTTTTTTTTTATAATGGTTAAAAGGGCTTATTTGCCTTTTCCAATCCAATATCTCGTAAATACATTGTTATTATTTTTCTAAAATTTATTAACTTTCAAAAACTCATTTTTGAGCTGTTTATTTGACTGGATTTGAGAGGATTTGGATTTTTAAATCCCTGAAATTTAAAAATCACATGTTTGTTTGGAGAGCTTTGAACATCTTTGGTATTTAAAAATCCCACTTGTGAAATCCCTTATTAAAATATATAATTAATATAATGTTTAAATTTTAAGTTTAATGTTATAGTTCATCAAATTATTAATTTATAATTAAATTAATAAAATATTTACATCTTATAGAAAATTTCTTTAAATACAAATATTAATTTATAGTTGCTATATTATATTATATTATAACAATTATTTTACTTAATAATTAACGTATTATATTTTATTATAATAAATTAAATAAATATTAATTATTTTAATTATCTATAATATTTGCATTTTGAGTTCATGTAGTTCATGTTTACATAAAATAAAATATATATTTTATGATATATATTAATTATTTATAATATCAGATGGGGGTAACCTTACTATGGGTGACCATAACATGTAATCCAGGTAAAAATACATCAAATTAAACATATGTTTTCCAAATCCAGATTTACAAATCTCTCAAACCAAACACAAATTTTTGTACTCAAGTATTACAAATACATCCAACCAAACATTGGATTTGACTTTCCTGAAGTTTCAAATCCAGGGATTTGTAAATACAAATCCACTGGATTTTCAACTACATCTAACCAAACATGATTCACATGATTCACATGATTTTTAAATCATTGAATAGTTTGAAATAGTATATATTTTAGTAATATAAATAAAAACAAAAAAAAAATGCATTCAACTTAGCAAATAAACTTCAATAAAATATGAGCAATAAATAAGAATTGAGACCAATGATATATACATACCCTATGATGAATTACCAATTTCTAAAATTTATATTCCAGCACATGCATCCTCAAGAAGCAACTTAGACTCTAAACTCCAATAGATACGACAAATATATAAAATTACAGATAAAAGATAAATATCATAACAAATTCTCAGCTTTGAAATGAAATTTGCAAAAGTCAGAGCATTAAGAATGATGTCAAAAATAAACCTAACGCCTATATATATATATATATATATAGATGAAAAAATTAAAATAAAAATTAAAAAAAAAATAGAGTTAGACCTTTCACACCACAAGGCGATTGGAGCCATGACAAGAACTGCAACAGCATTCCGGTAAACAACAAGAATATAATGACTCATGCCTTGTTTAAGAGAAATCATGCTGATAACAAACATCCCTGCATTGCCTAATTCCAAGAAGACCATGGCCACATATGCCTTCGTTTTCTTCACTACTTCCCTAATTATATACATCATCCTCATCATCACTCACTCTTTTCACAGTGTTAGCTAGCTAGATCTGCTCTCATTAGTTTAGAGTCACACATGCTTTATTTATAGCACTCCCAAGTTGTCATAGTCATCGCTAATTACCATTCTACCATCCACAAACTTTATATTATGTTATATTATATATTTGTTGTAAATGTAAAAAATTAAGTATTGGAAAGGGAAGGTGGTCTAGGCTTTGGGTTGAGCAAATAGGGTGAGAGAGTGGTGGTGATTGATGTGGCTGGTGATGTTGGTGAGAGGGATCCTTTGGGCCATGGTGCGTTCATGTTAGGATGGCAAAATGAAATTGTTAACTATCTTTTCATAAACGTAAAACAAAAAGAACTACTTCATCTATAGATATTTTAAACGCATGCCCATTTAAATAAATATCCATCAAACATAATCAAATCTATTAAGATCTATAGGTATATATCCCAACTGGAATGAGATGATATTGTTGATATTTAGGGCTTGTTTGGATTGGCTTTTAAAAAAAGTGATTTTTTTTAAGTTTTGAGGAACCACTTTTAAAAAAAGTGCTTTTCAGAGTAAGTTAATTATTTTTCTATTTTTTATGTTTTGATAGATTAATACAGAATTGCTTTTATATGTGTGAATTTGTTTGGATGTGGATTTGTAAAAACACTTTTGGAGGTGGCAAATGACTAAAATGGGCATTCATTAAATTTACATTCAATTATCATTATATATTCATATTAATAATGACAAGATTATAATTATAATTACAATTATAACTATAATTATAATATTAATATTAATTATAGGGAAAATTACTGTTCACCCCTCGCGAATTTTAAAACTTCTTAAAAACCCCTCCAACTTTTGCACACCCCGGACAGCCCATCCGTTATAGTTTACTTCCCGTCTACCCCCTGCCAGTCATTTTAAATGTGTCCTTGGCATGAAATTCCAAATTTGCCCTTGGAAATGGTGGGAAAAAAACCCGCCCGATCACATCACGTCTTGTCTGCCCTTAATGCACTCAATTGTGGGTTTTTTCACCTTCATGTTGGCTTTTTGTGAAAGAGAGTTTAGAAGGCCAATTACATCTTCTTCTTCTTCTTCTTCTTCTTCTTCTTTTTCTCTTTCGCATCTGAGGTCTGCCCGTTCTCCGGTGTTATGGAGAGATTTTGCGTTATTGCTAGATACAACGGGGAGGGACGAGTGCTCATGTTCACAGCGCTGACTACTTGGGAGGTTGTGTTAGCTGAGATATGTCAGAGATGGGGTCTCGATACTTCCCGTGTGAGGGTGAAGTTTGTCACACCCGATGAACATAATACGGTTTTGCCCGATAGAGAACGAGGTCGACTTCTAGCGCATGTGTCATGTTTTCTCCATCTTAAAAGGCGGTGTAGTTGATCTTGTTGTCGAGATGGATGGCGCGGCATCGCATCCTCCGAAAACGAGATCCTCTCGTGGTAATGTGGTAGTCCCAGACAGGTTATGTAGTTGTATATGTTAGGTATTTGTTAGTAATTCTCTTCTCTGTTTAAGTTAGAGACATTACCGTTTAATTTTGGGGTTCACCGTGTAAGTTCTCACGTTACTGTTTAACTATTTACTATACCGTTTACATTATGAAGTCTCTGTTTAACTATCGCTTGTAACGTTTACAATTTTATATTTACCGTTTAACAAAATGATTTTATGCTTAAATCCGGATCGTTTTTCGTTTGAACTGAAGTATTGGCAGGAATTCGGAATCTGGGAGCGCTTCTGTTCTACCTCATAGCGACCCTGACGGTCTTGCATGCGTACCTTCGTTGTCAGAACAACCTGAAATGCTGTCGTTGGACGTCGGACAACGTTTTGAAGGCGTTGAACATTTCAGAGACGCACTTCGAAATTTTGCCATCAAACGGAACTTTGACTTCAAATTTGCAAAGAACGAAAAACACCGGGTCACTGTGGAATGCGCTGCCAATGGTTGTGAATGGCGCATGCACGCATCAAAGGAATATAATAGAAATATATTCAGAATCAAGACAATGGACCCGTCACACACTTGCGGCGGTGGAATTGGCTCGGCGTCACACCCGAAAGCGTCCAAAAAATGGGTAAGCGCACGAGTGATCCAGAAGCTCAAGGACCGGCCCTTGTACAAGGCCATCGACATTCAAAAGGACATGTTGCGGGAGCATGGTGTCCACATTCCATACAAGCAGGCTTGGTTGGGAAAAGAACATGCCCGGTAACCCTCGACGGCAGCAATGTCTCCAGCTATGACTTGTTGCTTTGGTACGTCGACAAGGTGGTTGAGACGAACCCCGGCAGCATCGCGTTTGTGGATAGAGACGGTGATCGGTTTAAGCGTGCGTTCTTCTCTTTTAGCGCGTGTATTTTGGGATTCAAGCGGGCATGCAGGCCGCTGCTGTTTCTCGATGGTACCCACCTCCTGGGAAAGTACTGGGGTACTCTATTGAGTGCCACAGGTAAAGATGGGAACAATGGCTTCTTCCACGTCGCCTTCGCTATTGTCGACAACGAGACCGACGGCAACTGGATGTGGTTCATTTCCAAGTTAGGTGATGCTTTATACGACGAGGGCGATTACGAGGAGATAATTACATTCGTGTCGGACAGGTCAAAAGGCCTTGTCAATGCGATTGCTAGAGTCTTCCCTTCATCCCCACAGGCGTACTGCCTTCGACACTTGGAGGCCAATTTTATGAAAGCCAATGTCAGACTTGGGAAGGCATTGAGGGAGGAGTGCTGGTCTATATACTTTCGCATTGCGTGGGCATTGACGGCTAAAGAATTCGATGACACCGTCAATGAACTGCAGGCCGCATCACCCGAAGTCTATAAGTGGTTGATTCATAAGTCGGACATGGCACAATTGTCGAATTATCTATTCAAAGGCGAACGCTGGGGGGAGATGTATTCAAACGTCGCAGAGTCGTTCAATGCTCGGATCAAAGAAACTCGTCATTTGCCGGTAACAAAAATGGTCGACGCGATAAGGTAGTCGACTTTTTTTCGTTTATACCGCTTAAACTTTTGCTTTATCATTTAACACAAATTGTCCATATTTAAAATACCACATAAGTGTTTCAATATAATTGTCTTCGTGTAACTTTCGGGAGTAACATTTAATTTTTGACAATAGCGTTTAACGATTTGGCTTTTTGTTTAAGTATCAAAATATTCACTTCAATTTCTTCAAACTTTATAATCTTCGTTGTGCAGGTTCAAGTTGATGCGCATGTTATGCACTCACCGTGAGCAAGCGAACAAATGGGAGACCTACTTATGCCCGGACATACATTCGAAGGTTGAGGCGCTTGTTGCGGACAGCCGAAGTCTTCACGTTGGTCGCTGTGTCGATGACTGTTACGAAGTTATTGACCAGTGCAGCAACTCTGTAAATCTTGCCACCCGAGTTTGCTCATGTCGCAGATGGCAAGTTTTTGGTATCCCGTGCAAACACGCTTGCGCTGCAATAATGCAGACGGACACCAACGTCCATCGTTTTATAAGCGGCTACTTCACCGTCGACACTTACAAGCTGGCGTATAAGGAAGCCATATTCCCCATACGCGACAATGAGCGGCCTACGGACGAAAATCGCGATCTGCGTTTGCGGCCGCCTGTGACGAGAAGGCAGCATTGGCGTCCTAGAAGAAGGAGGATCGAGTCCCAAGCATTTGAGGTCCGCGTGTTACATTGCAGCCGTTACCACGCGTCCGGGCACAATCGAAGATCCTGCAATGAAACCGTTGTCGACTAACAGCATTGTGAAGGAATAATTTATGAAGGGAAAGACATTTGTCTGAGTGTAAACTTTTGCTATTTAAAGAGGGACGTATATAGTTAAACGGAGGCTCCTGAGGTTAAACGGTAAGTATTGATCTTAAACTGGTAACACACATATTTAAACAGAGACAACGTAAATGAAACTGGATTCATATTTTTTAAACGATGACGCAAATATTTAAAATGATAGTACTTTATTTTTCATATGATAACTGAAACTTAAACGATTATTTGAACATAGACCACTTCATTTTGGGATTCATTCATATTTCACCTTATTCGTGGAATATGAAAATGGAAACAGAGTCGTTTATCCGGACAGTGCTTCATAGGTATTGCAAGTGACCCCTGTTTATAAACATGGAGAGCTTCATTATCTAGTTCGATATGTTAATTACTATTTAATTAGCAGAAGACTTATTTTAAACAATGTGCATACTGTTTACAAACGGAGTTCTAATTTCTTTTGAAGTTATCGCGTAAGAAGTAGTTCTCTCGATTAAAAAGCGCACGATTTCGTTTGAACTGAAGTGTTGGCAGCCATTCGGAATCTTGTAATGAAATCGCGTAAGAATAATTCTTAAATGGGACAAATAAGTTTTGCGTGTTTACTTTTTGTATTTAAACAGGCGAATTAGCATTTTAATTCTCGTTCTTTGTAACTTGGATGGGGTCACCGAATGTTAAACGTAAACGGGTGATGTTAAATGGATACCCGGTTCGTTAGGCAGAGACCCGTGATGTTAAATATAGTTCGTGATATTTAAGCAATACAGTTGACATTTAACCAATTTAACTCAGTTACACAAGAGTACAGCCGTTGGACTAATACATGTAAGTAATCATGCTGTGGCCATTTCATTGGGAAAAAATAATTTGAATTTGAATTAATGGTGGGGAGAAAACTTTTGTGGAGTACTCCCTTCGTTGAACTGTATTACTACTTACTCACGTTAATTTGATTTTCGAATTCGAAACGTCAGATGTCACCACATCGATAACTGTTATCGCCCTCATCGATAACCGATGGCAATTGATCTCATTAATTCATTGCGGAATTTGATTACTGTAAAGGCGCATCGATGACCGCTGGCAATTGAATTCAAACGCCAACCACTGAGATTTCTATTTAAACAAGACACTGAGACGGATTTAAACATCCAGATATATCCAAGCCTAAGACAATGTATAAGTCTCTCCTCAATGAGCTCTACCAGAAGAGGCGTCTGCCCTCGCCCTAGTACTCCACCATCAGGGAAGGCCCCGACCACAGCCCCGTCTTTCTCACGACGGTGTCGGTCGGCGGTACCTCATTCTCTAGTGCTGAGCCTGCGACAACTTCCAAGCAGGCCCAAAACCTTGCTTTGCAGAGCGCGTTAAAGCATTTGTGCCCCTCGTCCGGTGGGGAGGAAATAGATGCTCTATCCCCCGGATTTGTCCCCCGATGCTCCCGCGGAGCCATCCCGCTTGCCGCTTGTACTCTAGCGGGGCCTTCATCCCATCCACACCACTCCCAACAACGACGAATTGGAGTGGTTCTTTGAAGACTTCCTCCACGAGCTAGCTCGAAGGAAGTGTTTTTCGCCGCAAAACTGGAAGGTATCAAGAAGAGAAGGGCCCACGTTGCGAAGCTGCTCCAAGATATAAAGGGGGCAAAAAGGGACGAATAATAGTTTTACCCTCCCTTAGTTTTCGTTTTGAAAGATAATAACTCCTGTTTTGTGTTATTTTCGGAAATGGAAATTCTATGCTAAATGAAAAGTTGTTTTTTTCTTAATGATGTCTGTTTACTGCAACCATATTTCATAATTTTAAGCAAAGGCACAATATTTTAACCAGACACGCCTAAGGTTAAACGAAGACTCTGAAACGTAAACGGATGTACTTAATTTTATAACGAAACCCTCGATGGAGAAAGTCTGGCTTGTGTTCAAGCGTTGATAGTTAAACAGAGACAACGAAAGTTAAATAGACACCAGCAGAATTGGATATGGTCACCGTATGTTGGCCAGGAAAGGCGATAGTTAAAGGGTAGGACCAATAGTTAAACAGAGACGGCTGGCCTTAAACGGTAACTCCCGTGGTTAAACGGGGAACCTTATAATTCAAAGGTAAATGTATGTTTCAATAGCGGCAGCGTCGTCTAAGCATATGTACTTAATTTTATAACGAAACCCTAGTTACAATTGCAACTCAAGCCAAGAATGCGAAGTACAAAGCCATACAGACAATAAACAGAAGATGGTATATTTACATTGGAAAGTCTGGCACCTCAGATGAGAACGCCGAGTTGTATACAAAACAAAAACTAGCAAACATCCGCACGTATTTCGCTTTTAACTCTTGTTAGGCGTTAGGTGGTTTTGTTGAAGCTTGGTCCTTCAACTTCGCTCGATGGAGAAAGTCTGGCTTGTGTTCAAGCGTTGATAGTTAAACAGAGACAACGAAAGTTAAATAGAGACTAATAGAATTGGATATGATCACCGTATGTTGGCCAGGAAAGGCGATAGTTAAACGGGTACGAGTACTAGTTAAACAGAGACGGCTGGCCTTAAACGGTAACTTCCGTGGTTAAACGGAAAACCTTATAATTCAAACGTAAATGTATGTTTCAATAGCGGCAGCGTCGCCTAAGCATATGTAGTTAATTTTATAACAAAACCGTGAAAGGAAACTGTAAGACTATTTTGAAAGAATGAATTGCATTTGAAAGAATAGCGACAAATACTAAATTTACATTGACATGTCTGCCATGTCGATGGCAAAGAAGGAATTGAATTTAAACAACAAAGACAAAACTACTTTACATTTGTTAAAGAATGGCCGTGATAAAGATAAAGAATTCTACTTCACCGAAGGTGGGGGCATCCCTTTTTGTTGGATGTCGGCCGCGCGCCCTTCCTTAAGTATGAGGGCAGTGTACTTCAATCTCAAATAAGATAGTTCCGTACGCGTTATGTGTAGTTTCTCACCCTGGAGTAATTGCTCTATAAACTCCATGACATACACGGCGTAGTCGACAATTCCTTTTTTTTGTCGCGGTATTTCATTGTCGTGAACATGTAGGTAATGTTTGGTCACCGTCTCTCCATACTCCATTTCGAGACAGGTGTCAAATAGTTCCCGCTGTCGAGGTGTACAACTTGAGGTTAGAATAACAACCATCTATGAAACCATATGGATCGATACATTCAATTCGCAAAGAACTTACCATCGTAACCGCGTCTTTGTCGTACTCTTCACTTTGGCATGAGGTGTAATGCCTGTACTCTTGCTTGTTATTGTCGAGCACCACGACATGAAAGTGGCCATTCATGATTATGGGAAGGATGGCAATGTCAACGTTATGAACGACTTTGGTGGCATCTCCGATCATAGCTAAAGTCGTCTCGTGTGCGTCTTCCTGCTTTGACATAAACAATGCCAGTGGTCTTGTGATGGAGGAGCGTTTATTGTAGGGATATGGTACTCTGGTCAGTGACTTTTGCATTATGCACACAAAGGCATCCATCACATCATCCGTCACCATCTCCTTCCCGTCGAGTAGTACGAAGAGGTTGGCCCGTGTGGTGCTGACATAGTCATCCCTCCATACGACAGCCCTGCGGTTGAACGGCAACAGGTGTAATTAAAAAAGAACACTAAATCTTACGGGGTAACCGTATAATCTTAAACGGTAATGTATACAGTTAAACAGTAACTCGGAAAGTTAAATGGTAAAGCACCATCGTAAACGGTAATTATATACTCTTAAACACAAAAACCAAAACGTAAATGGGAACATCTGTATGTAAACAAAAACATAAAAAATAACACACTTACGTGTCCTTGGGGAAGTTGAGGAAGATCTTGATCAACTCCTGCTCGAATATGTCGAGGCGCGATTGATCAGCGTATTTTTTCTTCTTCGGAATGAAGTCCTTCCGAACTTCTTCATATTGCTTGTTGGGAAGGATCATAGCTTTCGTTTTGTTTTCGGTGAAGTTCCCTTGCCCCTCGTCAACAGCTTTGGGTTCATCCTTAGATGTTTTTTGCTGTTGCGGGATCGCGCCTACATTGGATGCGGCACTGTCAGCCGCCCGTTCCTCCGTTTGTAGGATTTCCTTTACAATAGAGGCAACGATCTTCTCAACCGCGGCCAAAGCAACATCATCAAGGGGAGACACATCCTCAGCTGGTTCATCTTCTTTCGGGATTGTGGCCACCACCCTCGATGCGCCACCATCGGCCGCCGGCTCCACCGGGACGGTGATTTCGGAGGCATCCTCAAGCGCGGCGGTGGCAACAGCATCGACGATCTTCTCCACCTCGGCGGGCACGTCAACGTCGGCGACGGACACAACAATAGCATCGGCCGCCGATGGTGCTGCCATTATTTCATCGTCGGCAGGTGGTGAACAGAGAGGCTTTATTGCTTTCGCCTTTTTCGCAAGCCTCTTCAAACGTTGCCGTCTTGGAATGGCCATCCCGATAAAGTTCTCGTCACCTAATTCCGAAGCCCCCTCCGCCCCGGACCCTTCCTTTATTTGGCCAGACGGTGAGTCGATTGAAACCGTGCCTCTAATGCCTCAACCCGAGCGACAAGATGGGGAAAGCGTTCATCATCACCTCACACGCCTGCAAAAACGTGGAAGTGATTTCGTCGCCTACTGCCGTGGAGGGGGCTGCCGCAGACGCAGGGGGGGGCGTGGCGATTGGGGGAACTGACGTTGTCGCGGCCAGAGCGTGGGCTGTTGCCGTCGGGCGGGGTAGTGGAGGGTTTACCCGACGCCGAGGATTGCATGTTGGGCTGGAAGTGGGGGAACGGCGTCGTCGAGCACGCACTGAAGGGGCTGCCCACTCCTCTTGCCTTCGGGCAACTGGTTCCGGCGCAATAGCATCCCTTCGCCGGCTGGCCCGAATAAATATCTCCTCCTCAGCATTCGCAGGGACAAGCTCCGGAAACTAACATACGTAAACAAAACAATCTCAGTCAATCATTCAATTGAATCAAAAACAGGCGTATTTAAACATTTGACATGTTCACGTAAACAGTATAGCACATAGTTAAACGGAGACTAACAATATTAAACACAGACACCTAAAGTTAAACACAACTACACAGTTGTTAAATGGGAACGACTATAATTAAACATTTACTACTCATTCTACACACATTGTTCATGATTTAGTACCTCTTTTCCTTTAAGAGCTGCCCAACTGGTTTCTATCGTCGCATGCTTCCGGTAAGTACTTTCACCGTAGCACAGCACCCTTGGGGTCTTGCCGAAACGGACTTTTTTTTTCCGGTTCCGGTCAGCTCGTAAAACCAGATGCACAGCGCGATGGAGCAACCCTTAATGTACCCTGTGTTTACCTTCCCCCCCCGCGCATCTGGCTTGCACTCGAGTTGCTGCTTGTGGGACGTCCTCCATAAGCCATTTGTGCGTCGCCTGCGCCCATGCGTAACGCCCCATGCCTGGTAGATCATCGACATAATCGACGATCCATTTGGGCACCAAGGATGAGGTAGTCGGGAAGAGGACTGTCCCTATGAGGTACACCATCAAGAGTTTCGCGAAATCTTCATCTTCCCCCCTATGTCCCACAAGCCGCTGGAGAATGGCCTTGATGGACTCTCGGTGTCTCTTGTAGCTTTTTGATAAATACCTTCCCTCGAATGCTGACTGTGTTTTCTTCTTCTTAAACTGGACCGCGTCTCTGTCGCAACGCAGACCCAGAATCAGAGCCACATCCTCAGGCCTGAAGCTCAGCAGGCTCCCCCTGATCCTGAATTTATTGGTGCGGCCATCGTACCTTTGCAGAAGCGAATCCAGAATGGCCCTCTCCTGGAATACAGCTTCCACCTCAGTGAATGCCGCGAAGGGTGTCCTTTGGATGATCTCCCAATGTCGAGAGGTCATGTGGACTTTCAATTCGGCCAATGTCCCACCACCGGTGTCAAGTAGCATTTGCCGTTGACTAGGTTTACCGCCATAATCACAAGACTGCAACAATGACAACATTTGTTAAGCGGAGACATCAATGTTAAACAGGGATATAAGATGTTAAGCGGAAAGATCAATTATTAAACAGAGATATGAATAGTTAAACAGAGACTTAAGGTTTTAAACAATAACCCATTTCTTACACGGAAAACTCATTTTACAAACTGCAACCGTATGAAATGAAAGGGGAAACGCACGTTGTAAACATTACACAAATAAAAACAACCTAAAACTCTTTCGATGATCATGGACACAGCCGAAAATGTAAGACAAACCAAAACCCTAGCCGACAAATTTGCCTGCAAACTAGAAAAACCCCAGCCGAGAAATTCCCCCGCATACTTCAGTGTCTTCCGATAAAAATAGAACTACAAAACAAAACCGACGAATATCTCTGTGTAACATAGTGGTTCAAATAAAACCCTTACTTAAAACACAACTTCTTCAATACCTTGAACTGCAAACTGATGAAAGTGCCGAATGCTTGCCACGAGTGATTCAGTGTTTTGAGAACTGAAGTTGCGGACGATGTCCATGCAGAGACAACTTCGGAAATGGAAAAGCCGATGAGGCACGTTCAAGAAGAAAGGCGTATACGGACGTGTCTTGGGATCACCCTAAAGGAAACTGCCCCACCTTTCAAAAGTTCCAGTGTAACGACTTCCCATGAAAAAAAGGGTAATTTCGTCCATAAAATTCAAACATAACTCCGTTAACATCTGTTGCAAACTTTGGGGGGTTGGAAAACATTGACTTTAAAATGAAGGGGTTTTTAGGTATTGAGAAATTAACGGAGTGTTTTTGGCCATATCGCAAACTTATGGGGTTTTTTTTTGGCAATTTCCACTTAATTATATCATAATTATTATTATAATTATATATTAATTACGTTATTATTGTTGTCATTAAGTTATTAATATTTAGAAATATAATTATAATTATAATTATAATTATAATTCTAATAGTAATCACATAATAATTATTATTATCCTTGTCATTAAATTATTAATGTTTAGAAATATAATTACAATTATAATTATAATATTAATATTAATTATATAATAATAACTATTATTATAATAATTATAATAGTAATCACGTAATAATTATTATTATCGTTGTCATTAATTTATTAATGTTTACAAATATAATTACAATTATAATTATAATTATAACATTAATATTAATTAGATAATAATTATTATTATTATAATTATAATAGAAATCACGTAATAATTATTATTATCGTTGTCATTAAGTTATTAATATTTACAAATATAATTACAATTATAATTATAACATTAATATTAATATTAATTATATAATAATATTTGTTATTATAATAATTATTATTATCGTTATCATTAAATTATTAATGTTTACAAATATAATTATAATTATAATAATAATAATTATTATTATAATTATAATAGTAATTATGTAATAATTATTATTATCATTGTCATTAAGTTATTAATGTTGTCACGCCCCGAACCCGGTTCACCGGGCTCGATGCGTCGACAAACGGTCGTATGCCCACCAGGCCGAGATCAAGTGGGCACACAAGGCCTCAATACCTGTCTCTCAAATCAAAATATAACAACACAATAATCTCAATTTAAACTAAAGAGTTCAAGGAATAAATAGTCGGGTTTACAACTAATGATCCGAGACAACTAAAAGCGTAGTGTGCAAAATCTTAAGCAAATAACAAATTTATTAACGGCAACAGAAGGGACTATCTTCCAGCTAACCACCTGGTGATCACTCAACGGTTCCTGCTAAGCTAGTCACCACACACTACTCCTGATCTATAAAAGATAGAGCAACTATTTATGAGCTAAACAGCCCAGTAAGCAACAACTAAAAACAATAATAATATAGGGATCACAAAACTCAATAATTTCAAAAATATACTTCAGTATAGTGTTGTACAATAAATATCTGAAATAAAACCCCGACTTCAGAATATTCAAACAAACATAAAAATTTTCTGATAAACATGCATATATGTCCCCCAAATAACTAATGCCAAAACAAAATAACAGAATTCATTTATTTACCCTCGGCGACCCGAGCCAGATTATCAGAGTTCATTTATTTACCCTCGGTGACCCAAGCCGGATTATCAGAGGTCGTTATTCTCCACCGACGGAACGGTGCGAAACTATAGTTTCTTATCAGAATCAGAAATACATGTCGACATGGTCAGTGTTTAACCTCCCAATGACAGGGTTGTTGCAAAGTTAGTTGGGGACTACAGGTTGCTATGTCAAAATATGTCGGTTCTAAAATCATTGTCAACTCAAAGTAGAAAAATTTCGTGATCCCATTTTCTAATGAACATATTTCAGATTAATTCAAAAACAACAATGCTAATATATCACAATAAAATTTAAAATTTATGAAACTCAATAACTAAATACATAATTAATTAAATTATTAAAATAAATTAAATAAACAAATAAACCAATAAATAAATAAATGCATAAATAATCAATAAATTTGAAAGTATTAATATGCATAATATCTTAAACCCAAAACAATTAAATATAATATCGTGAAAATTTATTCCACAATAAAATCCAAAATAACTAAATAATTATGTAAATAATTTTTAGAAATACAAAATTATATATATATATATACAAATATACGGTATATATGTGGTTTACTTACCTGGAAAATAACCCCAAGCTACACGATCCCCTCGGGCACTCAAACTCAGGATTCAAGCAAAGACCCTAAACATGACATTATACTTGCCTTAGATTCCAAACTTGAATACAACATTAAGGTGCAGTTTGTTTCACCGAAGTGGGCACCGAAGTGGCCGAAGTGGCCACTTCCAACCCACTTTAGTGTGTTTGTTTCCCTGATTTGAACCCGGAAGTGATGATGTGACAACTTCTGAGTTCGGCCACTTCGATGTCTGACTTAAGCTGGAAAAGTCCCGAAGTCACCACTTCAGCCTTCCACTTCAGCCTTCCACTTTGCAATATTTTTCAATGATAAATAGAATAATTATTACCATGGTAATAAAATAATTAAATAACTACTCTCACTAATTAATAATTAAGCATAATATATTAACCGATTTAATTTAATTTAATAACATGGTATTAAATTAATTATGTGATGTGCAAAGTTTTTTAATTTAATAAATAAATTATTTATTACCATAGTAATAAAGTAATTAAATCATTTAATTAAATCATATGATTTAATTAAATAAATGTAAAAAACATGAAATTGCAACTTTATCCCCTCACCGAAGTGGTGATCATATCCCCACTTCAACTATCCAAACACGGGAAGTGGTATCGAAGTCCAGTTTTCGGCTTGAACTAAACACACCTTGAAGTGGATAGTTCCAGTTGAACTGTTCACTTCCACCGAAGTGCCACTTCCGGACTTCCACCACTTTGACAATTCACTTCCGAACCAAACGGCCCCTAACCATGATTCAGGCTCTAACCACTAGCTATACTAGCAACACTGGCATGCACAAAGAAAAAATATTTCTCTTATTCTAGTTGAGTAATTCAACTTTAGTTGGTTTCAAATTATCATCATCCAAGTTGTTTGATGATTATCTGGTCATATTAGTTAGTTTTTATATTTAATTTAGTTCTTATATTACCTTGGCTTCCTGTCTATATGCATACATATAAACGTGCTTAACATAGGTGGAATTAACCAAAATTCAATTTGAATACAATAGACATAGATATAGGTAATACAAGAGCACCATGTTTGAATATTCTAGCAGTACTAAGAACAAGGTTGATGACGAAAAGGAGTACAAGCTGCAGTGAAAATATTACTTGGTGCAAGAGCGCTTACAGGATCTAGATTAAGGAAATAATTGTAGAAATAGTCAAAACTTATCCACTAAAAGCATTTTCGTTGAATGACACAACCAATTAATGCTATCAATAATTCCGTAGACAGCAAGACATGATAATGAAGTTATTGTTAGAATGAATGGACAAAACCTCCTACTCATGTCTCTGATTCACCATGTTAGCTTTCAAATCACAATATCTTATAAGACGTGAATATTGCTCACAAGGTATCGGGTTTATACACAATATCCTAAGAAAGCCGATTTTTTGATATTTAAATTAAACCTTAGCAAGATAAACAATTCAAGCTATGAAGCTATTAAACTATGAAACAGAAGTATGGTATAAACTAACGCGTAAAACTACAGAAATATTGCTCTAAGCTATTATGAAATTAACGTTGTTAACCGAAGCCTATATAAAGAATTGGAGATACCACAAATAATCAAAACCCTAGATGTGAGAGAGAGGGTGCTTACCTCAAGAACTAGGGAACAAAACTCGACGTCTGATCCACTCCTCCTCGACACCGCCACTTCACGAAAAACCAAGAGAAGACACAAGCTAGGTCTCGGTAAAACCTCGTCGATAGTTTTTGTTTTGTTTTGTTTTTTTTTTCCGAATCTCTCTGTTAGAGGGGATAAGGCTAGGAGGTTTTAAAATTAAAAAATAAAACAGATTTTTAAAATAAAAATTCGATTGGGTTAAAAAAAAAAAGTGGTTTTACAAACTCACCCCCCCCCCCTAAAAAGGAGTTTAGTCCTCTAAACTCTCACCTAATCGTCAGAAAAGGTGCGGGTACTTCTCTCACATCTCCGATTCCAACTCCCAAGTTGCCTCACGTTCTGAGTGGTTACTCCAATGAACTTTGACATAAGGGATGATCCGTCTTCTTAGTGCTTGTTCCTTGAAATCAATAATCTTGATAGGTCGTTCCTCATATGTCATATCACTATTAAGCTGGAAGTCGGAGAATTGTATCACATGATCAAGATTCGAAATAAACTTCTTCAGTATCGAAACATGGAACACATCATGCACTCGAGATAGCGAAGGTGGTAATGCAAGCCGATATGCCACCTCGCCAATGCGTTCCAAAATCTCAAATGGACCAATAAATCGAGAGCTAAGCTTCCCTTTAACACCGAAACGAATAACTCCTTTCATTGGAGTTATTACTCTCAAGAACACATGATCACCAACCTGAAACTCCAAGCTTCTTCTTCTATTATCTGCATAACTTTTCTGTCTACTCTGAGCTGCTCGTAGTCGATCTCTCGATCGGACTAACTTTCTCTCTTGTCAACCGCACAATCTCGAGGCCCTAACAATCTCCTCTCTCCCACGTCATCCCAACAAATAGGTGATCGCACCTCCCGCCATACAGAGCTTCATAACGAGCCATCTGAATACTTGCCTGATAGCTATTATTATAAGCAAACTCTTAATACAAGTTTTCAGGGTTAAAGTTATTTATACAAGGACATTAAATTTGATTTTTATAGGCAAACTATCATTAATTCAATTATGAGGAACACAGATTTGATAACGAAAAAATTTTGAGTTAAAATTTCTATTGATAGGAAAACTCATCCCAAATTCATTTAAATTATTAGATGAATAAATTGGATTAACAAAAGCTTTGCAATATAATTGTGCTCTAATGAAATAATTTTTATTGCAAATTAGTCAAGTTATTTGGATGATAGATTTGACTAATTAAATCAAATAATTTCGATTAAAATTATAACGAATTAAGCTTGAGAATTGCATTGTCACTATCTCAAATCTTCTATTTTCTCCACAGTGAAACTAATAATTTACACTAACTTATGTACTATAATTTTATAAACTGAAACAAACAACTTTATTAATGTTATTTTGTGAAACAATCTTTTTAACCTTTGGCTTAGTATGTTCTCCCAAGTTATTTATCACTTACAAAATTTAGAAAAAAACTTAAATAAATCATATATCTGCGATCTTTTAAATTTTCTACAAAGACAAGATCGAAACTGCATAAATATAAAATATAAATTGAATTATCTAAACTCTGTTTCACCGGTCTGTTCTCAACATTAATGCTCGATAAAAACACAACAAAAATTTATTTAAAAATTAAACCCTAAAAAGTTTGATGTGGTATATTATTTTTTTGCATCAACACCGTACCACACACTATATTAAAGATATTTTGGTCTATTGAAATTGTATCTTCTATATAATATGTTAATAATTATTTTAAAAAAATAAATTTATGTAAAATATGTGTGAAAAAGTATTTAAATATTAACTTCATATTTCCGCTTGAGTTTTGAGGTGACCGGTCGATTTTGTAACAAAAATAATAATAAAAAAAAACCCAACCATACCTGACACAGTCTCACACTCATCTCTAGTGGAAAGGTTTAATTATTCAAACATACGCATGAATGTGACTTAGCTTCCAAGTCTCTTTATATATCCAAAGAGTAGCATATTTTCACTAATTATGTATTTGTTTTATTTTCTTTTTCGTTTGTGAAAGGAACACTAGAAAAAATGGTCAAAAAGCTAAATCAGGGGAAATAACTTTTATATCTTATAAATATCTGTGATTTTATTAACATTGAGTTATTTATTATTTGTGTGTGTATATATATATATATATATATAATCTTTTTGTTGTGTATGGATGGTATCTTTATTATTTTCATAATTAATTAAATCAATTTAAAAATTTTCTATCAAATTTTAATTTTACTTTCATTATGTAATGTTGATAAAAGCATGTACCTATGAATTGTTATTAGGTATATGTCTTTTTCATTTGCTTTCATAAAAATGATACCACAGACGCTCTAAAGGATGAGATGCCAATCTTGTACAATTCTTTTTCCTTTTTTTCTCCAAAGGAATAAGCTACTTGGAATCTAGTCTTGTTTCAATGAAATTTGAGAATCTTTCAACTTTTGCAAACATTTTTAATAGTGACGTTAAAGCTGAGTTTTAAAAAAGTATAGCAAGGCCAACTTTTTTTTATTATTAGAAAAAGTTATATTTCTTACCTTAGATGTCGTGTTTCAATTGCTGGTTGTAAAGGAATAGTGATATAGATACTTACTTAGGAATGATGTGTGATTTCTAACCCGATCTGCCCCAAATATGGAGTTTTTGTTTTGTTAGAGACCGGTGAACTGGGCAGAATGGTGTGGGGCGGTTCTGGTTTTACCTTGACCCGCTCCGCGGCGCCTGTTAAAAACTTTACATATATGCCTCTCTATATTAATATATATACATATAACTTAAAAATTTTTCAATTTATAAATACTTTGAGGTGAATAATGGTGTTGGTGTGTTGTTATATAAATTGTACCATCCTTAATTTAATATAGTATCGCATATTTTGTAATTATTAATGTCAATGAACTAAAAATAATGAAATTTTTTATTTTTTTAAGGTAACTCCGGCAAAAGAGGGGTGGGGCGGAATGAGGCGGGGTGAGTGCAAAAATGCCGTGGGCCGTTATGATATTAAGAAGATGAAAAAAAAAAAAGACAGGATGCGGCGGGAAGTGGGGTATGACATGTGATTGACGGGGCGGGACGTGGGGTATGACATGTGGTCTTACCTTACCCCGCCCCGCCCCATTGCTATAGCTATATTTATCCCAGTTTTGCCTAATTGGGATATATATGTCCAACCTCCAAATGGGAAAGCTATGTACATCCATGCCATACTAGATGGGTTAAATATTTGATTGTATTGTAGTTTTTATTTATATATTTACAAAATATTCAATCAAAAATATGCATCTCAATTTACTAAAATTAACATTTAAGCAGAATTAAATATATATTTGCCATGCATGGCAGGTGCAACATAAGAAAAGTTGCATAAAAAAACATATTTATTTTTAAACTGGTAAAATAAATGAAGTATTGTATGAAATAATTTCAGAATGAAAACCCAACACGTGGAAAATCATTAGAAAATAGATTTAAGGAACATTTATTAGAAATTTTACAGAAAAATATCTTCATTTATTTGCTCAATCACCACCACTCTCTCACCCTATTTGCTCAACCCAAAGCCTAGACCACCTTCCCTTTTCAATACTTAATTTTTTACATTTACAACAAATATATAATATAACATAATATAATGTTTGTGGATGGTAGAATGGTAATTAGCGAAGTCTATGACAACTTGAGAGTGCTATAAATAAAGCATGTGTGAGTCTGAACTAATGAGAGCAGATCTAGCTAGCTAACACTGTGAAAAGAGTGAGTGATGATGAGGATGATGTATATAATTAGGGAAGTAGTGAAGAAAACGAAGGCATATGTGGCCATGGTCTTCTTGGAATTAGGCAATGCAGGGATGTTTGTTATCAGCATGATTTCTCTTAAACAAGGCATGAGTCATTATATTCTTGTTGTTCACCGGAATGCTGTTGCAGTTCTTGTCATGGCTCCAATCGCCTTGTGGTGTGAAAGGTCTAACTCTATTTTTTTTTTAATTTTTATTTTAATTTTTTCATCTATATATATATATATATATAGGCGTTAGGTTTATTTTTGACATCATTCTTAATGCTCTGACTTTTGCAAATTTCATTTCAAAGCTGAGAATTTGTTATGATATTTATCTTTTATCTGTAATTTTATATATTTGTCGTATCTATTGGAGTTTAGAGTCTAAGTTGCTTCTTGAGGATGCATGTGCTGGAATATAAATTTTAAAAATTGGTAATTCATCATAGGGTATGTATATATCATTGGTCTCAATTCTTATTTATTGGTCATATTTTATTGAAGTTTATTTGCTAAGTTGAATGCAATTGTTTTTGTCTTTATTTATATTACTAAAATATATATTATTTAGAAACTATTTAATTATTTAAAAATCATGTGAGACATAATTGAAAGTAGACTTGAATGGTTTTTAATTATGCACATTAGTAAGTAGTAATGGGGTTGAACGTTATACTTTTTTGCAACATTTTTTAAAGATATTATTAATATTGTTATTATTACTATTATTATTATGATTATTATATCATTCATTTTTGCTAATTTTTAAAATCCATGTATTTGATTAGTTTAAAATATTTTATTTTTAATTTTAATAAATATATTGCATGTGATTTTTTTAAAGTTTCACTTTCAACTCATGACCATAATTTTGTTTGATATACACACATTAATATTTTACAATAAATTTACAATATTAATGATTGTTTTAAGGATTTCTTATATTTGAAGGACTTGCGTGTAGTTTAAAAATAAATTGGACCAAAAGACAGGTTATAAGTGAAAAGCTAAATTTTAGAAAGGCCCATATCCAATATATTTAATCAAATTAAAATAAATATGTTTTAAAACAATTAAAATACATTAGATTCTAAATGTGTGAAGAAATGGATGCTAATTATTATTATTATTAGTGGTAGTAACAATAATAATAATTTTAAAAATGGGTTTTAAAAATTAATAAAATCTAGAAAAATAATAACAATGTTTTAAAAAAAAAATTTGGGTTAGAAAAGACAAATAAATCATTTTAACAATTATAAAAAACCGAAGGGGTCAAAATGTAAAAATCACCGTTTGTTTTTAAAATATACCATTAGGGCCATTTAAGATAACTAATAGGGAAAATATATGATGGTTTAATTGCATGCAGGCTCATACATTGAAGTCATACCCAGCAAAGCTTTCATTGACAAGCTTGATATGCTTGTTTGGTATGTTGGAAAGTGGAGCAGTTGCCTTAGTCATGCAAAGGGGTACTACGCCATGGGCACTGGCTTGGGACACTAGGCTCTTCACTCATGTTTACACTGTAAGATCATGCTCATTATAACAATTTATACATCTATCTACATAGTTTTCATTATATGGTATAAATCATTTCAAACTACCAATGGCCTTTTGATAATGGGTCCTTTGCAAATAGTATTCTTTTCGGTAAAATTTTGAAAATGAACCCAAAACTACTTAAATTAAAGGCACAAATGAATTGAGGTATTAACTTTATATTTATGTATGTTTTAAGTCTTTTAAATAGGGGTGTTTGGTATCTATTTCTCTAATATATATATATATATATTTTGAAACTAACCATATATATCATTTAGAGTAGGGGAGCATAGTTTTTTAAGTTTTGAATTTAAGAAAAAATAGAAAGTTATTTTTTCATACCAAATTTTGTTTATTAATATATGTTGAGCATAAGTGATCTGGGGATACCCTTGGATTTTGAACTTGTGGATGCCCCTAGATTCGTTGGACCAATATTTGATGCCCTCCTTTACCAGTTTTTGTTCCATGCATCTGTTTTAAGGGTAGTGGAGCTTTTTTAACTAAATCCCAATCGTATTGATCTTTTCCAGCAGCACCTCTATCATACTTTTTATGATATTATTGATTGTGGAAGTCTGCACATGTTATCTAATATACATCTAAATGATTTTAGACATGTTTCATGAATAAGCACTTATTTTAGGAAAACATTGAGTTGAAATGTGGTGTTTGGTTGGATGTAATTTTAAATGTAGTAGATTTCTAATTACAGCGTAATTGTAAATCCATGGATTTAAAAATACAGTATAGTCAAATCTAGTGTTTAGTTGAATATAATTTGAACTACTGTATTACAAGATTTTATGTTTGATTGAAAAGATTGGTAAATCTGAAATTAAATGACATATGTTTGGTTTGATAGATTTTAAAGGTGTGATTATTTATAGTAAGCTTAGACCCATATTGTTTCATATAGCATTTCAGTTATATTATTCTAATTAGTAAATATTTATTATAAATTAACTTTATTATTATTATGACTAACGTATTACTATATTAATTAACTTATTGTAATAAATATTTATAAAAATATAGTTATTTATTTACTTTATTATTATTATTGTTAATCTATTATTATATTTATTAATTTATTCCAATAAAATTTAATTAGAAATATAGTAAGTTATTAATTTTATTAAGTTTTTATTATTAGCTTAATAACTTATTTAATAGAGAAATTGGACAATTAATTTTATTATCCTTTAGTATTAAGACTTTTCATATTTTTTTTAATAAAATTCCAAAATCCCCCAGTGAAAGATATTTGGCTGGTCAAAGGAAAACTATATCCCTCAAAACAAATATATGATTTTAAAAAATAATGTATTTGGAGTTACATGTAAATCCAAATACATCAAAACAAACCCTACCTAAAGGGATTTAAAAACACTTATCCCACTAATGCCACTAAAGTTCTTTTTGCTTCCAAATGATATTTGTCTACTGCTCAACGCATGTGGTATTTGTAATATTGTCTTAAAAACCAGTTCAAATGATTTTATTGCAATATGTCTATGGGAATAAACATGATTTAGTCGATAATAAGGATAAATAGTTTTAATGCTTAAGTGAAAATCGCATTATTGATCATGTGTCATGCATATAAAATTTATTTTAATTTGCAACCGTTATATATATGTAGCTCTCACATGACAATATATATTTTCATGTATTTCATATTTTAAATTGTTTAATATTGGCCTTGAAATAACTTGCTATATATGTCAGGTACCATAAATAATTTTTTTTAATTTTAGTTATACAAAATTTGAAAATATTTTACTCTTATTTTCATAAATTTACAAAAATAAATTTAATTTTTATAACAATAACATTTGTAAGGTTTTCTAAAAATTTTAAATATTGATAAATAATATTTAAAATTATTAAAGTTTTCTAATTTTCGAAAATTTTTTAAACTTCTAAATTTTATTTAATATAGCTAGTACCATTATCACCATATTTTATATATATATATCAATAATAATGAAAATGATGTATATATATATATAACAATTGAAACATTATGTAGAAATTAGATATTAAAAAGCAAAAATTAATTCAATTCCTGCATGCAGGGAGTGATGTGCTCTGGAGTGGCATATTATTTACAAAATATAGTAATGAAGGAGAGAGAGGACCTGTCTTTGTCACCACTTTTAATCCTCTCTGCATGATACTTGTGGCCAACTTGGGCTCCATCATTTTAGCAGAAACAATTACTGTTGGAAGGTATAATTATAATTATTATTATTATTCAAGGAATTCACATATCTCATTCCTAAATTTGTTTAGGCGATTTTTCTTCATAAATTATCAGTACTCCACTTCTTATTAGAATAAGGGAATTGAGCTCCCATTAGATTGGCTTATCCATATTTAATTTGAAATATGCCACAATTTTCTAGTTGAATTTTAATGTTAGCTATTGTTAGTGTTCCTTGTACATACATGTATTATACATATACTTTTCTTCCTTCCTCTATATATGTAATTATTCTTATCAATACAAAACACACATTATTCCCTCTTTCATGGTATCAGAGAGCTAGATACTCCAGTAATAATGACGACAGCTTCCGTTCATCTCCTCTGAACTCCGGCAGCCTCCTCCTTGTCCCCAGCCTCCACAACCACCCCCCTTGCTCCCAGCCCCGGTCGCCTCCCAGCCCTCGCGCGCCTTCCCAACTCCCGCCGCCAAGCCTCTTCGCCCGTCTCTCCGAGCCGAGCCGAGCCCCGCGCCCCGCGCCCCGCACCCCCCCTTTCCCAGCCCTTGCCCAGCCGCTCCACAGCCTCGCCCCGCCGCTGCCGTCTCTCCCGGTCCGCGACTGCCGCTCCACAGCCGCGCCCCGCCGCTCCATAGCCTCACCCCGCCGCGCCACCTCTCCCAATCCGCGCCCCCCGCCGCTCCACGGCCTCGCCCGCCACCGCAAGCCGCCAGTAGCCGCCAGCGCCCCGCCGCTGGCGCAAGCCGCCGCTCCACCGCCTCGCCCCGCCGCAAGCCGCCGCCTCTCGCCCGCTCCCCGCCGCCGCCGCGCTTGCCCGGCTCCGGCGAACTTTGGTCCCGTGTCCAACCCTTTCAGGCTGCTATTCCCAAAATTAGCCCGTGCTTTATGCTGTCTGGAATCTTTACTCCAGACAAGCATATGTTTCCATATATAATTATCTAATTATATATATATATATATATATATATATATATATATATATATATTACAAAAAAAAAGAGTACTGTTCACAAAAAAAAAATCATCAGTACTGTTTAAAAACAAAAAAAAATGACCTCTTCTACTTCTCCTAATTTCCTTACCCCGGTTGATGTCAAATTAAATGGCTCCAATTACAAAGAATGGTACACAACTGTGCGTATCATTTTACTTGGAATGGAGTTACTTGACCATGTAGACGGCACCTCCTCTCCTCCTGAAAAGACTGACAGTTCTTCTACCTCATGGCTCACAGCTGATCATCGAGCCATGACTTTCATCTGTCAGTCATGTGAAGTTGATATTCGCATGGAGATTGGACATCTTCCGACTGCCTTCGCTATGTGGGATCACTTACGTCATATGTTTGAGCAGTCCAGTTCCGCTCGTCAGTATGTTATTTTACAGGATCTCACTTATTTCCAACAAAGGGAGCGTTCTGTTCGAGACTATGTTGCTGAACTTCGATCTTTATGGAGACAACTTGACTCTTTGGAGCCTTCCACTTGTATGACGTGCAAGTGCTGTAAGGCTCGCCTTCAGTCCCGCCAGACACAACGTACCCTGATGCGTCTTCGTCCCGATTATGAGGCTGTCCACAGCCAATTAATCAATCGCAACCCTATTCCATCATTTGACGACGTTGTGCGAAGTGTCATAGCTGAAGAGACTCGGTTACATGCTCTTTCGTCTTCTAGCTTGCGTCCTACTGATACAGTCCTTGCTATCACATCTTCGCGCTCCCCTCGGTTATCTCCTAATAGTACCCAGTTCTCTTCCTCCCCTGGATCATCGTCCTTCTGTCGTTATTGTAAACGGCAAGGACATGTGAAGACTAACTGCCCGAAGCTTCAGAACCGACCATCGCAGCATTCTCATCCTCGTTCTCCTCCGCGGTCATCTAGCGTCTCTTCTTCACCTCATGTTGCCACTGTTGAGGTTGTGACTCCTGATTCTTCTGGTATTCTTGCTTCTCAGGTTGCTCAACTTACCGAGCAAATTCATGCTAGGCAGCGTGCTATACAGTCCAGCTCTTCTGTCATGTCTGCTGCTTCTGGTATGTCTTCTTCCTCATGGATTTTAGACTCTGGTGCCACTCATCATATGACTGCGGATGCTACCACCCTAGTTAACCTTTCTAGCATTCAACCATTTTCTAGTGTTCGAACTGCTGATGGAAGTATTCTTCCTGTCACTATTCCCACAGCACACCATGTTCCTACTTTAGCTTTAAACCTTATTTCTGTTAGTCAGCTCACTGATCATGGATTAACTATTACCTTCTCCTCATCTGACTGTTCTGTGCAGGACCATCTTACAGGCCAGAGGATTGGGACCGGGCGTAGAGTTGGTGGGCTTTATCACCTAGACTCTCTTCATCTTCCTATATCTTCTTCTCCCTCTACTTGTAATCCCGTTATTTTTGCTTCTGCTTGTTCTTTAGATCGCTGGCATTCTCGCTTAGGTCATGTATCTAAAGATCGTCTAAAACTCCTAACTAGTTCAGGCCATCTTGGCTCAGTCTCCTCATAATCTTTATCTGCTTGTACGGGTTGTAAACTTGCTAAACAATCGGCTCTTCCTTTTCCCTCTAGTACCTCATTATCTGTTTCTACCTTTGACTTAGTTCATTCTGATATTTGGGGACCTGCTCCTTCTTCTTCTCTCTCTGGATTCTCTTACTACATAAGCTTCATTGATGATTTTTCTTGCTATACCTGGCTATATCTTATGCGCTCTCGATCTGAAGTATTTACCATTTATTCTCAATTCACACAAATGATACATACTCAGTTCGGTCATCGGATTAAAATTCTTCGAACCGACGGCGCTAAAGAGTACCTCTCTACATCCTTTCGTGCCTTACTTTCCTCTCACGGCACTCTTTCCCAGCAGTCTTGTCCTTATACACCTGCTCAGAATGATGTCGCTGAGCGCAAGCATCGCCATATTCTTGACACTAGTCGTGCTCTTCTTCTTACCTCGTCTGTTCCCAAACATTTTTGGGCTGAAGCTGTTCTCACTTCTATCTATCTCATCAATAGAACACCCTCCTCTACTCTTTCTGGTCTTACCCCTTGTGAGCGTCTTTTCTCTTCTCTGCCTTCTTATGGTCATCTTCGCATATTTGGCTGTGTCTGCTTCATTCTACTACCCTCGATTGAGAGAACTAAATTCTCTCTACGTTCTACAATGTGCATTTTTCTTGGCTACAGCTCTGAACATAAGGGCTATCGTTGCTATGATCATACTTCTCGTCGTCTTTGTATCTCTCGTAATGTTACCTTTCTTGAAGTCACACCCTTCTATTCTTCTTCTTCTCAAGAGTGTTCTATCCTTAAGTCTTCCTCTTCTCCTACCCCCCTACCTTCCATTATTTTGCTTGCCTCTTATCTTCCCTCCGGCTCCCCGACTCCACACACCGCTTCACCTGATCTCATTGGCGCTTCCCCACCTCCCCCATCATTTCCTCTTCTACATACCCCACTACCTCTTCTGATACTTTAGGTGATTCTCCCGGTCTTTCGCCTGCTCCTGCCTCTCCTGAGGATGCTCCTGCTATCCCCCGTCGTTACCCAGATCATGTTTGTCATCCTCCAGCTCGGTATGCTCTATCTATCTCTTCTACTTACACCCCCCCCTTTTCAGACCTTTCTTGCTGCTATTCACACTCATTATGAGCCACAGTCATATCGTGAGGCTATTAAGCATTCCCATTGGCAGCAAGCTATGACAGAGGAACTTGGGACTCTTGAGCGCATGCATACCTGGGATCTCGTTCCCCTACCTTCTGGTGTTACTCCTATTAGTTGTCGGTGGATTTATCGGGTTAAGACCCGAGCTGATGGCACTATTGAGTGCTATAAGGCACGCCTAGTTGCTCACGGTTTTACTCAAGAGTATGGCGTTGATTATGAGGAGACTTTTGCTCCTGTGGCCAAGTTGACTACCGTTCGTATTCTAATTGCTATTGCTGCAGTACGTCAGTGGCCTCTCTATCAGTTAGATGTGACCAATGCCTTTTTACATGGGGATCTTTCTGAGGAGGTTTATATGACTCCTCCTCCGGGTTTCTCTCATCGTTCTCAGCATGTCTGTCGTTTACGTCGGGCTATTTATGGACTCAAACAAGCTCCTCGCGCCTGGTTTGAGCGTTTTCGTAGTGTGATTCTTGCACTTGGATTTACAGAGAGCTCTCATGATTATGCCCTTTTCACTAGACAGACTTCTCGTGGTCTCACCATTCTTCTACTCTATGTTGATGACATGGTTATTTCTGGTGATGATGCTGATACTATTATTTCTCTGAAACAGAGGTTACACACCGAGTTTCAGATGAAAGATCTTGGCCCTCTCCGTTATTTTCTGGGTTTTGAGATTGCTTATTCACGACGTGGTTATTTGGTATCTCAGTAGAAATACATTTATGATATTTTTCGACGAGTTGGCATCTCTGATCTCCGCACTGCTTCTACTCCTATTGAGCTACATCATCGTCTCTCCTCTACTGATGGAGAACTTTTAGTTGATCCTACTCGTTATCGCGCGCTTGTTGGGGCTCTTATTTATTTGACTATCACTCGACCTGACATTGCTTATGCTGTTCGAGTTCTTTGTCAGTTTGTGAGTGCTCCTCGCTCTACTCATCACGCTGCTCTTCTTCGAGTTCTACGCTATCTTCGTGGTACTCTCACTCGATCTCTGTTTTTCTCGGCCACGTCCTCCTTTGAGCTTCGTGCATATTGTGATACCGATTGGACAGATGCTTCTACTGATCGCCGCTCTACCACTGATTTCTGCATTTTCCTTGGTGATTCTCTTATCTCTTGGAAAAGCAAGAAACAATCCACCGTTGCTCTTTCCACTGCCAAGGCTGAGTATGGTGCTATGTCTTCCACTGCCAAGGAGGTTCTTTGGTTGCGTCAAATTTTGATGGACTTTGGCGTCTCCATATATGCTCCCAGTCCTATCTACTGTGACAACCAGAGTGCCATCAAAATTGCAGCTAATCCAGTGTTTCATGAACGCACCAAACATCTTGAGGTTGCTCTTCATTTTGTTCGTCATCACTACCTTGCCGGCACTATTCGTCTTCCTTATGTTACCTCCTCCCACCAGCTTACTGATTTTTTCACTAAAGCACATACAATTTTTCGTTTCCAGTTTCTAATAGGCAAACTCTCGGTTTATGACCCACCTTGAGTTTGAAGGGGTGTGTTAGGGTTCCTTGTACATACATGTATTATACGAAAAAAAAGATTACGCTATTATTGGAAAGTACAGTTAAACTGAATACGCTATTAATTGTTTTTAAAAATTTTTTATTTTACTTTTTACACCATTTATATAACTTCAAATTTTAATGCTCCAAATTACAATATACATATAAAATTTTTATTTTGTCTATTTTTTTATTTATAGTTAATTTATTATATATGATTGTTGCCAAGAACATACTACTTATATAATGGAATGTTACCATGAAGAAAATATTTTGCTTGTATATTTTTTGATTCTATAAAGAATATTATGACTTTACTTGAAAAATGGATTAAACTATTATTGGAAACTACAGCTTAAAACGTATAAAGTTTTTTAAAAAACTTTCAATAAAAAATTGTCAATATATACATGCTTTCACAACAAGAAAAAAGACTTATAGTAGCGAGAAAATCTACCGTTGCAGACCCTATTTTACTTTCAGTACTTTTATAGTGGCCGATATTCAGTTAGCCATTAAATCTTTGGTCACTATATTATTTTTTTAACAAATGTATCCTTTTGCCGCTATCCATCTGTGTATTGATGTGTTTTTGTGTTCTTAATTTTATTCGGCATGTAAAACTCATGGATCCACTAGATTGTATGCTTGTATTTTTAGTGGTATATTGTACTTTTTGTATTCCTACATCCTTGTGTATGGGAATATGGATTTATATGTATTGCTAAAAGTCTATTCCTGGTTTGACTTGTCTTAATTTATTTATGAGTTGTTATCAGGTTTTGTTAAGCCTTATGGCAACTTAGATGTTGAGTGGTGTGTGACCCTCTCATAGTTGTCACTGAAGTTGATAGGTGTCCGAGTAGGGTCGGGGCGTGACATCTGCCATCTTTTAAGTCTTTTCCAAAGCCAATGTCAAAGTTGCATAAATATAAAATATAAATTGAGTTATACAAACTCCATTTATTTATCGGTTTTCAACATTAATGTTGGATAAAAACACAATAAAAATTTATTTGAAAACAAAACTATCAAAATTTGATTTCATTTATTGTTTTTTTTTACATTAACATTATATCATATACTATATTAATGATATTTGGTTTATTGATATGGTATCTTCTATATAAAATATAGGAAAAATTACTGTTTACCCCTCATGATTTTCAAAAATTCCTAGAAACCCCCTCCAACTTTTGCACACCCGGGACAACCCTTCGCTTATAGTTTAAATTCTCTTTTACCCCCTACCAATTACTTCAAGTGGGTCCATGTTATGAAATTTCATTTTTGCCCTTGCAAATGGTGGGAAAGATACCGCAAAATCAAATTATGTCTGACCTTTCTGCATGCAATTGTGCATTTTTATTTTGCCTTCCTGCTTGCTTTTTGTCAAACAAAGTTTAGAAGGTTCATTACTTCTTCTTCTTCTTCTTCTTCTTCTTCGCCTCCTCCTCATTTGGTTTGTTCGATTTGAGTTATGTCAGTTTCCCGATAAGGTGAGAATTTCTTCGTTGCTCTCACTTCAATCATTCTGCGGGAGGGAGTAACAATTTATAAAACTGTAGGGCTATTATGGAGAGTTTTTGTGCTATTGCTAGATACAACGTGGAGGGATGAGTGCTAATGTTCACGACGCTGACTTCTTGGGAATCAGTGTTAGCTGAGATATGTGAGCGATGGAGTCTCGATATTTCCTGTGTCAGGGTGAAGTTTATCACACCCGATGGACATAAAACGGTTTGTCCAATAGAAAACGAGGTTGACTTCCAGTGCATGTGTCACATGTACTCCATCTTCAAATGCGCTGTAGTCGATCTTGTTGTTGAGACAGATGATGTGCCATCGTATCCTACTGAAAACGAGTTCTTCTCGTTGTAATGTTCTTCTCTTTTATTTTTATCTAGTTGTAGTTGTTTATTATTGTTTAATTATCCCAATCTCTGTTTAACTCAATCAAGTTTCCATTTAAAAACTGTCTTCTTTGTTTAAATTATTATGTTTATGTTTAAATATTTGTTTTAACGTTTAAATTTTATAGTTATCATTTAAAAATTTTATGTTTCTGCTTAAAATCTTGATCACACTAGTTAACCATGGAACAGCCAAAACACGGTGTTTGACATGAAAAAACAAATTACAAGATTTTCATAGTCAACTACATCAGAATACCCTAAAAAACAACAAGCTAAATCCATTATTGAGAATTAATATTCTTTCACATGATTTATCTATCTATATATATATACAATCAATTAAGATGGATGTTAAATTCATGTTCATGAATGTTAGAATATTTGATAGTGATGTATCGATGATCAAAAGGAGCAGGATTATGCCCGGAGAGCGTGCTTGGCTTCGTCTAGCTCGCCTTGTTTGACATAGATAAGGATGGGAGTATCGCCCTTGTTAACGAGGTTATCGATCGCCCATGAGAGGGCCCTCTTGCTGCTCTTAGAGAAGTTGACCGCCACTCCCAACCTCCGATCTCTAGCCATCTCTCTCTCTCTCTCTCTCTCTCTCGCGTGCACACACGCACGATGAAGCCGTAAAAAATGGCAGAAATTTAAGTAGAGTTAAACTTTCAAGCTAATCTACTCCGACACGTGGATGACTAAGATTAAATCAACTCACGAATCTCAAAGTCTTATTATATAATAACATTTATTTAATTTTTAAATTTGTTAAATAAAACAGAATTAAAATCTTGATGTTTATCTAAATATCTAAAATAAATTTAGTAGTATTCATAAATTTTTAAGCCGAAATATAAGTTTTTGAACTGAAAACTCAATTCTTAAACAGAGATATCACTTGTTAAACAGAGACCTAGTTTCTTAAGCAGAAATCACAATATTTAAACCGAGACATATTTTTTTAAACTAAAACTCATTTTTTAAACGGAAATCACATTTGTAAAACTGTAACCATATCAAATGAAAAGGAAAACGTACATTATGAACATTACACAAATTATAACAATCGAAAAACTATTTCGATCGTGTACACAGACGAAAATGTAAAACAAAACAAAACCCTATCAAATGATGTTGTCGTTGGATATCGGACAACGTTTTCAAGGGGTTGAACATTTCAGAGACGCACTTTGGAATTCAGCCAAGGTCTCCACTACCGGTGTCAAGTAGCATCGCCCATTAACTAGGTTTACCGCCATAATCACAAGCCTGCGGCAATAACAACACATTCAGCAGTATTCACAAATGTGGAAATATAAGTTTTTAAACGGAAACCTCAATTCTTAAACAGAGATATCATTTGTTAAAGAGAGACCTAGTTTTTTTAAACAGAAACCACAATATTTAAACGGAGATATACTTTTTTAAACTAAACCTCATTTCTTAAACGGAAACATCATTTGCATAACTGCAACCATATCAAATGAAAGGGGAAATGTACATTTTAAACATTACACAAATCATAATTGACTTATAAACGTACAATAGCCGAGAAATCTCTCTGCAGACTAACAAAATCCCAGTCGAGAAATCCCTCTGCAGACTTCAATATCTTCCTATAAAAACAGAACTACAAAACAAAACTGAAAAATCCCTCTTTGTAACAGAATATTTAAAATAAAATTATAATCACAACTTCTTTAATACCTTAGACTTCCACCGGTGTCTCGAAGAAAGTCCCGCGCAAGTATTCTAAATATATACGAGACAACATCAAAGACTACATTAATATTTTAATTTATTAATGTCATACTATAAAAGTTACAAAAATGATAAGCTAAAGAACAACCAAAGAACAACTAAATATAGAACTAAAGCTTTTAAAACAATGACTAAATGGTTAAATGTATCTCCCATTGTAGACATGTACCACTAAATGTGACAAATTTGCCATACTATGAAGGATCATTTTACTTTTTTCAAGACAACACTGAAGAAGAAAATAAATCATTTTCTTATTGAGTAATATAATCAATAGGTACTTCCCAGTAGTCAACCTTATTGAGTAATATAATCATCTTCATATAGTTCATGACCAATCCAAAAGTTGTCAAGAGGATTCAGAGAAGAATTTTAAAGTCTTCTAGTGCAAATAACAATAATCTTATCATATTCCAAGCCCCACCTTCATTGGCGGTTATTTTGAGAAAGGGGTATGATCATGAGCCAACAAAAAAGGTAGTTCTCCCAAAAGACCAAATGTCCATCCTGCGGAAAATTTAATTTTATGCATTTTTCAGTGAGAGCAAACACTTGTTTAAATTCTCCTTATTTGTAATTAGCTGAATTAAGGAAGCAAAGAAAATTAGGAGACTAACTTGAAGTTATATCCACATAGTTGCTCTAGCACCTCTTCTGCCATCCTATAGAGAGAATTAGGCTCTCAACTTCATAATATAATCAATGCATGGGACACACAAATATGGCTCAACATAAATAAATTCTAAGTATAAATGTGATATATACCAGCAAGGTTTTCCAACGAAGGTATTTTTCGTGCATTGTCGATCCCTCAAGTCATCAAGGGCATCAGAAATTCAAAGATTTCCAAGTTTTATCCCACCACGTGAATCAACTAATATGTTTCCAGCCTACACATGAATATGAAATCAAGATAGATTAGCACTTCATCATGAGAAATAGGAAAATTAACAGTCAACATGTTGAAATGCAAAATTTAATGAACACACTACAAATACAAAACAACCACTAAAAGCACCAGCATCAACAACAATGCCTTTCAGAAGTATATAGATGAACCTGGAAACACCAAGCTGATAAACATCATGAACCTCTACAAACCTTCCTTTTGAGATGACAAAAATCCTCAACAAATTCAATGGTGATTTTCGCTGAAAAGCATCTCAAATAACCCAATTAAATTACACAAATCAAGGCAAAAAAAAAAAAAAAAACAAAAACAAAAGCTAGATGCTTCTAAATAACTCTATGACTAAAAATCACACACACCTGCAGCCACTAAGAGACTGACTGAAAGACCATGAACCAAGAAACTCATAAAGGAAAAAACAAATGAAACTGGATTCTTCCAAAAAGCATCTTAAGCTTCCCAGTAAACCCAAAATTATGGAACTTTAAGGACAAACCTCACATAACAAAACACGTTCATTAATTTAAAAGTAAGAAGTAAAGCACGATACCTGTATTGGCGACTTAAGGAACTGATCGAGTGCTTAAGATATGTGTATGAAACTTAACTCAATCTTCTCGGGGCAAATAAGATATTGTTCATACTAAAAACAGATGATTATAATTGTTTACTTAACAAGGGATATAAATTCTCGGAATCAATTGAACTTGGGAAGTAATATCTGAAATGTTGAACTAATTGTTGAGCTTTGTTGCAAACCTAAAAATAATAAAAAGAAAATGACCCAGTATAAAAAGACAATTTGGTTTTATCAAAACAAACTTACTAAGAAAAGTTGAATACTGTTGTTGGAAAATGAGACCATGACTTGAATACCTGGACATTATATCTGTGAAATAAATATGAACAAATTAGTTTAAATTTGTAGAATATAAATAAAAATTTTTCTCCCAATGAAATTGATTACCAATAGAAGCTATATGATCTTGATCATCTTCATCGGGATGAGATGATCCAACATCATTATTTTGTGAGTGAGATATCCTAGGACCTATGGCATATATTTATAGTTACTAACACATAAACCAACCCACTATAAGAAAGTTTTTATATTAAAAAATATACCTTTTTAGATATGGTAAATAATATAGCACCGGAGGAGGGACACTCGCGTCACTTAACCATCGAGTCACCGCAAGGCTACCCAAAAACCTGGGGAGTGCAACTCTGAATAAAGATCACAAATTCATACATACATAACATAGCTCAACAATTAGCACAGAGGAAGCTATCATAGGAAAACCTAGATGCAGGGTTCAAAAGAACATGCTTGTCATAAATATAACAAGGTTTCCAAGAAAGTAGACAAGCACACAAGCTATGTGTTAAGAGTATCAATGACACTAGTGGATTCCTGTTTCCATACAACACAACATGTTTAAGGAGAAACATACATTAAACAAGAATTAAGATACATAGCTAGGAAAAGACTTAGCACTCCAGTCCGCAATACCACTACTACAAGTTACAGCCGGAAAAGAGAGGGAGAAGGTGAGTAACACAAGTCATTTAGTGAATGGGTCAACACAATTCTATAGGGTACAAAAAATTCAAGGAAACGACAAAACTAGACCTTTGTAGTAATACATATAGATCAGAACACTACAATATCAGTATAAATACAGCATATATACACATGTATAAAAATGATATATTTAGTAGAGAAGAACCACTTTTTTCAGTTGAGGTTTAAACATTCAAAACTCATGAATAGTATAATACAAGTTTTAAAATCATAAAACACGATGCTCATCATCAAAATAATTTTTCTTTGCATATATACATATTTCCTCAAAACCTCTCTAATGGTCTAAAAGCCTCTCTAAACTCTAGCCATAGAATAATGGTCAAAAAACCTCTCTAAACTCTAGCCATGGCTGAGGCTAAATTCAGAGCCGTCGAGGCACTTATATCCTTGACTTTGATCCAAAGGGGCCGTGCGGTGACTCCGGACTCCAAATATTTGTCCAATCAGGACTCTACGCACCACTTGAAGTGGACAGATCAGCCGAGTCCAGCACACCACCTCTAAATATTGGACAGTGGGGACCCCTGATATATGCTATTTTATATATATTTTATTGACCATTTTTAGCATTTATTGATCCTTAAATTGTAGGTTGTGATGATATTCGGTACTTAATTGCTCCATTTTATTCCACAGGTGAAGAAAAGCACAATTAGGAACAGAGAAATGAAATCGGTAGCAAATCAGCCCAAAAACAAATGACATACAAAGAGTACATAGGTAAAATACACATCCGTGTACTTTCTTGTGTAGTTTTCAGATGAATTTTAGAAGAAAAGGCACGTCACGTGTCATCAGCGCAGCTTCTATTTTCCATCTCCCAATCTGGAGGAACACGGTCATGTAATTGAAGTACACGCAGGTGTAAGTGTGAAGAACAGTTGAGCACGCCCCAGACAACTACACGGGAGAAGAAAGATTACACAACCGTGTAAACCACGAGCAGAAGTCAAGGGAACAACCCGAGATTTACACGGTTAGGAATATATTTGCACGGCGTGTAGTTGGTCGTATATATCACAGATGTATTTCTCTAGGTTTTCCCGAGAGTTACACAGGCAAGTACACGTCCATGTATCTGCCCGTGTACCGGTTCGTTCTCTGCAGGTATAAATGGCTTGTTATGAAGAGATGAAAAATGAGGCTTTTTGGGTGCCAATCTGGGGAGAAGAAATAGGGTCCTGGAGATGAGAGAAGACCTCTGGAGGTGAATGAAGGAGAGAGGAGCTCGAGGGAGTCATGGGGGATCTCTTTGCCAACTACTGTTGCATTCCACAACTACTCTAAGATCATTAAAGCTATAGAAAGGGGGTTTTTCATTCGATGTTTTTTTTTTAGGATAGAGATGAATTCTATTTTAGTGAACAAAGGCCTCATGAAAGGCTAACTTCTTTGGGTGCTCGGATTAATACAGGTGGGAACACTCTATATGTTTGGATTGTCGTTTTGTTGTAGGTTACCTTGTATTTCAGATTCATTTATGTTCTTTTGTTTGGTTTGATGTATCGAGAGAGATCTTACTATTATGTTATCACTTGAGTGTTTCGAGATCCATGTGATTGGAACACCCATGAATGAATAAGTATTGATGAACTCCCGCAAGAAATAGTAAAGATAGCATACTTTTCGGCTAGTATTCGGCAGTTATCGCCATCTCTTGACATGAGAATTCTCTTCTCCTTTGCATAGAAATAGGGCGTCTCGAGAGAGCACCAATTTCATTTTTGATTCTCTCCGTTTTGATTTATCTTGGTTAAGCTATGTTGATTCGCAAATCTTATTTTAATTGCAAGTTCCCAACGAAGTTAATCCGAGCACCTATTTCACTATTCATTCTTATCCGAGCACAGTTCATTCTTATTTATTCCTCTATTTCTTTTCTTTCTCAAATTCGAGTGTTATTTCGAGCTAGATAGCAGGAATAAGATGAGTACGCATATACTAAGTCCCTGTGGATTCGACCTCGCCTCTTGCGAGTATTACAATGATCGAGCGTACACTTGCGTGCAGGTTGCTTGTTGCATAACAACCTTAGTCGATCAACCAGCTACTACGGCAAGCAAGTTTCAACCGCATAACCAACAAAACCATAAAAAGTATATCAATAATATATTTCATGTAAATTATTTCGCAAAATCCTTGTCTAGAACAAATATCCACATATGGGTGATAAACATCACTATCATGTAAGTCAAAGCTAAGATTATAACATGTGAATGAAGTTTCACAATTCAATCTAATTCAGGAGATCAATATAGCCAAAAATCATTTTACCTAGCATTAAGAGTTTTTCTTACAAATAGAATCTATAGAAATTACCTGTAAACCGGTGAAAGCATCAATTCAACAAAATAAAACCAAGGTTTCATTTGTCAAAGTGGAGAGGATGTATCTTTACATCCACCTTATGATAGAATAAAGAATGAAAGAAGTAAATCAAACCACTCAATAAATTCATCATCATCAAGCCAAAGTTCAAAATCTAAAGACTTAGGGCTAACATGCTCAACCAATCCAAAGTGAAACAAGGAGAAAGACGAGGGTGAAGAAGAGCTCACCTTCAAAGGATCTTCAACCAAGAGTAGAGATAGAGGTCAAGCAAGGGCTTCTTCTTCTGGTCCAAGAAAAGGGAACAAAGGGAGGAAGAAGAGAAAGAAGAAATATGTATTAGAATTAGGGCTCAGTTAAGGACTTTAAATACCTTTAGAAATACAGGGCCGTGCAAATCCTAGTTTGGTCGTGTATCTCTCCAAATGGAGTGAAAATTGTTCATCCAGAGAGTTACACGGGTAAGTACACTTGCGTGTATCTTAGCTCATGCCCGTGTATTTTCTCCAAACTCATCCAGAGACTTACACGAGCACACATGGGCGTGTATCTCAGCCCATGCCTGTGTACTTTCTCAAAACTCAAATTTTCACTGGTTTTTAGTCCAAAACGACCAAAACGTACCAAAACTCAAGACACAACTATTCTAGAACAGTTTAGACAACAATACGCCATGAAAAGCTAAAACACCACACCACGGGTATCTTCTCCCATTACTTGGGAGAAACTTTTATCCCTTAGCATACTGCTACTTTGGGAACACTGTGGTAGTTGAGAAACCAAAGTATATTCTATATGAAAAATAAAATATATTTTTTAAATATATGCACTTCGTTCTGCTACAACGGTATTAACAAATGTCCCATCTTTCTTTTATGTAACTTATAAAACATATCATGTCTTGAGGGTTCTACTCCATCATTACGAATACTCTAATGCAACAAAAATTAATTTTATATTAATCCTAATATTTTATATTGAATGAAAAATTCAAATAGCATGACTTCTAGCTCTTCATAAAAGCTTCTTGCAAAACGTTTTGTACCAAATGTGTGAGGCATATTTTGTTTGCGTTGATTTATTGCGCTTCTTTTCCTCATGCATCATAAATCTCAAATGGTTAAATATGAAATATATAAATAAAATTTTATATATTGAAAATATGACGATTAAAAATGTCATGAATACCTTTCCAGCATCATGTTTCCGAAAATCTACCAACCAATTCCATTGTACTTGCTCTAGCTCCACAGGATGATTTCTTTTTGCACCCACTTTATCACCCTTAAAAGGATTGTAATGTGTCCTTTTAAGTTGACATTTAAAGTCTTTCCATTTCTTGTTAACTTACTGAACCACCCACTCTTTAAGCGTAGTCTCAATATCAAAAGCATCCTATAACATAAAAGAAGTTAAAATATCATAAACTTGATTTAGTTATTACTAACACTTTTCTAGACCTATAATATTATTATTAATACATGCACTCTTTGCCAAACTTTCTCCTTATCTTCTTTTGGCAATAATAACCTTAAATGTTTTTTCACAAAAAAAAAAGAAAGGATCCTTTGTTCATAAACGCGGTTATACATTTTGCATGGCATTAGTGTTCCAGCTTGATTTTTCTCATGCCTTTTCTTCATCTTTCTTCTTGTTTTATTTTAACACATCCATGCATGGACCCCACCTCAATTTCTCTGAAACATCATGCTTGCATTCTCTATGAATAACATGCAATATTCAATGCAATGTTTGTCACGTAATTAACAACTAAGACAAGAATGGTGGAGAATAGTAAAAGTAATACTAAAAGCAAGACACCTTACAAAGGAGTGAGGATGAGGAGCTGGGATTCATGGGTTTCAGAGATTAGAGCACCAAATCAAAAGACTAGGATTTGGTTGGGCTCTTATTCAACACTGGAAGCTACTGCAAGAGCTTATGATGGCAGTCTTTTGTCTGTTAAAGGCTTGTCAGTGGAGCTCAACTTCCACCATTTGCCACCTCACGGCCTGCCAACTGATATCGATCTTTTATCACCTAAGTCTATCAAAAAAGTGGTTGCAACGCCCCGCAGCTGAGAATACGATCTCACAGTGATCAGAAAACTGATGCCATTTCCATTGCCATTGCCACCACCACCGCCAATGATACCGTTCGAATTTTGGGTTTTTCTGTCTCTAAAGTGCAATGAAGAGAAATTGCATGGTTGCGCACAATTTGATACGTTGTATTTGGAAGAGTTGGAGGAGGATGGTTATGTTGATGAAAGGGAGGTGAAGGCTAGGGAGATGACAGTGAAGAAGTAGTATTTGATAAGATTGGTTTACTGGAGAAAGAGATATCTTATTGAGATGATTCCAACTCATACAAACTTACTCATATTTAAATACACAAGATTTCAGCTCCACAACTACCATCTTGCACTAACCATTAACACAATAAACTAGGAACTAAATAACAACCCAACGACTAAGTTAGTTGACCACATTATTCATCACGTGACTGCATAATTCATCCTAGATGGCTATTATCCAGTAGTTCCTAGCTCTTCAATATTCCCCGAAGTTTGGAAGCTGCAAACACCAAGTGAACTTTGGAAGCTCATATGCTTGTTAATTAGAAGAGCCTTTGTCATAACGTCTGTGACTTTATCATCAATTTTGCAGTAATTTAGATCGATAGAGCCATCTGGAATCAAATTCTTGATGAAGTGAAATATCGATTCAATATGTTTTGTCGTCCCATGCTGAATTGGATTTCTTATGATGGCTATGGCTGGCTTATTGTCACAATGTATCACTGTGGCTTCTCTCTACACAAAACCGTAGTTTGATAGAATCCATCTGAGCTAGATTGCCTGGCATGCTGAAGATGTAGCGGCGATGTACTCAACTTCAGCATTCGAGAGTGCGATGATCTCCTGTTTCTTAGAATACCAAGTGATAACGCTGGTGCCTAGAGTAAAGATACTCCTAGATGTGCTTCTCCTATCATCAAGCGAGCTCGCCCAATGGATATCAGAATATCCCTGCGATTTAAACTTAGTAGAGCATGTATACCAACTCCCAACCCCCAAAGGCCATGCAATGTATTTAAGGATTCGTTTAGCTACTCTACTATGTTGTTTTGTGGGATTTTGCATGAATCTTGACACCATATTGATATCTAACATAATATCAAGGCGTGTGTGTGTTAGATAGAGTAAGCCTACCATAAAACTTTGATATTTCTTAACATCAGCATTTCCGGTGCTGTCTTCAAGTTGCAGTTTTTCTACTATATCCATAGGTGTTGTAGCAGGCTTACACCCTTGTAAATTGAACATTTTCACTAAATCTTCTGCATATTTCTTTTGTGACAAGAATATTCCATCTTCTCAAGAAATAATGCAAGGGACCTAGGTCATTCATGTCAAACACCTTCATCATCCCACATTTGAACTCTTCTGTGATTGTTTGGCATGAACCCATATAGATGATATCATATACGTAAAGACACACCATCAGATTTCCTTTGCTTCCTTGAATCTTAGGGCATGTTTATTTGGGTGTAAGTGGGGGGAAGTGGACTGACTTCCTCCACTTCTGACATTCTTTTCCTCTGAAGTGGGGAAGTGGCCACTTCCCCCATTTCAGACTGAAGTGAGGTTTAGTTATAACTCACCTCAGCATTTTTTACACCGACGTGGGAGAAGTGATAAGTGCTTGCATGTATATAATTCTGGAAATGTTTTCCACGCATGAGCATCACATTTTTCAGGCTTTATCGCTAATTTCGTGTGTTTTGGTGTTCTTTCACGCAATTAGGGTTGTGGAGACATGGTACGTGAATAAAGGCAAGATTAGGTCAGAATGGTGCCAAGTGGAGATCTTTTGTGCAATTACGAAGTTCCAGACACAAATCGGGTTCCAACGAGGGGGTATGTGCCAACTTCTAAAGACTTCAAGACAACTCTTGTAGAAGGACACGAAGGCAGTCATGCTCGCTCGTTCCGATTGGTTCAAAGATTTCAAAAGCTCTCCAAGGTTTTCCATCATCAAGAAATGCCACTTGACCTTTCACATGGGCGTGTGTCCGTCCATGTGACCTCAGGAGAAGAAACGGGTGAAATCGAGGATTAGTATGAAGATTTCACAAGGCAGAAAATCCACATGGGCGTGTGGAATTTCGACACGGCCGTGTGGACTATCCACACGCCCGTGTGGATCCTCGAGATGGCCAATTATAAAGCCGTTCTGAAGCGTTATTGTGGGGATCTTCTTCTAACTTGGAGAGGAGGTGACGGCTAGGGTTCAGGAGGTTCTTGCTACACTTTGGGGGCGCTTCTTCACCGGTTTCATCATCATTCCCTTCCAAGGAGAGCCATTGGGGGAGCCTTCGACGACTCGATTCGACGAGGTGTGCCTTAGGCTTGGAGGAAGGGATTCTTTGAAGAAGAAGGAGAAGTTCCCATAGTCTATCAACACGAAGCTTAAGGGGGTTTTCTTTATGGATTTCTTGCACTTATCTTCATTTATTTTGATGAACTTGTATTGCTCCATGGAGAGCTAAACCCCTAGTGGGTACTTGGACTTGTAAACCCTAGATTTCCTATGTTTCATTGACTTTAAGGCTTTTATTCAATTTGAGTTTAAATTTGAGTTTCAATCTTGTATGCTTAATGGTTTCTCCCTTAGAGTGACACTAGGGTTGAGGGCTAATCCAATCATCCTTTTGACGAGTGACCATCACCATTAGGATTAGGTTACCAAGATTGAAGAGGGTTGAGAGGGTGAGTTGAGAGGTAGCGACGCGTCCCCTTTCCCCTCCGGTGTGGTTTTCCCTACCTTCATATTCCAAGCATTACCTCCGATCTCAAAGAGAGTTAGGCGTTGAGAGAGACCTTTCCGCCGGGACTTATTTGTGATTAGGGATCTTTTGCCTGGACCAAATTGATTGATCGATAGTTGGGAATAGGGTTTACCACTTGGAATCCCTAGAGCATAGCGCAGTCATACGTGGTGTGAGGCGTCGAGAGTCTTCTCTACGCCGGGACCTCGTAGGGGACTAGTCAAGGTTGACCTTAGATTTGGGACCTTGTATCTTTGGATTCCACGACTCTTGAAATCTTCATTTAGTAAGAGTGTTTGAAGTCTTGCACTTGAAACAAGGAATCTGGGGGGAGCGGTGTCCGAGTACCCCATTCTTATCTCGATCTTTTCCTACTCTCTAGCTTTAACTTTCAGTTTTTAATTTATGTTTTTAATCACTTTTTAATCTCAACAACAATCGGTTCTCTTTGGCTACTTAGCGAAGTGTTTTTGTTTCTATCGTCTACTCCCTGTGGATTCAACTACCCACCCGTTGGGTACTTTATTACTTCGACACCCATGCATTTGCGGAACACACACGCAAGGGTGTGTCAAGTTTTTGGCGCCGTTGCCGGGGAGTTAGGCGTTTTAGGAATTCTTACACTTTGTTTCGCTAGTCATTTTTTTTTTTTTTTGCACATTCTATCTCACACTTCTTTTACTTTCATCGTTCTGACTTTACTTTCTTTTCTTGATTTCAGCCCCAGGTTATGACCCGTGGACATCCTTCGACATTAGTGGAAGGTGATCCGGAGATAGAGAGGAGATTGCACCGACGGGGAAGACAACCTGACTTGGAACAGTTTGATCAGGCTGAGATAGAAGTTGAAGAGTCCGCAACCATGGCTGAACAGAATGAGCAACAGCGGACCCTTTCTGATTTTGCTAGGCCGTCTGTTCGTGGTACACAGTCAAGCATAGTCAGGCCACCAATTTCAGCTCATAACTTTGAGCTTAAGCCGGGGTTTATTCAGATGGTCCAACAGTCCGCACAGTTTAATGGGTTAGCAGATGAAGACCCAAACAATCACATAGAAAATTTCTTGGAAGTGTGCGACATGTTGAAGATCAATGGAGTTACGGACGACGCCATCAGATTGAGAGCCTTCCCATTTTCCTTGAAGGGGAAAGCAAAACAGTGGTTGCAATCTTTACCTAAAGCATCAATTACCACTTGGGAAGAAATGGTTGAGGCCTTCCTTGCCCGATATTTCCCTCTTGGGAAATCGGCCAAGCTGAGAAATGAAATTTCTTCCTTCATGCAGTCGGAATTGGAGTTTCTTTCCGAGACATGGGAAAGGTTCAAGGACCTTCTACGCAAATGTCCTCAACATGGGTTCCCCGAGTGGATGGTCATCCACACCTTCTACAATAGATTGAACCCAAGCACAAGACAGCTACTTGATGCCGCAGCAGGAGGTACCTTAGGAAGCAAGACCCCCGAAGCTGCCCGCCAACTGATAGAAGAAATGGCTATGAATAGCTATCAGTGGAATGCTCGAGACAAGAGGAAAGTGGCGGGTATTCATGAAGTTGATGCAGTGACATCTCTAGCAGCTCAAGTTGAAGCATTGAGCAAGAAGTTGGACACTTTGGCAGGCCCATCTAGAATACTGCAGTGATGAATTGTGATAGTTGTGGAGGAGGGCATGTTTCTGCTGATTGCCCTATTTCTATGGTCGGAACAGCACCTGTTGAACAGGTTGATTTTGTGGGGAATGCTGGACGAGGTCAAGGAAACCCCTATAGCAACACCTACAATCCGGGGTGGCGAAACCACCCGAACTTTGCATGGAACAATCAAGGGCAACAAAGGCCCTCTCGCACCCCCGGATTTCAGCAACCCCAACAACCAAACATGGAGGGCCGAGTTTCGGGGCTTGAGAACCGAATGACAGACTTGGAAAAGGCGTTAACCAAGTTCATTCGGTCCTCGGACACGCGCTTTCAAGGCGTGGAGAGTACACTTCGCAATCACACCGCTTCCCTACATAACTTGGAAAATCGGGTGAGGCAGATTGCAAAATCGTTATCCGAACGACCACAAGGAAGTCTCCCGGGAAATACAGCGACCAACCCAAGAGAGAGCGGTGAAGGCAATCACTCGAGGAGTGGTCGTGAGGTTGAGGGTAGACTTCCCACTGAAGAGGTTGTTCAAATTCCTGCTAAGGAGACAGACAAGGAAAAGGGTAAGGAAAAGGAGGTAGCACCTGCACCATACAAACCAAGGATTCCTTACCCTTCAAGGCTGAAGAATGATCAAAATGATGAGCAGTACAAGAAGTTTTTGGGCCTTTTCAAGCAGCTCCACATTAATATCCCTTTTGTGGAGGCTTTGTCTCAAATGCCTCGATATGCAAAATTTTTGAAGGACCTCTTAACCAACAAGAGGAAATTGGAAGAGGGTGCAGCAGTGATATTGGATGCATCTTGTTCAGCTGTGTTGCAGAAAAATCTACCTAACAAGATGAAAGACCCTGGAAGCTTCATCATCCCATGTAACATTGGGAATTTGGGTGAAGAGAAGGCATTGGCAGATTCAGGAGCCAGTATCAATGTCATGCCTTACTCCTTCTTCAAGAAGCTGGGATTGGGAGAGCAAGGGCCCACTCGGATGACCTTACAACTAGCTGACCGTTCCATTCGTCACCCGAGAGGCATCATTGAAGATATTTTGGTGAAAGTGGATAAGTATATATTTCCTACAGATTTCGTGGTACTGGATGTAGATGAGAATGTCGACGTGCCGCTGATACTTGGAAGACCCTTTCTGCGTACTTCCAAGGCTCTTATAGACATGGATGGCGGGGAGATGACATTGAGGATAGGAGATGAGAAGCTGACCTACTGCCTTGCTGAGGCCATGAGACATTCTCTCAACTTTGATGATACTTTGTATTTTCTTGACACTACTGATGCTTTGATTGATGATTATGTGCAGGAAATCTTTTGCCCGGATCCGCTAGCTGATTTGTTGGATCGAGAGATGGATGATGATCACAGTTCATCAGTTAACCTGGAAAACAAGGATACATCTACCACGGGTACGATCAACAAACTAATGAAAAAGCTAAAGAGGGTAAGACATCGCCGCAAGAAGCAAACGAATGAACCTGCGGACGTTCATTCAAGGTCTAAGGATGATATCCCTCCATCTGGTAACAAATTCGATCACTCATCTTCTAAATTCCAGAACTTATGGTCTTCTTGTTTCACATTTCAAAGCAGCGAGGTGCTTTCGACCCATGACCCCCCTTGAGTTTAGAGAGGCAGGTACGTCAAGCTAGTGACGTAAAACAAGCGCTTATTGGGAGGCAACCCAATTTTTTTTTAAAAACTCTTTGCTTGTGTTGTAGTTAGTTTTATTTCTGCATTTTTTGTGTTTTGTTTAGTTTGTAGTGTGTGGATTCATTGCTGGTAATGCATGTTTATGTGTTCATCGTTTATGGCAAGTTAGGTGGTATTCCTGTGAATTTTGCGAGATTTTAAGTTGTAAACGTGTTAGTTTTCAACTTCTGCAATCGTTCCATGTGTTTTCATTAATTTCTGCAGAGTTTGGACTATTTTTGAGTTGAAGAATGGAAGCACACGGCGATGTGAAATTTCCACATGGCCGTGTGGATGAAATTGTGAAGGAATTTTCTCATCCAGAGAATCCAAACGGCCGTGTGGAAATTCCACACGGCCATGTGGATTTATTTAGTACAAATCTTCACAATACAGAGAATCCCCACGGCCGTGTGGAAATTACCCACGGCCGTGTGGAATTTCGGGGAGTTTTATAAGGCCATACAGAGAATCCACACGGCCGTGTGGGGTACTTAAACATGAAAAGGAGCCTTTCTCTTTATATCCCCCCCCCAAGCAACCCTTCATCTTCAAACGCCTCCTCTTCAAAGGTCGCGACGGTTGCTCTTCTCCTTCCATTCTCTCGCTTATTTAAGGGTTTTGTGGGCCTTACTCGTTACTACATTGTTAGATTGGACTCATCTTCTCCGGTAAGCCTTCTTCCCCTCTTCTTGCCATGAAACCTTCATTAGTTGTTGTGGATGTTGAATCTTGTGTTTTTGCATGCTATTTTCGTGTTTAATACTTAGATTATTGCTTAAAACACTTGTGCTCAAATGTGTGGATGATTGTATTAAATGGTGTGGATTCACCATGGCGCTTTGGCCATGGTCGAAGATCCACACGGCCGTGTGGAAATTCCACACGGCCGTGTGGATTATGGGGGTGCCCCCTCTGAATTCCAGAGGAGACACACGGCCGTGTGGAAATTCCACACGGCCGTGTGTATTGCCTGTTTCTTTGTTTTTGGGTAACTAGAGGAGACACACGGCCGCGTGGAAATTCCACACGGCCATGTGGAATTCTGGGAACCTATTTTAATCTCTGAATTAACTTCCTTACCTTTCTTATGCACAGGAATGGCCCCAAGAACGAAGAAACTCGCTCATAAGCGCCCTTGTGAGGCCCGTGAGGTCCGGGAGTCCCGTGATCTCTCGCCCGCACCATTCGAGTTCGCCGTGCCCGAAAATCAAGCACGGTTTGATCGACTTTCGAAGTTGAAGTTTGGCCAGACGCGCATTCCCGACTTGCAAGCTTTGGAGGCAATAGAACATGCGCGTGCAGCCGAGTTGGCGGATGAAGTCCGTGAGCTTATTGCTGTGGGCGGGTGGGAGCGACTATTGTGCATCAAAGACCCAGCCACTCGCGATCTCACTTTCGAAGTCCTCGCGACATTCGAGTTTGATCGCTCCCACACCGACTACCACAGGCCGAACACAGTTCGATTCCGCATCTTTGGGCAGTACCACAGCATGAGCTTGACAGATTTTGCTGTTGCCCTCGGCCTGTACGATCGAGACTTCATCCACACGGAGGAGTACGCGCAGCTGCGATTCGAGTATCCTTTCCGCGTCACTCCAAGCCGGGTTTGCCGGATGCTGTGTGGAGATATACAGTACGAGCCCGGGTTGACCAAGGCGTCTTTGCTCCTCCTCCCCGCCCACAGGTACATTCATGCCATCCTGAGCAGGTCTATTACTGGGCGGGGAGACAGCACCGGCGTATTGGGGCGGCTGGACCTCCTTTATTTATACTCTATGGTCCAGAGCCTGCCCCTGCACCTGGGTTACGTGGTAGCTGATTTTCTGAGGCACCAGGGACAGTACGCGCGGATAGGAGTTCTTTTCTCTGGTCCCTACATCACCCGACTCATCCGAGGAATGGGACTGATTGATGCTGTTCGGGGAGCTGACAAGGTTATTGTTCCCTCCCCACTTGGCTTTGATACCTTGCGTATGATGGGCATGGTGAAGAGGGCCGCCCCCGGCAGGTACGTACTTGCTGTTCCATTCCCAGATGAGTCCGAGGAGTCTGAGGACGAAGACGAAGACTCGGAGGAGACCCGGGCAGGGCTATCATCACAACCCGCACCCATGGAGGCGGAGGACACCCCAGCAGACAAGGAGGTGCCACCGGTATCAGCACCTGCATCCCCTCCAGCACAAGATCGCATAGGCAGACTTGAGGCTACTGTGGGGACTCTCCAGACTGATCTCGCCGCTATGCGGGTGACTCAGGTAGCGAACCACACTGAGGTTCTCGCTCGCATGGCTGAGTACCATTCGGAGATGATGACGCACATCACTTCACTCCACCAGTTGATGGCGAGAGGTAGCGATTCCACTTCGCCGTCCCCACCCCGAGCACCCTACGCCTCCCCAGCATCTCCAGCAGCACCAGCAGATGCCGACGCTTGATGCGTCTTTTGCTCTTCTTTTTATTTTCTTGTATTTTCTTTTCTATTGAGTCTTTGTGTACTCAGAAAGGTTCCACCTTCTGAGAGTTATCTTACTGCTTCTCTTTTTCATGTTCTTGTTTCAGTTTGTTTTTATTTTGTTTATTTTTTGTAATATTTTAATCGTAGCTTTTGTTGAAATCCACTGAACCTTTTTTGTGATGTGCAGATAGACTTGTCAACTTGGTTTGAGAAATGGTCATAGGCACGGCCGTGTGGAATTTCCACACGGCCGTGTGAGCTTCACAACCCTACGCAACTCCACTTCCCACCTTCACACCTCCATTCAACTACCACACTCGGAGATCAGGGGAGTGTTGTTTTTAATACCCACGCCCTCATGTTTTTTTATTTGCGTTCTTATGTTGCATGTTTGTATGAGTACATTGAGGGCAATGTACAGCTTAAGTGTGGGGGGGAGTTCACACTGCACACGTTCTTTATTTTTGATCATCACTTTCATGCTCATCTAGCCAATGACAGTTCACCCTAAGGAACATGAGTGTATTTTCGAATTTAGGAGAAATTTAAACTTCGGTTGTTACCATGCTCTAGTTTACTCGAAAAACTTAGAAATTTTTTGTCTGATTGCATTTTTTGCACTTTACTTGCTCTGTTAACCTTGATAACGCTAGTTCAGTGTGAAAGGACATTAGTTTCATTTTTCTTGAGCAAAAAAAAAAAAAAAAAAAAAAATGGTGCTCCTTTGTTCTTGTGGTGGAAAGAGCTACCACCTATTACGTATGCGGCTACTCTCATAAGTCGGATATCGGCTATGCCCTAATGAGAGAAAGAGCTATCTAATAGGCTGCGTGAAAGCTAACACTCCCTGGTGGAAAGAGCTACCACCTTATTAGGGTGAAAGCCGCCTAGGAGGCATCTTGGGAAATGGCTACCTTTGAGGTTGTGTGCAGCTACCACCGATTTCTTTTTCCTAAATAAGTCCTTGTTTTAATAATGTTCAAGCGTAGACCTGGGGTTGGCATGAGTAAGTGTACACACACTCACGCTTTCAGATTTTATTTTCTTCGTAATTTGAGTTTTTGCTAGAGTTGTGGTTTTTATCTATCTATGTTTAAATTCTCCCTTTTTGAGAATACTATCGTTGTACACTTTTGGTGAACTTAAGACCAAGCATTTTCATCACTCAACCTTTAATTCTCATGGTATGAACTTTGCTTGAGGACAAGCAAAAGCTTAAGTGTGGGGGAGTTTGATAAGTGCTTGCATGTATATAATTCTGGAAATGTTTTCCACGCATGAGCATCACATTTTTCAGGCTTTATCGCTAATTTCGTGTGTTTTGGTGTTCTTTCACGCAATTAGGGTTGTGGAGACATCGTACGTGAATAAAGGCAAGATTAGGTCAGAATGGTGCCAAGTGGAGATCTTTTGTGCAATTACGAAGTTCAGGACACAAATCGGGTTAAAAAACGAGGGGGTATGTGCCAACTTCTAAAGACTTCAAGACAACTCTTGTAGAAGGACACGAAGGCAGTCATGCTCGCTCGTTCCGATTGGTTCAAAGATTTCAAAAGCTCTCCAAGGTTTCCCATCATCAAGAAATGCCACTTGACCTTTCACATGGGCGTGTGTCCGTCCATGTGACCTCAGGAGAAGAAACGGGCGAAATCGAGGATTAGTATGAAGATTTCACAAGGCAGAAAATCCACATGGGCGTGTGGAATTTCCACACGGCCGTGTGGAATTTCCACACGCCCGTGTGGATCCTCGAGATGGCCAATTATAAAGCTGTTCTGAAGCGTTATTGTGGGGATCTTCTTCTAACTTGGAGAGGAGGTGACGGCTAGGGTTCAGGAGGTTCTTGCTACACTTTGGGGGCGCTTCTTCACCGGTTTCATCATCATTCCCTTCCAAGGAGAGCCATTGTGGGAGCCTTCGACGACTCGATTCGATGAGGTGTGCCTTAGGCTTGGAGGAAGGGATTCTTTGAAGAAGAAGGAGAAGTTCCCATAGTCTATCAACACGAAGCTTAAGGGGGTTTTCTTTATGGATTTCTTGCACTTATCTTCATTTATTTTGATGAACTTGTATTGCTCCATGGAGAGCTAAACCCCTAGTGGGTACTTGGACTTGTAAACCCTAGATTTCCTATGTTTCATTGACTTTAAGGCTTTTATTCAATTTGAGTTTAAATTTGAGTTTCAATCTTGTATGCTTAATGGTTTTTCCCTTAGAGTGACACTAGGGTTGAGGGCTAATCCAATCATCCTTTTGACGAGTGACCATCACCATTAGGATTAGGTTACCAAGATTGAAGAGGGTTGAGAGGGTGAGTTGAGAGGTAGCGACGCGTCCCCTTTCCCCTCCGGTGTGGTTTTCCCTACCTTCATATTCCAAGCATTACCTCCGATCTCAAAGAGAGTTAGGCTTTGAGAGAGATCTTTCCGCCGGGACTTATTTGTGATTAGGGATCTTTCGCCTGGACCAAAGGGATTGATCGATAGTTGGGAATAGGGTTTACCACTTGGAATCCCTAGAGCATAGCGCAGTCATACGTGGTGTGAGGCGTCGAGAGTCTTCTCTCCGCCAGGACCTCGTAGGGGACTAGTCAAGGTTGACCTTAGATTTGGGACCTTGTATCTTTGGATTCCACGACTCTTGAAATCTTCATTTAGTAAGAGTGTTTGAAGTCTTGCACTTGAAACAAGGAATCTAGGGGGAGCGGTGTCCGAGTACCCCATTCTTATCTCGATCTTTTCCTACTCTCTAGCTTTAACTTTCAGTTTTTAATTTCTGTTTTTAATCACTTTTTAATCTCAACAACAATCGGTTCTCTTTGGCTACTTAGCTAAGTGTTTTTGTTTCTATTGTCTACTCCCTGTGGATTCGACTACCCACCCGTTGGGTACTTTATTACTTCGACACCCGTGCACTTGCGGAACACACACGCAAGGGTGTGTCAAGAAGTGAGTGAGCATTTCCCCCCACTTTCAAAGACCATTTAGAAGTGGCACCACTTGCACCAAAATGAACACCATTAGTGGCAAAATGAGTATTTCATGTAAGAAACACTTTCTGCAAAATGAACACAGGAAATGGTAGAAGTCATATCACTTCCACCATTTTCCACCACTTCAGGGAAGTCGCACTTCCTCCACTTCTTGACTTCCTCCCACTTACGCCGAAATGAACACACCCTTAGTGTATAAAGTAGGCTCATTTTCGTTTCTTGTGAACCCATGGTGTATGAAGTAACTGTCCACCTTGCTATACCAAGCACGTGGAACTTGTCACACAGCCAATACTGCATCTCGTGCACCTTATGTTCAAAACCTTGAATTACAAACCATTCAAGTTGATAGATGTACACCTCTTCTATGAGATCGCCAATTAAGAACGCCGACTTGACATTTAATTAGTGGACAGGCCATTAGTATTGTGCAACTATAGCAAGAAAACAATGCACGGTTTCAAACCTCGCCATAGGAAAATAGGTTTCATTGAAATCAACTAAATGCATTTGTGAGTATCCTTTGGCAACTAAGCGAGCCTTGTGCTTCTGAATGCTACCATTTTCATTGTCTTTCATCTCATGAATCCACTTGAAGCCAACCAAATTTTTTCCCTCCATTAAATCAACAAGATCACAAGAGGAACAATTTTCATATATTTCCCTCAATGTTCGCTCCCCCAATGAAGGGGACTCATCAAGGTTTTCCATTGATCATTGAGTGGGAGTTTGATTGCCAGCCTGATCACCACATGACAAGCTTGGTGTTGTGTCAATAGTTGGAGAACTCGAAGTTGCATCTGTAGCTTGTGAACCCCTGGTCACACCACCAAAACTGTATTGGCAATTGAAGAGGCAGATACTGAACCAAGATCATATGTAATACCAAGTGGAGTCTTCATATGCTTTACACCATCTTCATTCCACTCCCAACCTGCATTTTCATTAAAGACTACATTACAACTCACAACCACTTTGCTAGTGATTGGATTACACAATTTATAGGTTTTTGAATCACTACAATAACCTATAAATGTACATGTCTCTAACTTTCTATAAAGGTTTTGCTGATGCTGAGAGTTAATCAATGTATATGACAAGCATCCAAACACTTTTAAATTAGAAACCATAGGCCGCGTACATTTCTATGTCTCATAAGAGTCAGATTTAGTGCAGCTCATGCCGGAGAGAATTTCCATAAATACATAGCGGTCGCACTTGCCTCCCCTTGGAATTTATTTGGAAGATCCTTACCTTTCAAGAGACCCCCTTCTGTTTGTCTTGTACCTTACCCTTTGACTTCTCTTGTCGTTTCTTGGTACCTTTCTCAGCAGGGAGTTTACTCTCAAGGTCTCAACCATTTCTCAAAGTGATCGCTTTCACGTGCTCTCATGGGTTTATCTCGGTATTGCTTGGTAAGTTTCTTTGGGGTCTCTGCGCCAATGACTTTGCTATTTGACCCACTTGAGTCTCTTGGTTGTGCATCGAAGCGGTGTGGTTGCGGAGTGCCGCTTCTACATTGTGAAACCTAGTATTGATTAACTGAATGAAGTTGGACAATATCTTCCCTAACTCAGAAACCTTCTCCAGAATAGATAGCTACTGATGAAATCTAGGTCGAGTTGCTGGCTTCTGTTGCCTTTGATTGCTTCATGAAAAGTTTGGATGGTTCCTCCATCCTTGGTTATATGTGGTGGTGTAGGGGTTGCCTTGTCCTCTCATCGCATTCCCTACAAAATCAACTTGCTTTACAGGTGTTGAAGTTCCAACTGTGATTGGACAATCTGCAGAGCTATGTCCCCCACCATAACTGTTATAAGTGGTGATCGCAGTTACCCTTGGGGAATTTAGTGCGTCTAACTTCTTGTTCATTGCCTCGACCTGGGTTGCTAAGGCTGTGATTGCATTGACATCATGGATGCCGGCTATCTTCTTCTTCTCCCTTGAGTTTTATTGGCAGCTATTCAGCGCCATGCCCTCGACGAGCTGTATGGTATCTTCCGGGGTCTTGTTTCCCCTGGTCCCTCCCCCGGGGGTGGACCTAGAAGTTGTTTGGTGCTTGGATTCAACCCATTACAGAACTTGTGGATAATCACCCAATCGGGGAGTCTATGTTGTGGGCACATATGCAGAAGCTTCTTGAACATTTCCCATATCTCGAATAGAGACTCTAACTTATTCCAAAAGTATGAAGAGATCTCATTGCAAAGCTGCGCTAATTTCCCCGGAGGAAAATATCTTGCAAGGAAGGCTTACACCATTTCATCCCAAGTGGTGATGGATGCTCTTGGTAATGAATGGAGCCACTGCTTGGCTCGTCCCTTCAATGAGAATGGGAAGGTTCTCAATCGAATCACGTCATCTGATACCCCGTTGATCTTAGCATGTTGCATAATTCTAAGATATTTTTGTTGTGAAAATTAGGGTCTTCGTTAGCTAAACCATTAAATTATGCGGATTGCTAAACCATCTCGATAAACTCCGGCTTCAGCTCAAAATTGTTAGCCTCAATGGAAGGTCTAACAATGCTCGACTAAGTCCCTCGAGCTGTTGGTCTGACACAATATGCAAGAGTCCTCGGTCCTTTTTCTTGGTCAGCCATGGATGCAAGTCCTTCAGCATCAATATCAACTGGTTGCTCTTGCTTTAGCTCCCGCTTCTTGCCTTTTTATGAAGTTTGCGCTTAATCTCGAGGTCCCCTTCAACCAAAGTTGATGGGTTTCCTCTGGTCATAAGCTGGAGCTGCAATTAAAAAAAAAAGATTGAATGATGAAAGAAGGAAGATGAAATAGGGAAACAATTAAAAATAAATGAATGGCTAAAGTAATAAAAACCCTGCTGGAGTTGAGTACAAATTTCTTACAACTTAGGATCCTGCTTCTGAGTTGCTTTGATTCTCTCCAGTAAATTATGTCGGATGTGCATGTTGGCCAAATTCACCCCAGAACTCGGTGGAACAACCTCCATCTCAAACCGTCTCATTTTCTCTAGAAGCAGTCTCTGCTCAGTCAAATCCGCGGCTGTTCCATAGTTATACCTCCTACTCAGCGCAGCAGCCACCATATTAGCCTTGCCTGGATGGTAGTAAACACTGAGGTCATAATCCTTGATCAGCTCCAACCACCGTCTTTACCTTATTTTGACTTCCTTCTGGGTGAAAATGTAATTTAGACTTTTGTGGTCTGTGTACACTTCACAAGGTTCCCCATATAGAGAATGCCTCTAGAGCTTTAATGCAATCTGCCAACTCTAGGTCGTGAGTGGGGTAATTCTCCTCATGTGGTTTCAACTGCCTTGAAGCATTGGCAACGACTCGTCCATTCTGCATCATAACACATCCTAAGCCTGTCTTGCAAGCATCACTATAGATCACGTATCCACATCCATTTTCTGGTAGAGCAAGGATGGGTGCACATACGAGTCTATGCTTCAAATCCAAGAAGCTCTGCTCGGATGCTCCAGTCAAGATAAAACGGGCCCCCTTCCGGGTTAATCTCGTCAACGGTGCTGCTAAACAGGAGAAGTTATGTACAAACCTCCGATAGTAGCCAACTAAGCCAAGAAAGCTCCGGATCTCTCTAACCGTGCTCGGTCTCTTCCAGTCCACAACTGCCTCCACTTTCTTTGGATCTACTACAACGCCGTCTTTACTGATGACATGCCCCAAGAAAGCCGCACTATCAAGCCAGAAATCACACTTAGAAAATTTCGCATACAACTCATGCTGTCTCAGAGTCTCCAGTATAATTCTCATATGTTTCGGGTGCAGTTGCTTACTGCGCGAGTAGATCATAATATCGTCAATGAAGACGACTACAAATAGATCCAAGTAGCGTCGGAATACCCGGTTCATCAAATCCATGAACGCCGTGAGGGCGTTCGTAAGTCCAAAAGGCATCACCAGAAACTTATAGTGCTCATACCGCGTACGCAAAGCACTTTTCGGAATGTCCTCGCCCCTAATTCACACCTGATGATATCCAGACCTCAGATCAATCTTGGAGAAAACTTGAGCTCCATGTAGCTGGTCTATGAGGTCATCAATCCTTAGTAAATGGTACTTGTTCTTAACCGTCACCTTCTTCAACTCACGGTAATCGATGCACAACCTCAGCGATCTATCTTTCTTTTTGACGAATAGCACTTGAGCTCCCCAAGGTGACATGCTTAGTCGAATGAGCCCTTTCTCCAATAGCTCCTCTAGTTGCTTCTTCAGTTTCTTCAGTTCAGCAGGTGCCATCCGGTAGGGCGCCTTAGACAAAGGAGCTGTGCCTGGAGCTAAGCCGATGGGAAACTCCACCTCTCTCACAGGGGGCAATCCAGGAAGATCCACAGGAAAGACAACAGAGAACTCACTAACAACTGGTACGTCGGATACTGTGTAGCCAGTGCGAGTGGCCTTCGAGACAGAGGCTAGAAAACCAACACAACCACTGCTGCTCAGTTTCTGAGCTTGCAGAGAAGAGATCTCCTGAGCTAGGGTGTACCCCTTACTGCCACTGAAGGTGAATTATCCCTGGCCAGGAAAACAAAAGTGCACCTTCCTTCTACGAGAGTCCACTACAGCGTCCGCTGAAGAAAGCCAATCCATGCTGAAAATAACGTCATAATCTCGCAGCTCCATCTGATGCAAGTCAGCGAGGTAACTCGCGCCCCTCAATTAGAATAGAGCAAGCTTGTGCTAACCGATTAATGGTTCTCACCACTCCAATAGGAGTAGTAACGCACAAAACATGCAGTAAATCAACAACATACAGAGAGTTCTTACGAGCAAAAGATGACGATACAAATGAATACGTAACACCAGGATCAAACAAAGCACATGCATAACAGGAATGCACAGAAATAATACCTGCTACAACATCGTGGGATGCTTGGGCGTCCTCCTGTGTCAATGCAAAGACTCAGCCCTGAGTAACTGGCCTACCACGGCCTGTTGGACAAGAAAAGGAAGAAGGCTAGTCTGTCAAAGGTGCCTTCCCCTTCCTAACCCTTGAGGCACTTTGCCGGGAACGGCCTAGAGGACCTATCTTTTGCAACCCATCAGATGACCTGGGCTACTCAACTGTCTCACCCTGAGCCTGGGGGTGGACTCTGTGGACACTGGGCCACGAAATGCTCTCGACTACAACATCGGTAGCACGCGCCAACTGTGCGTCTACACTCTGCTTGAGAATGGCGTCCCCCACAAGTAGGACACCGAACCTCCTAAGCTACACTGCTAGAAGATCTCCTGCCTCCAGAACCAGATGATGAACTTGGGGGTCTACTGTACGGCCGTGACCGGTGCTCTCCTCTAGATTGCCCTGAGCTACTCCCGAAGGACTGACTCTTCCGAATTGTTATAACCTTGGTGTCGTTGCTATTCGCGCCTGCCCTGGTCCTGTGTATCCTGCCAAGTGATCTCTAAGTCCTTGGCGATGTCGACTAACTCCGCATAAGTTTGCCTCATGAATGGCACAATAGCTCGCCGAATGTGGGTCTTCAAACCTTCTACAAAACGACGAGACCTGCTACTTTCATCTACCACCAAGGACGAAGAAAACTGTGACAATCGATCAAACTCTGCCTCGTACTCTTCTACACTCATCGACCCTTGCCTCAGGCTAAGGAACTACCTCTCCATCTGAGCTCGACGACTCAGAGGACAGTACTTGGCGTAGAAAGCTTCCTTGAATTGATTCCAAGTCTTGAAAGAATTCTCCCCTTAAGACGCAGTCCGTTCTCAAACCACTGAGCTGCACTGTCCCGTAGTATGTGCGTGGCCAACCTAACCTTGTCTTCTTCAGGGCTCTGCATGGCCTGAAATGTGCTCTCCATCTGACTGATCCAGTATCCGGCCACTGACAGGTCGGTGGTCCCTGCGAAGGGTGGAGGTGCATGAAATACGAACTCAGCCAATACATCACGACCACCAGCAGAAATGTGTTGCTCATGCTGAGCACGCATCATCAACATCATTTCCCTCATGATATTGGTCAAAGAAGTGGGATCTGGATACTCTTCTTGTTGTATTTCCTCCTCTGACTGATCAGGAGCCTATTGCTCCTGTTGCATGGGCTCTGGGGGTGTGCTTGTAGGTCTTCTGCGAAGTCGCACTTTACCCCTTGGCATGATTGCTGAAACATAGGCAATAGTCAGAACTTGAGGACAAATTACACTACCCAATCCCACTCTCAGAAAAAGATTTTCCAAGATTGAGAGAGTTTTAAATCATAAGGGGTGACATCTAACTGTAGGCTCTGATACCACTTTAATCTATCACGCCCCAGCCCAGAGCCGAGCCTGCTAACAGACCGGCCGCATCCGATGGAATTGGGCCCCATCGAATGCAAGCCCTCAAATATCATACCTAGTAAGAGTCAAGCCAACAGACAACACAAGAAGCAATAATACAGAAGTATAAATAGAACAAAAGTAACAGAGCTAATACAAATATGGGCTTTAACAGCCCTACGATATACAGTGCCACACACAGTTTATAAACTCAAAAATATAGACAAAATACAAGTCTCACTCATACAGAAAAGTTGTTATAAGATCTACAATCAAAGACAGTAGTCCGACTCCAAGATCAACAACCCGATCTTAGGCTTAATCCTCTCCTGAAAAAGAGGAAATCACAGAGTGCATGAGTCACATGGGCCCAGTAGGATTACAGAAATAACAGGTAATGTAAATATTTCAGAATAAATATAATCTAGACAGAAACACAGAAAATGCTCAGAATACAGAAATCATCAGAAATACTGAAAATACGCGCAAAACAGATGTGTACATCTCCCTGACTAATAACAGAATCAACAGCCCAAGGCTGCATATTCGACTGTGAAGTCGGAATAGAACAGACAGAATATCAACGGCCGAAGCCGGATCTTCGACCGCAATCAGAAGGTATCGCTACTACAAAAGTCATGTGCATATGGCTAGGACTTACTCCTCCTAGCTGATCAATTTGCCAATAATTAGAGATGTACTAAAAGAGTAGAAATACAAAGTGAAGACAGAGAAAAATACCACACCATTCACTTCGCAGAATAAATAAATAAATAACCAACACTGAATAATGAACATAATAACATTATAAATAATGTAGGAACATCATAAATAAATAAAATAAGATAATTAAATAATTATATAACCATCCACAAGAATACAGAGTTATATCATACGGGTGCGAGAGCCTACTTGGTTCCGAGTTAAAACGTTAGGTTCAATAAATCCCGCGAATTAGGTCTCGCTATAAAATCTACCCAACAGAAAACTATACTTAGATTTACAAGTCTTGGCTGGGTCTTAACAACTAAAACCCAAGCTCACTCAACATTTAAAAATTTCAAAGCTAACAAAGCAACATACCAGTCATGCACATTCAAATTTGCATCTGAATATTACAACTAACATGAATGATTTAAGAAGAGAGTGCCATGCTTAAAATATAAAACACTTATGCTGCACTCACTCTTCACATAAATAACTTATGTAACAAGGATACAAATATACAGAATTCTTTTAAGAAAGATAAAATGCAAAACTTTCAAAAGAAAACCCCTCTTTTTTTTACAAGCTAAACATGTTTACCATCTAATTAGCTCCACACTAGAATTTAAAAGGGTGCAAAATTTATTTAGCATGAAGACACTTCATCAAGACACCCAATCTACCACACTAAAAGTTGGAGGATTAATAGTTGCTAGATCATGGGACCATCATGACATTTGTTTTAAAAAACAATCATCAAAATATAATTGAGGGATCAAAAGTAAAAGAAAAACATGGTAAAAATAAACCCCAGGCTTTCATAATAGATCAAGTAATATTGGAGGCTAATAATTAGAGACTTGCTGATCATGGGTTTAGAGGTCCATGAACAACAATTTAAAATTACTACAAACATAGTCACCTTGGCAAGGTAAACACTATCAAAACCAAACTTTAAATCTTCCCACACTTCTATAATAGCTAGGTTCCCTATACAAGACTCATAAAATGGCTTTATTCCCTCACACAAGCCAGCCAAGACATAAAGGCATAAAAAGAACAACAAAGGCTCCATGTCCATTTTGCTCAAGTATGTATATATAATTTAACAGAAAAAAAATTCAGATTTGGAAAGCATTATGGGAAAGTCATGTAAACACTTAATAGAATTAACTAACAACAAGAAGCAAGAAAGCATAGCAACACACATCATCCTCCAATCATTCACATCACTTTCTAATGCTCAACACTTGGGATCCAAAATATTTTCATGTGAGGCTGAAAACAAACTTGCACTTTTACGGTAACTCCCTTCGTCTTCTCTGCACTTCCAACCGTCGGTGATCACCACAACCCACAAGACTCCAAGAAGACCAAGAAGAAGAAGAAGAAAAAGGATGGTTTGAAGGAGAAGAAAACCTTCTTCAGTCAAGCCACAATTAAGTCTCAATTAATCTGCTTAACTTCATACCAGATCCGCTAATCACGGCGAGATGATGGGCTCAGCTGTCACGACATCCCAAAAAACAAAAACACGTGAGGTTTTGCTTTTTGTTTTTAAACTTCAGTCAAAGGGCCAAAGGAATGGTGAGTATTACACAATGTTTGGAAGTTGCAACCATATCAATTGAATTTGACAGGTTACTTCACCAATTAAAGTACGTATATATACATGGGTTGTCATATCCATTAATGGGCTGTTTGTTTGACTGGATTTGAGGGGATTTGGATTTCCAAATCCCTGGAAATTAAAAATCCCATATTTGTTTGGAAGGCTTTGAACATCCTTGGTATTTAAAAATCCCATACTCATAGGATTTTGGAATTCGGCCAAAATGGCCGAATTCCAAAATCCCACTTGTGAAATCCCTCACGCAACTTGCACGTGAGAGATTCACGGGCTTTCTAACGAGATGCTGGTTCTCCGCCTCTCTTCTTCTCCAGCCGCATTTCTCCATCCTCTCCTTCATCTCTGCCCATCTTCATCTCCTAACATTCTCTATCCCTTTCTCCAATCTTGCTCTGCCCATCTTCCCGAGGTCGCGCCTTGCTCATCTACTTGAGGTGGCGTCGATGGACTACCTTGCATCTCTCTTCATCACCTTTTCTCAGTTTGTGGTTCTCATTTTTCTTTGCTTTTCAGGTTCTTGGCAACGGTGAGATCAGAGGTGGAGGTGTGGACTGTGAGGAAAATCTGGTAAGCAATTACTCAGATTTAGGATTAGGAGATTTTATTTTATTTTATTTTCTTTTTTCGTTTGATTTTCCTGGAGCACGATGTCTAGTTTTTAATGTCTTTGTCTCTCTATTTGTTTTTTTTTTTTTTTGGTTTTTTGTGATATTTAGATTTAGGTTTTAACTGATTTTATTGTTTTATGATTTCCTGAGAAGTGTGTGGCTATTAGATATGGTGTTCCTTCTGTGTTACATCCTGGGGCTTCTATACTAGCAGTCAAGAAGGAAAGTCCAATTTTTGCTTTGTACTGATTAAAAAGCTTCAAGTTTCTCTGCAGGTTAGTATTTTACTTGTGGCTAACCTTTCGCAGTTAAGGTTTATCATTGAATAATCAGCGTACATGAAACTAGTCTCAGAAGTGACGGCGACCTTGAAACAGATGAGAATAATATCTTTAAACAACATATTTTATAAATTTCAAAAGATTTGCAGATTTTCTGTTAAGTGTTAGATATAGCCATATATTTGTTGTGAAAATTTGTTCTCGTGTGTGGGATTATCTGCAGATTTACTGTTAATGTCTGATTTTATTAACATCACTTGTGATTATATATTGGATTAGATATAATATTGTTTTTTGGATAGAATAATATCTTCAGATTTTATTTTTGAATTATATATTGGATTAGCCATATAATTTATTTTCTAGATAGAATCTTGATTTCTAAAAGATATCTTTCTGATTTTATTTAAATTGACATCTCATGATTTTGAGTGTTATCATCTGTTGTGATATCAAGGGGTCTTCTATCTTATTGCTTAAAGTTTTTAATTTGTGATTTTTATTTGGTTTTTTAGATATTGGATTTTTTATTTTGCTGAGATAGTGAAGGACGGTAAGTGTTAATTTGTACCATGATTGAAATGTGATCTTAGCTGGGTTTTTGTTTTGCCCTTGAATAGCATGCTTGGAAGAAAGTAGATGCAGAATGAAAAGCCACCAGCCAAACTATGAACATTTCAAGTATCACATTTTTATATCCTCAAACCAAATAACAACTCCATATAAATGCCCTATAAATGAATAAACATCACTAGAAGAGTTTTCAATTGAGAGTATTGTTATACATTCAGCACAATCAATTTTCATATTTAATTAGGTTGACTAGAACTTTCAATTGAGAGTTTTTAATTAAATGGTCTAAATATACAATGCAAAACCTTGCAGGACAAAAATTCTTGCTTACTCATTCCCAGTGAAGCACCTGCACAAGCATTTGATTCAGTCAAAAATAGAGAGAGAGAGAGAGAGAGAGAGAGCTTTTGTAAATATTTCATTATGTAATCGATTCTACAAAAATAGAGAATGCAGTAACATGCTAGAAACAACTACAGGGAGACCAATGGGTTTCCTACAATGATGTAATCTTTTCACATTCTGTTAATTTTACATAAAAGACCAAACAACAAAGTTAAGTGTTTTTTCGTCTCTGTGTTTTTTTTTTTATTACTAGGATGATGAGTTTAATTTGATCACTAGAAGTTAACTGTGTCAAGTTTCTTAGATTTAGTTGCATCTTGGTTTGTTTGCACTGCTTCGATCACTAGAAGTCCATTTTTCCCTTTGACTGCTGATGTTTTTTTTGTGCAATCACTAATTTGAAAGTTATGTTTCTCAATTTAGAATCAGTTACTATTACTGCATGGAATGAAAAGGTTAGTTTTGTTATGAGAATAATTATGTGTAAGCACTAGGTCAAGTGCATGGACATGTGATGATTATGTTATAAATATTATAGCAGTCGGTATGCTTTATCATTTATATGTTTTTTAACTTGGAATTTTAATTGATTTGTTTAGATATTTAATTGAAATGTTGTTGATAACGTATTAATTATTTTATTGTTACGCACCACGTATTAGATGGACCGTGTCGAAAAAGAAGATGATGAATTGTACCTCATGCAACTAACGGTTTTGGTTGCCGCCTATACACCGTTATTATGGATTCAAAACAAACGACGTAGAATCCCTAGAGAACCATCACGTGAAAGATTAGAAATACGGACAAAATATTTGAGTAGGTTGACAGATGGGAATGATGATACTAGTATTAACATGGTGCGGATGAACAAGTCCACATTTTTTAATCTATGCTCAATATTACGAGGAAAAGGACTTGTACGGGATACATTGCACATGAGCATCGAGGAGCAATTACTAATGTTCCTACACACCATAGGACATAACTAGCGCAACCGCGTTATTGCACATAATTTTCGAGATCCGGTGAAACTGTTAGTAGATACTTTAATTACATGTTGTTCGCAATCGGCGAAATGCAGCATGAATACGCGAGGCCACCAAGTTCTGAAACCCCACCTTATATAGCATCAAGGAGAACATTGTATCCTTACTTCAAGGTATTGTTATGTTAGATTTCAAACAATTGAATTTTAGTAGGACCACTTCTAACGTATAGTATTCAATACTAGGATTGTGTTGGTGCTTTAGACGGGACACATATTCATGCTTCTGTCCCAGCATCTGAAGTCGCAGCCTTTCGAGGGAGAAAACCGTACCCAACACAAAACGTCCTTGCAGTTGTGGATTTTGATCTTCGTTTCACTTTTATTCTTGCTGGTTGGGAAGGATCAGCGCATGACTCTTTAGTTCTTCGTGATGCACTAGAACGACCAAATGGGTTAAAAGTTCCTGAAGGTATCTTAAAATTTTTTCATCATGCCATTATAAAATATTGAGAATTGATTAAATATAACAATTAAACTAATTGAAGTTATTTTAACTCTTGCAATTAGGGAAATATTACTTGGTTGATGCTGGTATGCCACACGACCCGGTTTTATACCCCCTTACAGGGGTGTAAGATATCACTTGAAAGAGTTTGGCTCCCGAACACCTGCAAACGCCAAAGAATTATTTAACCTACGACATTCATCTGCACATACCTCCATTGAGCGTGCATTTGGTTCTTTAAAGAACCGCTTCAAGATCCTTGCATCTAGGCCTTTTTTCCCATTCAAGACACAAGTGGATCTTGTGCTGGCATGTTGTACCTTACATAACTACATCCTCAGAGGCAGCCATGATGAATTTATACCTTCAGAGGAAGATTGGATACCACAACGTGTTTCGCAAACTACTGCTCGAGACCAAAGAGAAGAAGCGAACGAGTGGGCTGCTCGTCTTGATCAAATTGCAAATGAGATGTGGGCGAACAAGTAGTTATATTATCATGTTTTTATGTTACATTTTGTATCGTTGTTGAATGGTCACTTTTTGATGTATTGTTATGTTATCTTCTATTGTTATTATGTATGAAGTAACATGTTGACTGTATGCTTAAATAGAACTCTTGCAATATTCTACAATATAATATTCATCATATTATGTATGATTTAAATTATCATACGATTTATCTTATCATATATTATATTGTAGAATGGAGGGATATAACTCATCTCAAGGAAGTCAGACATCGTCAGTTATGAGGACTACTTCAAGAGCTACAGGAAATAAGAGATGGACATCATCAGAAAGTCGTTATTTTATATGATTTATGTCAAGCCAAGTTGAACAATGGTTAAAGGTGGATAAAGGCCTTAAACCACAAACAATTCAAGCTACTATTCGAGCCTTGAAAGATACATTTGGGGTGACAGTCACTGAGGCCAATGTAAGTAATCATCTCAGAACGATTAGGAGGAGATGGGCGAGAATCAAAAAATTAAAAGATATGAGTGGCATGACCTGGGATGATAACCTCAAAGTCATTGTCATGGGCGGGGCTGAATATGTAGAGTACATCAAGGTATTTGTTATGGCATTATTGTTTTTTATTTGTATATTATAATTCTAACTGAATCATTTATTACAAACATTTGTTGAAATACAGATCCACAAGGATGACGAACCATATTTGAACAAGCCTATTGAGGATTACGACTTCCTTGAAGCTATTTGTGGTAACGATCAAGCTACTAGACATCTTGCAGTCACCTCAGGAACCCGTATTGGCACACAAATGGATTATAACTCCGAGCCGGATGTATTTCCTTCAAATCAGAGTTATGATGATGTGCCTTTCATGGAAGCAGATGGGCATGGTAATGACTCGCCATTTACTCAACGCAATAATTCTGAACCAACATCAACAACAAGCCGGATACAAAGAAGGAAAGAGAAAGGCAAACGCAAAGCAACCGTCAGTGATGATGCAATACTCCGTTTGGCCACGAGTATTGAAAAAGCTTTTGAAAAAGTTCAGTCTAGTCGTTCAGTGAGCTTTGCAAAAGATGTTGAAGATGAATGCATGAAGCTGACACAATACGGGTATTCCATAGATCAAATTCTTATGGTGTACGAGCACTTAATGAGTGACGAAGCACGGGCTCGCATGTTCTTTGGAATGCGTCAAGAACTTCGCATGGCTTGGGTGAACAAATTCTTTAATTCAGGCGATCGAATGTTCTAGTATGCGAATATGGTATGAATTTCCCATTTTCCAATTTCCATGGATTTTCAAATGTTGCTTTTCATTTTGTATGGTCTTTGATTGTCTCTTTTTTTATTTTTGTGTGTAGGATGTGGTGGATGACCCAACTGCTTGGGGAGTTATGCTTGGAGTTTTATTTGTTTTTGGGGCTGTTTTTTTTTTTTTTTTGGAGTTGTGTTTGGAATTATTTGTTTTGATTTGGAGTTTTTGTGGATTTTTTGGTTTGGACAGAGTTTGGCGTCTTTCACATGGATGATATTATTTCTGTACCTGTGATGTTATGCAATGTGAGAATTGTTTAATTGTTGATGTTGTTTGCATTTAGTTAGTTTTATGAGAATTGTTCATATTAATATTTTGTCATGTTTTGATGATATTCACATCCATGCTTCTCAGGGGTTGAGTGATAATGCAAACCTACATGCAGCTAAACTATTAACAAAATGCATTGCCACTTGCCATTGTTCGTCGTGGTCACTAAAATATATAATTAATATAATGTTTAAGTTTTAAGTTTAATGTTATAGTTCATCAAATTATTAATTTATAATTCAATTAATAAAATATTTGCATCTTATAGTTCATTAAATTTCTTTAAATACAAATATGAATTTATAGTTAAATACAAATATGAATTTATAGTTGCTATATTATATTATATTATAATAATTATTTTACTTAATAATTAACGTATTATATTTTATTATAGTAAATTAAATAAATATTAATTATATTAATTATCTATAATATTTGCATTTTGAGTACATGTAGTTCATGTTTACATAAAATAAAATGTACATTTTATGATATATATTAATTATTTATAATATCAGATGCGGGTAACCTTACCATGGGTGACCATAACATATAATCCAGGTAAAAATACATCAAACCAAACGCATGTTTTCCAAATCTCTCAAACCAAACACAAATTTCTGTACTCCAGTATTACAAATACATCCAACCAAACACTGGATTTGACTTTCCTGAATTTTCAAATCCAGAAATTTGTAAATACAAATCCACTGGATTTTCAACTACATCTAACCAAACAGCCCCTAAAATAGGTTTGCCAACTTCCTTCTCCACATTCCTTCTTTATCTCATTTTATTTGTGTGCATACGTTTAATTAAAATTTAGTAAAATAAATAATTATAATAATAAGAATATAAATGTTGGGAAAAATTACTTCCGTCATTGAGCTATGGCATTTGACTCTACCTGTTTGCTAGAAGGGCAAAAAGGGAAGGAGAAATAGGAATGCATGCAGCACATTAATACAGAAGACAGTACCAATCACTCGCTGAGACATACTTCTCATCATTTGATGAATTCGTGACACATCACCACACCTTGCCACTCACCACACTACCCTCATTATATGACACACTTCATCACACAACTTGGCACATCACAAAAGGCTTTGATTGTTAAATTGCTTGGACGACCATTAGTTATACATATGTCTGTAATAAGCTAAAACAATTGTGGTCTTTGACAGCCTTTCAACTTGTTGACCTAGACAATGGTATTTTTGTATTAAATTCAGCCAAAACTACGATTATGAGCATGCTCTTTGTGATGGTCCTTGGATCATCGCAAACCACTACCTAACAGTCAAACGATGGACTCCAGGTTTCAGATCTTGTGAAGCAACCATTGACTCTGCTGTTGCTGGAATTCAATATCCCCGACTGTCTATGGAGTTTTATGATGGGAGGGTTTTGATGGGTATGGCCAAAAAGATTGGATGGATTGTGAAGATTGATCACATGACCAATTGTGCCTCTTGTGGAGGTTTCACTCAAATATGTGTGGAGATAGACCTTACTAAGCCACTAGTCCCAAGAGTACTATTCATAAGAGGGCAATGGCATGTGATTGAGTATGAAATGTTGGAATAGATCAAAGCTACTAGCGTGGAGACTGTGAAGCAATTTGAATGTAGCTGATGTCGCATATTAGTGAATATCCTTTAATTTGATGCATGCGATATATTGTATCTGAGAAGTACATAAGTTATATGGTAGTCTATAACCTTGTTTTCAGGTTAGTTTCCTTGTTGTTAGCATGCAGTTAAGACGTGGTTTCTATCTTGAATAAGTCCACGTATGTAACAGAGATGCTATAAATGAAATGCATGTCTCTCATTGTGTAGTTGCGCTAAGAATATAACTCCTTTAAAAGTTCTAGTTCTTATATAGAGGACTTCAGATGATATGCTTTGATTGTGGTCTGTTTAGTCAAGTTACGGCTTTCCCAAGTCATACAAGGATGAAAATCTTTAAAATTAGTGCATCTTACGAAATCGCTAATTGTTTGTTCCTATTTTCCTACCTTACACTAGGTGAGTATTGAGGTGTCAATAAAATAGCACTTTGCTCTAGTTTGATAAGATATTACGTAAGTTAGTTTCAACAGAATTTGTTATGTTTTGAGTCTTTAAATTTAGTATCTTTGTAATGCTTTATTATTAAGAAATTAAGAAGCAGTTCATTCTCCAAGTATTAGCTCCATTCTTTGTGTGGCTTCATAAAATTCTGCTCTATTTTATTTCATTGTACCAAAGCTTGGTACAAGGTTCTAATCCGTTTGATTCTTAAGGAAATTACAACCCTGTAAAAGAAAAACTGCAAATCTACATGGAGGAAATAGTGCTAACACACAATATGGTGTTGAGAAACTTGTAGGTACAAACTGCAAGTATTGAAGAATGTGTATGGAAGCTTATCTTCAAGGTCAAGACATGTGGGAAATGATTGCTGGTGCTGATACAAAGATTCTTGATGACACTCTCGATAATGTTGAACGACGAAGGAAATGGAAGATTAAATGTGAAAAAGCTTTCTTTGCCATTAGATGTTCGATCAGTAAATATTTTATTGGCTGTCATGGGTGCATTATATATATATTTGTTGTAATATTTATTCAATTAACATTTATTTTATTAGGACGGAGAAAATCAACATCAAAAGTAAGCATCGTCAGGCAAAGATCATCGGTATATTGGTGACAGTCATGGGTGCATTAGTTTTGATACTCTACAAAGGTAACGTGGTCGACTTCCTGTGGACAAGAGGTCGACACAACCATAACACAACCACCGCATCCGGCGTAGAAAAAATCGGAGACAGTAGTCATTGGTTAGCAGGCACTTTTATGATACTTTGCAGCTGTTTACTTTGGTGTGGTTTTCTTCTTTTACAGGTAATTAATTAAAAAAATGAAATATGTTTCTAGAATATTATTATAATTAATTAATTTGTAGACAATTTGGTAGAAGTGGTTTAAATCGATTAATTAACTAATAGGGGAAATATATATATGATGGTTTAATTGCATGCAGACTCATATATTGAAGTCATACCCAGCAGAGCTTTCATTGACACGTTTGATATGCTTCTTTGGTATGTTGGAAAATGGAGCAGTGGCCTTAGTTATGCAAAAGGGTACTAAGCCATGGGCACTGGCTTGGGACACTAGGCTCTTCACTCCTGTTTACACTGTAAGAGCACGCTCAATATAACAATTTATACATCTATCTACATAGTTTTCATCATGAGTTATAAATCGTTTCAAACTACCAATGGCACCTTGACATTGGGTTCTTTGCACATAGTGTTTGTTTCGGTAAAATCCCGAGAGTGAATCCAAAACCACTTAAAGTAAAAGCATAGATGCGTTGAGGTATAAACTCCATGTCTACATATTCTCAGTCCTTTAAATGAGGTTGTTTGTCACCTATTTGTCCAATATTTATGTATATATATTTCAGACTAAGCATATATTATTAGGAGAAGGGGAACATAGTTTTTTAAGTTTTGAATTTTAAAAAAAATACAAAGTTTGTTTAAAAATTTTGTGCATATCAAAAATTGTTTTTTTGCCTTTTGTTTAATAACATATGTAGAGTATGCATCATTTCAGAATGTCCTCGTATTTTGAATTTGTGAACGCCCATGAATTTGTTAGACCAATATTTAACGCGCTCCGTTAACGAATTTTCCGTTCATGTGTCTCTTTCGTAAGTAGTGAAGCTTTTTTTTTTATTAAATCTTAATCGTATTGATCTTTTCCAGCAACACCTCTATCCTGCTTTTTATCATATGTGGATGATTGTGGAAGTCAGCAGATGTTCTCTAATATATATATGTAGATGGTTTTGGATCTGTTTTATTAATAAGCATTTATTTTAGGAAACTATTGAGTTGAATTTACTATTTGAAAATATTTGTTCCACTAATCCCACTAAAATTCTTTTTTCTTTCCAAGAATATTTGTCAACTGCTCCACTCATGTGGTATTTATAATATTGGCATAATAAGTAGTTCAAATGATTTTATTGCAATATGTCTGTGGGAATAAACATGATTTAATCGGAAAATAGATTGATTATATGCATGCACGGGGTGATGTGCTATAGAATGTAGAGGGTATAGTGATAAAGGAGAGAGCACCTGTCATTGTCACTACTTTTGGTCCTCTCTGCATGATCATTGTCGCTATCTTGAGTTCAATCATTTTGGCAGAAGCCACCACTGTTGGAAAGGATTATTATTATTGTTTTTGTTGTTAAATTTCAATTAATTCACATATCTTAATTTTAAATTTATTTAGGTGATTTTTCTCCATAAATTATTAGTACTCCATTAACAGAATAGAGGGTTTGAGTTCCCTTAGATTGGTTTATGCATATTTAATTTGAAATAGTTGAATTTTAATGTTAACTATCAGCTTATTGTTATAAAATTTAGACAATAATACAAATACCTTAATTCACATTATTTTAGATTTATAACCAGTTAACTATTTATGGTACCTTTTAATAAGAGCAAATTTTTTTTTTGGATTTTAGTGTAATAAAATTTGATTTTGTTTTAGTAAGTAAGAATAGGGAACATTAGTTTGCAAGAATTACATATTGTATAAGAAACTTGAGTTTTACCCTCTTGACACTACATCAATTTATCTTTTTAGAAGCACATAATTAAGGGGTGTTTTAAAAAACGCTTAATGGCCAAAAACACCCCCTAAGTTTGCGAAATGGCCAAAAACACCCCGTTAATTTTCAAATCCATAAAAACCCCTTCCTTTTAAACACAATGATTTTCAAACCACCAAAGAATGAAATGGTGGTTAACGGAGTTACTTTACAAATTCACGGACGGAATTGCCCATACCTTGCATGGGAAATCGTGGTGCAATCATTTCGCCGGTTAGAGAGGAAGTAGAGGGTTTTTCGTAATGGGAATCCCAAGAGGGCCGTGTTCGTTTTTCTTCTTTGTTTAACTTTCTTCAGCTTTTCCCTCTCCGAAGCTCTCTCTGCTTCGACATCCTCTGTAACTTCAGTAAACCTGGATCACTCGTGCGCAAGTGTCCGACACTTTCATCAGTTTGCAGCTCAAGGTATTGCAGAAGCTGTGCTTAAAGTAAGGCTTTTATATGAAGTTCTATGTTACACAGAGATATTCGTCGGTTTTATTTTACGTGGTTCTAGTATGTGGGGGAATTTCTCTGCTGGGGTTTCTAGGGTTTAGCGTTTAGGGTTTAGGGTTTTCAGCTGTGCCCACGATCATTGAAAGAGATATCGGTTGTTGTTGTTTATGTATTGCTTACAATATGCGTTTCCCCTTCCATTTGATATGGTTTCAATTTGTAAAAGAGGTTTCCGTGTAATGAATGAGTTGTTGTTTAAAACAGTTTGTCTCCGTTTAACGGTGCATATCTCTATTTAAGCGTTGAGTTTTTTGTGTACAACTTTTGTCTCTGTGTAACAGTTGAGGTATCTGTTTAACAAGTGGTGTCATTGTTGCAGTCTTGTGATTATAGCGGTAAATCTAGTCAACGGTAGATGCTACTTGACACCGGTGGTGGAGACCTTGGCCGAATTGAAAGTCCACATGATCTCTCGACATTGGGAGATCATTCGAAGGAAACCGTTTGTGGCATTCACTGAGGTGGAAGCTGTATTCCAAGGGAGGGCCCTTCTCGATTCGCTTCTACAGAGGTACGATGGCAGCACCAATAAATTCAGGATCGGGGCGAGCCTGCTGAGCTTCAGGCCTGAGGATGTGGCTCTCGTTCTGGGTCTGCGCTGCGACAGAGACGCGGTCCTGTTTAAGAAGAAGAAGACACCGTCAGCTTTTTAAGGTAGATATTTATCGAAAAGCTACGAGAGACACAGAGATACCATTAGGAGCACTCTTCAGCGTCTTGTTGGACAGAGGGGGGGAGAGGAGGATTTTGTGAAACTCTTGATGGCGTACCTCATGGGGACAATCGTCTTCCCGAATACCTCATGCTCGGTGCCCACTTGGATCGTTGATTATGTCGACGATCTACCTGGCATGGGGCGGTACGCATGGGTGCAGGCGACGCACAAATGGCTTATGGAGGACGTTCCACAAGCTTCCGCTCGAGTGCAAGCCAGATTAGAGGGGGGAGGTAAACAGGGGGTACATTAAGGGTTGCTTGATCGCGCTGACCATATGGCTTTACGAGGTGACCGGAACTGGCAAGAGAGTCCGTTTCGGCAAGACCCCAAGGCTACTGTGCTACTGTGAAAGTACTTACCGGAAGAATGCGACGATAGAAACCAGTTGGTCAGCTCTAGAAGAAAAAGAGGTAATAAATCAGGAACAATGTGTTTACGAATAGCAGTTACGGTTTAATTATAGTCTTCACCGCTTACGAACGGTAGTTTGTGTTTAATGAATTGTGTCTTCGCTTACCCTTGTTATGCTCCATTTAAATGCGTGCCGTATCGTTTACGTATATATGTCAAATGTTTAAATACGTTTGTTTTTGATCAAATTGAATGATTTAACTGAGATTGTTTTCTTTATATATGTTAGTTTCCTGAGCTGGTCCCGGCGAATGCTGAGGAGGAGACTTTTGTTCGGGCCAATTGGCGGAGGGATGCTGTTGCGCGGGAACCACTTGCACGACAGCTAGAGGAGAGGCCAGCCCCTTCCATCCGTTCTCGCCGACGTCGTTCCCTCACTTCCAGCTAAACACGTAACCCTCGGCGTCAAATAGGCCCTCACCTACCCCGCCCAATGGCAACACCCGCCCCGGCCGCGACAACGACAGTCCCCCCGATTGCCACAGCCCCACCGACGTCATTAGGCGACGACGTTACTACTGCCTTTTTGCAGGAGTGCCAGGTGATGATGAACGCTTTCCCCCAGCTTGTCGCTCGGGTTGAGGCATTGGATGCAAGGTTTCAAACGGCTGCCCGGGACGGATGAGGCGTCGGAATTTGGTGACGACGACTTCGTCATGAAGGCCATTCCAAGACGGCCACGTATGAGGAGGCCACGTTTGAAGAGGCTTGCACAAAAGGCGAAGATAATAATGCCGCCTGTGTGTTCACCACCGGCCGACGAGGAAACAATGGCAGCACCACCGGCGCCTGATGCTGTTGTTGAGACCGTTGCGGTTGATGACTTCACTGCCGTGGTGGAGGAGATCGCCGACCCCGTTGGCAATGCCGCGTCTGAGGAAGCCTCCGAAATCCACGTCGCGGTGGAGCCGGCGGCCGCGGCAGACAATGGCGCATCGAGGGTGGTGGCCACTATCCCTGAACAAGAAGAACCATCCGAGGGTATGCCTCCCCTTGATGAGATTGCCTTGGCTGCGGTTGAGAAGACCGTTGCCTCTATTGTGAAGGAGCTCCTGCCCACGGAGGAACGGCCGGCCGACATTGCCGCATCTAGTGTAGGCGCGATCCCGTAACAGCAACAAGCATCTAAGGATGATCGCAATAAAGCTGTTGACTGGGGCCAAGGGAACGTCACCGAGAAAAAAACGAAATCGGTGACCTTTGCCAATCAGCAATATCAAGAAGTTCGGAAAGACTTCCTTCCGGCGAAGAAAAAATACGCTGGTCAATCGCGCCTCGACGTATTCGAGAAGGAGCTGATCAAGATCTTCCTCAACTTCCCCATGGACGAGTAAGTATGATAGTGTAGATGTTATTGTTTATATATAGATCATCCCATTTACGTTGTTGCGTTTCCGATTAATTATAGCCGTTAACATTTAACCTAGTAATTTATCGTTTAACTAATGACATTACTGTTTAACAGTATACATTATCATTTACGTATGTGTTGTTCCCACTTAATGTCGACGTGTTAGTAATCAATCACATATGTTGCTGTTTAACAGCAGTTCCATCGTTTGGAAGAATGATTATGTCAGCACCACCCGGGCCAACCTATTCGTACTGATCGACGAGAAAGAGATGGTGACAGACGATGTGTTGGACGCCTTCATGTGCATCGTACAAGACACACTTACCAGAATACCATATCCTCATAAGAAGCGCGCATCCATCACTCGACCACTGGCGTTGTTTATGTTAAAGGTGGAAGACGCACATGAGACGACTTTGGCTATGATCGGAGATGCCACCAAAGTCGTCAATGACGTTGACATCATCATCCTTCCCATAACCTTGAATGGCCACTTCCACGTCGTGGTGCTCGACAATAACAAGAATGAGTACAGGTATTACACCTCATGCCAAAGTGAAGAGTACGATAGAGACGCGGTAGCAATGGTAAGCTCTCTGCGATATATATTTCGATTGTGAGAGTGCCATAGATGCTTGCTATTCTAACGTCGAGTTGTCCAATTCGATAGAGGGAACTATTTGACACCTGTCTCGAAATGGCGTACGGCACGACGGTGACCGCACAGTACCCGCTTGTTTACGATGACGAAACACCGCGTCAAAAAAAGGCCACTGTCGACTGCGCCGTCTACGTGATGCGGTTTATCGAGCAATTACTCGGCGGTGAAAATCTACGGATACCGCACATGGACGTCCCCTATCTGAGATTAAAGTACGCTGCCTACATACTTAAGGAAGGACGCGCATCCGACATCAAGCAACGAGGGATGCCTCCAACTGTGGGGAAGTGAGATTGTTAAGCACCGGCATTATTTATCAAATGTAAAACAGTTTTGTCGATATTATTTTCAATTCATTTGAATGATTTCATTCTTTGCCAGCGACATGGCAGAAATTACAATGTACATTTAGTATTGTTCGTTATTGTTTCAGATTCAATGTTTTTTTGCTTTACATTCCATGGTACCGTTTGAGGGTCATCGCTGCTTTATAAAATGAAGTACATCTGTAAAAAATGACGTTGTCACTATTAAAACATTGAGTTACACTTTAATAATACGGATCTCCATGCATTGTACACCGTCCCCGTTGAACACCAGGGGTAAATGGTTGTTCACATACTCCCCGCTTAGATATTAATGGTGGACGTTTAACTCTCTATGTCCCTGTTTAACATATGACGGCTGTTGTTAAAGGTAAGGGACTTTATTCTACTTGAGTTGACTGTTTTTAAAGGTAAGAGACCCTATTGTACATAACTTTTTGAATGTCTTCATCAACTGCGCTATGGATCCGTAAGCACGGAATTTTTTTATTAAAGTGTGTCAGCCATTACGTGTTGTTGTCTCCGTTTAACATATGGAATTGTCAGGTAAGAAAGTCATTCTCTCTTTATCTTTTGTCGTTACATGTTTAATATTACAGTAAACATTTAAGATTACGATTCACCGTTCCAAGTTAACACCAGGGGTATCTGGTTGATCACATACTTCCCGTTTAGATATTAATGGTGGACGTTTATCTCCCTCTGTCTCTGTTTAACATATGGCGGCTCTTGTTAAAGGTAAGAGACCCTATTCTACTTCCGTTGTTTGTTTTTAAAGGTAAGAGACTCTATTGTACGTAACATTTAAAGTGTCTTCATCAACTGCGCTATGGATACGTAAGGACGGAATTTTTTTGTTAAAGTGTGTCACCCAGTACGTGTTGTTGTCTTCGTTTAAAATACAGGATTACCGTTCCCGTTTAAGATTACTATTTTACACGTAACGTTTTGTGATATTGTTTACTTGCGACTGTTTCCATTTAAATGGTGCATGTCATGTGTAGGAATGGGTTAGCATTTGCTTAAGATATATGGCTTGCCATTTAAAGTTCAGCGTGTCTGTTAAACATGCGTCCTCCACGTTTAACATTTATCAAAGAGTAACAACGAACTTAAAATTTCGGAATGAGAGAACATCCCATAATCAAGCAAAGTTCTTATTTCATAACTGAAAACAACACTAAACAAGACAAAAACCGTCATTCCGTCATTTTATACATTTTCGCGTACCGGAGCAGCCTCTCTACATCCCTCTTATGGGATACCACTCGATTGAGCTCTCGGGAGAGAGATGCTGCTTTTTCCGTGAGATCCCCGACCAAATCTTCCAAAAAACACTCCCGGGGATAGGTCATCGGCCCTGTAATGAAGACCTGAACGATTTAGAGAAATATTTCTAAACACGCATGGATAAACCGTATGATATGCAGTACCTCCAATTGTGACACCAACGGCATCAGCGGGAGATGTATTCCTCGTCCTAAGATGCGAAGGATAGAGCTCATATAACGCCACCAGGGCAGCAATGTTCTGGGCTGCCTCCTCGGTTCTCTCGGGTCTACCGCTGGAAAAAGTGGTCCCATCCACCGTGACCGTCGCCACGAAAGCGGGGGCTCCCTGGGGGCCTTCCCTGGTGGTGGAGTACACCGGCGTGGAACGGTGCGTCTTCTGGTAGTACGCGTTGAGAATTGGCACATACATTTTGTTGGGTCTGCGTGTAATATCTAGGTGTGTCTCTTGTTACCGATTCTTCTTTAAATAAAAATGTATTCAACGGGCGTTTCAACTGTTTCTCGAGTCTGACGCCAATAAATTTGACGTTTGAATTCCAAAACCAAATTTAATTGTAACACATAATAGTAAATAGCACTGCCGGGTTAATCAATGCACAGTTTCCAAATGCTAACTTGCTAGACTCCATCGAATGCTTGTATTACTCAAAATTTCTTCCATCAGTTTAACTTCGGGTGTCGCCCATTAACATTATGACTTTCCGTTTAACTAACGAACCATCCGTTTAACTATTTGATGACGGGTAACACATTTCATGTTACTATTGTTACGTAGCAGTCATTGACAAACAAATAAGTTAATTTAATTTATTATCTTAACTTAAACATAATAGCTGTGCATTGATAGTAATTGTCTCTGGTTAACAGTCGGTGTAAACGCTGTAATCTAAACGCCTGCAAAAATGTTGTAGTATCCTTTTTAAACGTCGTTGTCTCTGTTTAATTATACTTGGTGTAGTTTATTTTTAGGATCCCCTGTGTGACTGTAAGAGGCTCCGTTTGATATTTCATTCCACGTGGTAATATTTGCTAAACAAGTTTCCATAACTTAAGCTTATCGATATGGAAACGGCATAAATTTTAAACAGACGTGACACTGACTTTAGTTTTCAGAATTAATGGTGAAAGTAATTGATACTCTTTTTTTATGCAAGCGGTTAGTAATACCTTTACCAATTAGTGTTATGTGTTTAAATATAGATTACGCTGCTTAAATATCAATTACTATGTATGAATTCAGACGACTCGATTTAAATAAAGACGACTCCATTTAGATGATTCAATGTAAAAATCGACAACAACTCGAACATAATCTTTCACTCCGTCCTCTTCTTGTCATTCAAATCTTGGAGAAGCTTTCGTACACGTGCCATTCGATCTTTTATTCCTTCAAGTTTTGCGTTTAGTGCACGGACCAGGTGTTCGAAAATCCACCCCAACTCTTCACCGGTGGAGTAATCCCCGACGCGTCATGAAGGCCCTGCAATGGAGAGTTCAAGGATTACGTATGGAAGCTGGCCGTTTGTTAACACTCAACTGATAAGTCTTACAGTATGAAGTACATGCGTCGGATACGTCATCATCATCCACCAGGGACTTGGTCATCTCCATACTGCATGAAGGACACAAACTGCTTCAACGCCACCTCGGCACTTTCCGCAGAGGAAACACCGGAGAAAGGGGTCCCGTCGACCTTCACAATGGCTAAAAAGACGGGGTTGTTATTGGGGCCTTCCCGGAGAGTGGCGTACTCCGGCGAGGGTGTTGGGTCCTCTGGCAAAATTCGGCTAGACGTGACTTAAACATTGTTGTAGGATGTGGACAATATCTGCGTGTGTATCTTGTTCCGGCTTGATGTGTACATACAAGCATAACTCTTATAAAAAAGGCATTGGTATTCGGTGAAATAAATTTAATATAGTAAAGCATATAGTAAATGGCATCGGTTACGTTCACGCTTGACCGATTCGCATATCAACATTAAATTGGAGTTATTAATAATAAATTCACATTGTATGGTTGCCCTGATTACGTTATATCGTAATTAGCTTAAATTCAATTCTATTTATGCCCACGTGATGTTTCAGTACTTTCCAACGTAAATTTTCTAGTTTTCAGTAAAGTCTGTAATTATCAATGACGGTCTTTAGTCTATAATGCTCACTGTGCAAAACTCGTCTTCATTGTTTAAATATAACTGTCATCACTTGCCCCGACTCGTTACCGGTTAACAATCGATCCCCGCGTTTAACTATCCACGATTGGGAACGAGCGTTCCCTCATATTAACATTATGTGGCCCAGTTTATTACCATGCGTCTCCCTTTAACATTCGTTGTGTATGTTTGGATTGTCTTGTTTACACATCGAGGACTCAGTGTAAATACTATTGTCACTGTTTACAAACGATCGCGCTTTTTTAATATTGTCGTCACCCCTTTACAAAAATCCATGCTTTTTAAATACACGTCTCGGTTTAAAGATCAAACATTACAGCGTAACAAATTTCGTTCCCTTCAAAAATTTTCCATTCAAACAGAGTTCTATTACGACTAGTGTGTACACACTACATTATGCATCCACAATCTGCAAACAACATTATTTATCAAAAATTGCGACGTCCACACCTTCATTTGGCCTTCAGGCCCTGGAGCAGCTTCTCGAGTTGGGCCTTGCGGATTCTTACTCGGTCGAGTTTTTCGGAGAGGACTACTTCCTTCTCCTCAAGCTCGACGAGCATGTCTTCCAGAAAGCACTCCAACTCTTCGCTGTTGGAGTGCTCGGGGGCGAGTGGAGGCGCTGCATCTGAAGGTGCTGCGGTGGAAGGCCCGGCAAGGAAGGCGGCAGCAGCGGGAGGCATATTCATCCTCCCAGGGTATGGAGGACGGAGGTCACTATACGCCAGCTCGCCCGCAGTGTTCTGGGCGTCCTTCGCTGTTTTCGCAGGGTAAGGACTGTAGTAAGTGGTCCCATCAACCGACACCATGCCCACGAAGGCGGGGATGTGGTCGGGGCCCTCTCTAATGGTTGAGTACTCCGACGACGGCCGGCGTGTTCTCTGGCAGAGCTCGTTGAGAAGGGACTTGTACATACTTTTTGCTCTGTGTGTAATATGTGGATGTGCCACTAGTTTCCGTTTATTGTTTAAATAGGAGTCTAGGGGTCGCAAGTTCTCCTAACGTTCTCCGTGCGTTGATGCTTACGTGTGGAATTTGAATTCAAGTTTAATTGTACTAAATAGTAATGAATTCGTATTCGCACTGAATCATCACTCTAATTACGTTTTCCTGTCATTAATTTAGAGTCAATTCATGCTTTAAAGTCACACTGTACTGTGCAAATGTCAATCATTATGCGTAACACTGTGACCACTATATGTACTATACAATGTCTCTGTTAAACATTTAGCCCAAGATGTGTAAAACTCGCCGTTTATTGGTTACCGTTTAAACATTGAGTTTGTGACTCTTTAAATGTGTCACCCTTTAACGTTAGGTTTTTTTGATTAAAAATTCAATGCAGAGAACAAAATTCGTTTATTCTCTGTTTAAATATCAGGGCTTCATAACCAAATAAATTTGTGATCTTTAAAGATTATATTTTTACGAAGAATACTCGGCGAGAGTTTCATTGCAACTTCTGCGATTGTGACCGGACACGTGGCAGCGCCTGCAATGTAACTCGCGGACATCAAACGCTTGCGACTCGATCCTCCTTCGCCTAGGACACCCAGGTTACCTTCTCGTCACAGGCGGCCGCAAAAGCAAATCGCGATTGTTGTCCGTGGGCCTCTTATTGTCGGGTATGGGAAATATAGCTTCCTTATACACCAGCTTGTAAGTGTCGACGGTGAAGTGATCACTAATAAAACGATGAATATTGCTGTCCATCTGCATTATCGCAGCGCAAGCGTGTTTGCAGGGGATGCCATAAACTTCCGATCTGGACATGAGCAAGTTCTACTAGCAAGGTCAACAGAGTTACTGCACTGGTCAATCATTTCGTAACGATCAGCGATACAGCGAGCAACGTGAAAACTTCGGCTATCCTGAACAAGCGTCTCAACCTTTGAATGTATGTCCGGGCATAAGAAAGTCTTCCATTTGTTTGCTTGCTCACGGCGAGTGCATAACATGTGCATGAACTTGAACCTGCACAAACAAATTTACATGAATATATGAATATTTAAACACAACCACATCGGCGTAAACAGAATACTAATGAACTAAAGATCGAAGAAGAAAAACATAGACAATGGTATTTAAACCAAGATAATGATATTTACATTCGTTAGCTTACACAGGATTCTACCAGACTAAACGGTGACCGCGAATATTAAACATGGACGATGATATCAAACTGCAGACAGTGCATTTTACACACAGAGAACGATCATTAAAGGGTAAGGAGAAATCTTAAGCGTTACATGTATTTAACATTCGAATACCTTATAGCGTCGACCATTTTCGTCACCAGTAGGTGTCGAGCTTCTTTGATCCACGCATTGAACGACTCAGCTACATTTGAATACATCTCGCCCCATCGGTCACCTTTGAATAGATAATTCGACCAGTGTGACACGCCCGACTTGTGAATCAACCACTGATAGGCTTTGGGTGATGCGGCCCGCAGTTCATTGACGGTGTCATCGAAGTCTTTAGCCGTCGATGCCCACGCTATACGAAAGCATATGGACCAGCACTCCTCCCTCAATGCCTTCCCAAGTCTGACATTGGCTTTCATAAAATTGGACTCCAAGTGCCGAAGGCAGTACGCGTGTTGGGTTGAAGGGAAAACTCTCGCAATAGCGTTCACAAGGACCTTTGACCTATCCGAAACGAAAGTAATTGTCTCTTGGTAGTCGCCTTCGTCATATAAAGCATCACCTAACTTGGAAATGAACCACCTCCAATTAGCATCGGTCTCGTTGTCAACAATAGCGAAGGCGACATGGAAGAAGCCGTTGTTCCCATCCTTGCCTGTGGCACCCAAGAGAGTACCCCGATACTTTCCAGGGAGATGGGTACCATCCAGAAACAACAACGGCCTGCATGCCCTCTTGAACCCCAAAATGCACGCAGTGAAAGAGAAGAAACCTTTCCACAAACACGATGCTGCCGGGGTTCGTCTCAGCAACCTTATCGATGTTCCAAAGCAACAGATCATAGCTGGAGATGTCGATGCCGTCGAGGATCACCCGAGCATGCTCTTTTCCCAGCCAAGCCTGCTTGTATGGAATGTGGACACCATGCTCCCGCAACATGTCCTTCTGAATGTCGATGGCCTTGTACAAGGGCCGGTCCTTGAGCTTCTGAATCACTCGTGCGCTGACCCATTTTTTGGACGTTGAGCCAATTCCACCACCGCAAGTGTGCGACGGCTCCATTGTCTTGATTCTGAAGGTATTTCTATAATATTCCTTTGATGCGTGAACACACCATTGACATCCACCGGCCGCGCATTCCATAGTGACATGGTGTTTTTCGTTCTTCATGAATTTGAAATCAAAATTCCGACTGATAGCAAAATTGCGAAGTGTATCTCGGAAATGTTCAACGCCATCAAAATGTTGTCCGATGTCCAATGACAACACTTCATGTTGATCTGACGAGGAAGGTAGGCATGCGAGACCATCCGGATCGCCATGTGGTGGGACAGAAGCGCTCCCAGATTCCGAATTCCTACCACCACTTCAGTTCAAACGCAAACAATAAGGATTTAAGCATAAACTCCACAGTTTTAAACGATAAAGTTAATAGTTAAACGTTAACAGACAAAGTTAAACCGTGACGCAATAATGCAAACGGTAGATGACATGGTTAAATAGAAAAATAATAAATTAACCGGAGACTCCAAATTTAAACGGAGAATTCATTCTTTCATACAGATAATGGAATTATTAAACACTAACTGACATACAACTGCATAATTGTTTCAGAGCAACGTATTACCACGACAATAACTTGTTTTCAGTAGGTTGCGGTGACACGTCATCAATCTCGACAACCATATCGACTACACCGCCTTTGAGGATGGAGAACACATGACACATGCGCTGGAAGTCGACCTCATTCTCGATTGCGCAAACCGTATTATGTCCATCGGGTGTGATGAACTTCACCCTCACGCGAGAAACATCGAGACCCCAGTGCTGACATATCTCAGCTAACACTGACTCCCATTCAGTCGACGCGGTGAACGTCAGCACTTGTCCCTCCCCGTTGTATCTAGCAATGGCACAAAAACTGTCCATAATATCGGGTGACCGGAAGAATTCAAATTGAAAAACCAAATGAGCAGAAGGAAAACGAGAACAAGAACGAAAATATGTAATTCACCTTCTAAACTTTCTATGAAAACAAGAAACCATCATGGGAAAAAACCTCACAAATGTATGCATAAAGGTCAGACATTACATGATGTGATCGGGCGGAGTTTTTTTCCACCATTTGCAGGGGCAAAAGAGGATTTTCATAACACGGACCCATTTCATGTGACAGACAGGGGGTAGAAGAGAACCAAACTGTAACGGAGGGGCTGTCCGGGGTGTGCAAAAGTAGGAAGGGTTTTTGGCCAGTTTTGAAATTCCCGAGGGGTAAACAGTAATTTTCCCTTTAAAAAAACATGTTTTATAAATAAAAATTGGAGCATTAGTCAAAGACTCAAAGTTTTACAACCGTTTTAAAGTAACCGGTTGTAAAAAATAAAAATATTTTTTTTTATAAAACCTAATTACCTTTCTCTCTTTCTCGTTTCTTTTTTCACTCTGTTTGAAGACAAGCTCCATCGCCTCCCCATCTGGGCCATCGCCGCATCTGGGCTTTTTCGTCTCCCTTTCATTCTCTCTTTGAAGACGTGCTCTATCGCCGCATCTAGGGTTTTTTGGTTTTCAACGGCTGAGCCACACAACCGGAAGCCAACGTCTCTCTCTTTGAAAATGAGCTAGACCTAACCATCGCTAGAGTTGGGGCCGCATCGCTGAAAATTGTGCCAAAGACCTTGGCCTACACCAGATCGGAGCCATCTATTTCTGAAGATGGGACCGGATCACTAAAAACTATGCCAACGACCTTTTCCTACAATGGAACAAGACTCTCCGTCGCTGGATCCGCATAATCGAACTATAAGTATGCATGATTTTATTGCTCTTCCAATTTGACTTTCAGATTTAGGGATTTGTGGGTTGTTGAAGCCATTGGAGATTTAAAAAGTTTGTTTTGCAACCGGTCTTGAGACTTGAAGTTATTGGTATTGTTTTCCTTTATAGATCTAGGATTACAATGATTGATCCATAGAGTTCAGCTTTTAGAAAATACACTGGATTTGTGCTGCAGTTTTAAGTAAGCGTTGACCATTCAAGCAGAGACAATATCTTTATATAGAGGTGGATTGGCAATAGAACTTTGGGTAAAGATATCAAATTAATCATGAGTGTTTCTTTCTTTCTTTTTCATCATTTTTTTTGTGAGGCTTTTGGCCAGCCATACAATTTGCAAGCAATATTTGTATTAGTTTTGAACATTTTGTTTCATCTATCATTTGATGACATGCCTGATAAATGTAGATTTATGTTTGCCAAACAAATATGTATTAATTTAGAGGGCATGCCTGATACAATTTTCACTACAGTGTAATTTAGATATTTGACAAAAAGAAGAAATAGTTTTCATGATTTTTTCGATCAGTATGAACAACTTTTTTTATGTTTAGTTAGACTATCAGAATAAGATTGATCAGAAAATGAATGGGCATTCGTGTCCTTATTTTTTTTTTTTGATTGCTTGGAAAATGAATGCATTTTCAGAATAAGATTGATAGTACAGAAAATGAATTTCATTTGACTGGTATGACATTTTTTCAGTTACCATCTCTAGGTATTACATACTTATGTGCATTATTTATACATTAGATTTAATCCAGCATTGGTATGTCCATATTTGCCATTCTCTTATCTTACTCATTCACAAAAAATAATATATGATCTGGATTTTTAAATTGGTTGCTTTCAAATGGAGCAGGTTATTCTTTTAAGTTTCATTGGGTATCTTATTGTGTTATTTTTCCATTGAAAGCTAGTGCTATATTTTATTTGTTGACCTGTTCAAATTCTTTTTGTTTCCCTCTATTTCCTGGCATCCTTTCATGAGTTTGCTTGAACATTATCTATTGATGTGATTTTTAACTGCAGATGGAAACATCTTGCAAGTACCTGTTGAGACTTATTGCAAGTGATGGTTATATCATGAGTTGATACAAGTGAGATCTATATATATGAGTTACAGTTCAATTGATCTTTCTATTCTCATTTGACCCAAAGCAATGCCCTGGTATGAATTGTTTGATCTACTTAGGCCATCAGATTATTTTTTATGTAGACTCTGCAGGCACACACACACACAAAAAGGGAAAATGTTAGAATGATATAAGACCTAATATGTCATTGCTTTTGCCCAAACAACTTTTGTTGTTGCTGTAATAACACATTTTGCTTTCAAGCTTTTAACTGAAGTTTATGGAACTTTTGTTTTGAAGTTTAGTAACTTATATATCAACAGAGAGCTGTTTCATTATTCCTTTTTGTAAGATAGAATGCATCAAAATGAAAAACATGTACCTATATATGGAAAAGCTGATAGTGATGTTGGTGAGTCATGTGTAATTAATTTTGTATTTTTTTTTATTTGTGTCTGTCTGTGTGTTTGGATCTGAATGATGCCCATACTTGAACTTAGAACACAGAAAGCTAATTGACCATAAGTTTTCATGAAAAGCATTTGGTTGGATTGTTTAGTTTCTGACAAATGGAGACCTAAGGATCAGACGACTCATTGTATCTATCCTTACATAGTATGTATTAATTAATTAATTGCTTTTCTTTGAGCTGTTTAGCTTTCTAATAATAGATACCTAGCAATCCGACCGAGTTATTCTATTTGTATTTATTATGCCTACTTTTGGTTACTTATCCGAGCACTAGTTTTTTTCCCTTCAGAGGCGAAGGCCTGGATAGTAAGGACTTGTCATTCTGTATTACTAAAACATTCAGCGGGGAGTTGATATCAAAGTGTGACCACCATTAGAATGATAAATAATGCAACAAGAATCCTTCAGTTATCTTTTAAATGAAATTCTACTAAGCTTGTTTCCTAATGAGTAACGTGGTGAATTGTAGTCAAATGTTACAAAATTCTTATTTTCTCACCTTAAATAGAAAAAATTTTCATTTTCTATCAGATATATAGTATATGAATCCCTTAAGAAAATTAAGGCAGCCTTTTGATTCCACTTTTCAATTCTAGAAATTAATACACTTTGATAGCAATACATTTATACATATAGCCATGTATATGAGGCATATATATATATATATGCATTATAAAGGTGTCAGGTACCTCTTGATGCACAGCACCCAACCCAACAAATGAGTAACAATGTTCTTCATATATATATTGACACCAATATATATGCAGATCTTTAAACATTTAGCTAATCTTTTCAAGGGAGGAATAAGTATAAGAATTAATTCTTAAGAACTATGAATAAAATTTGGATGGTTCACATCCAAATTTCCTAGAATAATATTGTGAATAGTACCGGATTATATTAGCAAAATGTTTGTAGTATCAAAATGAACTATCAATTATTTGAAGAGCAAGACAAAGTATTTCTAATAGGGCCTATAAAAGATGTATGTTATATTTTGTAAGTCCTTGTTTTGCTACAAGAAGCTTACATTTTTTTTTCTTTGTCTAGATATAGACTCTGAAGATTTAGTTATAAAAAGCAAAACAAAGCTGATCAGTTGGCAAAGTTCTTATACCATGATAGCGAGCCGTGAGACAAAGTTGCTGTAGTAGGAAGAAAGACATCGTGTGTTGTGGTAATTGAATTCTTCTTCTTCTTATTCAGTGTCTCCATGAAGCATTCTCTGTTGAGGAATGAAAGATGCTCTGCTCTCCCTTGAAAATTTATGGTTTAGAAGATGGAAATCAAAGTTCATTGGACAGAGAATTTCATAGGGGAATAGGGGGGAGAAAAAAGGGCAGGCCAAAAAAAAAAAGTCTGGGCTTTGTTTGGCTAATATCAAGGCATATTCATGTATGCGTGTGTACATATATTGCAAATATTTTTATGGTTTTTTTAATAATATGAAATGCTTAAATATGTTATTGTTATATGCTGGAATAAGGTCTATTCTTTGTCTTATTCAACTGCTATATTCTATTATGAGTACTGGCCTAGAATTCTCCCAACATTTACTATTCAAACCCAATGAATATCTCATCATTTCTTATGTGTTTTCTGCAATGATTGATCCTTTCTTCTGATCCTGTAATTTATGATCCAGTTGTCAATTTTCTTGGATGGATTTTTGAATCTGGTTTAGAAGATGGAAATCAAAGTTTATTTGATAGAGCATTTGATAGGGGAACAGCGCGGGGAGGAAAAAGAGCAGAAAAAAAAAATCTGGGCTTTGTTTGGCTAATATCAAAGGCATATACATGAATATGTGTGTGTGTATATATTGCAAATATTTTATGGTTTTTTGGTGAATATGAAATGCTTAAATATGCTAATGTTATCTGCTGGAATAAGGTCTATTCCTTATCTTATTCACTTGCCAAACATGGCAATAGATGATTCATGGTATTGAAAGCTTAGATCAGACTTGATTAATTAAATTGCAGTCTATATTCAAGAAAATTTTGACCTTTTATTACCCTTTACTGGAATAAGATCATGAATATATGTAATCAAACCTATCTGATGCAATGGTCTTTGGTATAAGAATGAAATAAGGATGATTCATTTCTGTTTAGGCTTGCCACCTTCCACTTTTTGCTTCTGGATGTTGTATATATTTTTTTTTAGTGGCAGTGTCATCTGATTAGTGACTGATATCCATTTAATTACTATTCCACTCAAGTAGTTGGTTTATGGGACAATTTAAATACTAGAACCTAAAATATTGTGTCATTGAACTCCGATTGAAATGTACAAGCTTGTTTTACTTGCTCATTATCAGTTTCGATAAAGATATGCACTCATAGCAGTTCTTCTCAGGGAAAAAGATAACCAGGAAAGTGAGAAGTTTGTTTAGGATTTATGTCTGATTTAATGATTCCTATTTCTTTTCCTTAACAGTTGTTTCTCTACTAACCACACCTCTGAATGATTTGAATCTTAATGAAATGTGTCTAGAGTGTTTAAACTGCATTTAAATCTTACATATTAGATTTTGTATTACTTTGTTCTGAGTCATATATACTAGATTTTTCTTGAGATATATTTCAATTATAGCTTGGCATTCAGTTAAATTATTTGAGATATATTTCAATAATATATACTTTGTTATGTGTCATCTAAATCATTTGATATCCATGATAAGCACTTGGCATTCAGATATAGCTTTATATAGCTCTACTATATGTAGGCTTTCACTATCTAGAGTCCTATACATCCTACACATCTCTCTTGAAGTCCATTGGGTATTCACTTATTCACTCAAATTAATCATCTAAATAAAATTTATAATTAATTTTAGAAAAGTTTTAAATATTTACATTTAATATTTTTGATTAATTTTCTTCCAGATAATACTTTTAGAAAATTTGTCCTACTTTATTTAGTTAGTAGGTCAATAATCTGTGCTAATTGACTAAGGCAAATGTTTAACTGTTGATTTTTATTATATACAAATCATAATCAATTTCAACTAAACTTCATATTTTTTATACAAATTCTAGCAATTTTCGTCCTTAAGCAAATAAATATTTCTCATAACCATATTTCTTTATTTTTCATGTTCTTTATTTGACTTTGCTTACAATTATAGTTCTTTATGGGATAATGTTTGTCTACTTTTATAGGAGAATTCAAGGTTAAAAATAAAGAGGCTTGAAGATTATGAGGTTTTAAGAGGCTTTTTTTTTTCGTTGTGTAATTAAGCAAAAAAATACACTATAATAGAGGTCGATAAAATATAGTGAAGTTCTTTTATGTTTTATAATTAAGCAAAATATATTGCATTTCAGCTCATGACTCATCAATAAAAATCTATTTAATTGAACGTAGAATACTTATAATTGTGTTCAAATATTTGTTATTTTAGATTTGCAGATTGACTTTGTTTGTAATTAGTAGAAAAATAAATTAAAATTCAGTACAGCTAATGAGAAAGTTTATAGGTGGGTATAACCGACTCTAAAAGTAAAAATTATTTGTTTTTGAGGGGTTATATTGGTTAAAAATTATTAGTTTTTGCGGCGGTTATAATCACCTCTAAAACAACGGAAGAAAATTAAAAATTACTAGCTATGGAGGTAGTTATAACCAACCACCTCTACAACTTATAATTTATCGAGGTGGTTTTAACTCCTCTAAACTTGTAATAAAAAACCCTTTACCTATGTAAACCTTACCCCAACGGTTGGTAGAAACCGGCTTTAAAGTGTAGAGCAGGCTTGATACGAGGCGTTCTAAAGGCGGGTGACAAAATCAACACTAAAGCTATAGAAGCGGTTAAAACCACCTCTATAGGATGTGGAAACTGCTTCTATAACTCTTTTGTAGTTAGGGATGGCAATGGGTCGGGTCGAGTGAGGATTTTGCCATACCCGCACCAGCACCCGCTACCCTGCCCCCAAACTCGAACCTGAACTCGAGCCCGGACTAGATGGGTTTCAAAACCCCACACACACCGACACACGACTGGGAATCCGGTACCTGCGGGGATACTCGCCCCGCTGTGACCCTATTTAAGAATATTTAAAATGAAATTAAAATACCAAGTAGAAATTAAAAATGTCAATCCGAAATCATAGTTTTTTTTGTTTGAATGAACACCATAGAGTAGGAATTGAAAATAGACATTCAAAGCCACACAAAATTAACAAATTCAACACAAAATAAACATTCAAAGTAGATTGAATAAGAACAAGAACAATTTGCTCTATAGAACAAGGCGGAAGTTTGGAGAGAGACCTAATGTGGTGGAGGAGAAGGTTGTTGCCATTGGAGAGAAGAGGAAGGCCTCGAAGTTTGGACTTTTTGCAGGAGATGGTGGTTTCGGAGGAGGAGGAGAAAGTTTTCATTGGAGAAAAGCTTTTGAGGATAGTGGTTCCGGTCTTTGGGGAGGAGGAGGAGAAGGAGTTGATGAAGGTGTTCGACTGTCCGGAGATTTGGGGAAATTGATAGGGTTTGGTTTTAAAAACCCTAACAAAAAATTTGAATATATATAATTTGGTATATTTGTTACTTGAATTTCGGGTTTGGTTCGGGTTCAAGTCGGATATCAGGATTCCCATATCTGCACCCGCACCCACAGCAGCAACGGCACCCGCACCCACGCCCGCTTTATATTAGTCGGGTTTTACCCAAACCCGACTTGAAATCCGGTCAAATTGGGTTTTTCCCGTCAAACTCGGGTCTGGTCGGGTTATACTTTGCCCACGGATTACGCAATAATATTTTAATTTATAAATCTCACACTATAAAAGTTACAAAAATGATAAACTGTAGAACAACCAAAGAGCAACTTCTTTTTATACTTCCTATAAATATTATAATAAAACACACACATACAAACAAACATGCGCATGCACACACAAATATTATTTGTCTTGCTCAACAACAAAGTATATAGATAGAGACATCAAGCACATGATCGATGGTTGGCTTTGTGATTTACTGAGTGACTTTGGGTCTTGGTATCGGTTGTGATGAGGCGGCGAAGTTTGCAACATCATCCAATGTTTTTCACAGACTATTTCAGCCAAGTCGACAACATTAAGTTTTTGTCTTTGCTTCCACAACTACAAATAATACTCTCTCCTAGAAGCAACACTGAGAACAGACTGAAGTCTCAAGAAAGGGCAAACTATAATATTATACTAACTTGCACATTATGACTTTTCGAAAGGCTGAGAGGTGGTGGGACCTAAAAGGAAAACATAATCATCAGTTCAAACTCATAATATTTCAGCACTAAGTGTCACAAAGGCTGGTGACATGCCTTATCCATATCAACACTCTAAGATGTCACTTTGAAATGTCCCTTTTGTTGCACCACTGGAACTTTTGATTTATCCTCAAGGTTTTCCGCACTGGTTACTACACCAGCATTACTAATTTAAAAATATGGACAATATGATGAAATAGGATAACGGAAAAGGTATGTGATAAGAAAATATTTGCATAGAATAAAAAGAGAAAAAAATGGCTTACAATTTCTTGGAGGCTTGGCTGCTCTGACTATTGCTTCATGGGGAGGGTCATTCACTCTGTGGGATCCTTCTCCACTGCAGATGCTCTAAACATGAGTTTGTTTCTTAAAACTGTTGAAGAGAATGAATTCAAATACAACAAGTGAAAAGAGAAGCTTAACCAGATAACCATTGGCCGGGGTGAAAATGGACCATAGTAGTATTAAACTTAGCCAGCTAAAACTCAAAAACCAAAAATCTTGGAGGAAGTCTAGGGGAAATCTTTTAGCATATTAAAAGATGAAAATTTGTAGTTGAACTAAATGAAAAGAATGTCTGAGCTTCATACCCACAAAACAGATTGGCTTCCTCTAAATATAAGACTAAGGCTTTTAAAACAATGATTAAATGGTTAAATGTATCTCCCATTGTAGATATGTACCACAAAATATGACAAATTTGCTATACTATGAAGGATCATATTACTTTTTTCAAGACAACACTTAAGAAGAAAATAAATCATTTTCTTATTGAGTAATATAAACTTCCCATCAGTCAACCTTATTGAGTAATATAATCATTTTCATAAAGTTCGTGACAAATCCAAAAGATGTAAAAAGGATTCAGAGAAAACTTTTAAAGTGTTCTGGTGCAAATGACAATAATCTTATCAGATTCCAAGCCCCACCTTCATTGGAGGTTATTTTGAGAAAGGGGTATGACTATGAGCCAGCTTTAAAGTAGCTATCCCAATAGACTAAATGTCCGTCCTATAGAAAATTTAATTTTATAACTGTTTCCGTGAGAGCAAACATGAGCTTAAATTCCCATTATCTGTAATTAGATGAATTGAGCAAGCAAAGAAAATTAGGAGACTAACTTGAAGTCATATCCACCCAGTTGCTTCAGCACCTCTTGTGCCATCCTATAGAGAGAATTAGGCTCTCAACTTCATAATATAAACAATGCATGGGACACTAGCAATGTTTTCCAACAAAAGTATTTCTTGTGCGTTGTCAATCCCTTGAGTCATAAAGGGAAGCAGTAACTCAAAAATCTCTAAGTTTTATCCCTCCAAGTGAATCAACTAATATGTTGCCAGCCTACACAAGAATATGAAATCATGAGTAATTAGCACTTCATCATGCGAAATAGGAAATTTAACAGTCAACATGCTGAAATGCAAAATTTAATGAACACACTTCAAATACAAAACAAACCACTAAAAGTAATAGCATCAATAACAATGCCTTTCAAAAGGATATAGATGAACCTGGAAGCACCAAGCTGATAAACCTCATGAACCTCAACAACCCTTCCTTTTGAGATGAAAAAAATCCTCAACAAATTCAATGGTGATTTTCTCTGAAAAATATCTCAGATAACTTAATAAAATGACACAAATAAGGGCAAAAAAACAAAAATGAAGAGCTAGATGCTTTCGAATAACTCTATGTCTAAAAATTGCACACACCTGCAAGCACTAAGAGACTAAATGAAAGACCATGAACCAAGAAACTCACAAAAAAAAAAAAAAAGGAAATTGGATTCTTCCAAAAAGTATCTTAAGTTTCCCAATAAACCCAAAATTATGGAACTTTAAGGACAAACCTCACATAACAAAACATCTTCATTAATACAAAAGCTAGAATTAAAGCAAGGAGACTTGTATTGGCGACTTAAGGAACGGAGTGCGTAAGATATATGTACAGTACCATAACTCAATCTTCAGGGGGAAAATAAGAAATTGTTCACACTCAAAAAGATGATTATAATTGTTCACTTGACAAGAGATATAAATTCTCGGAATCAATTGAACTTGCGAAGTAATATTTGAAAATGTCGCTACTTTGGGAATCCTATGGCAGTTGAGATACCAAAGTATTCTATATGCAAAGTGAAATATATTTTTTAAATACATACACTTCATTCTGCTGCAACGGTATTAACAAATGTCCCATCTTTGTTTTTATGCAATTTGTAGAACATATCAAGTCATGAGGGTGCAATTTTATATTAATCTTAATATTTTATATTGAATGAAAAATTAAAATAACATGACTTCTAGCTCTTTATAAAATCTTCTTGCAAAATATTTTGTACCAAATGTGTTTGGCATACTTTCTTTGCGTCAATTTATTTTGCTTTTTCCTCACACATCTAAAATCTCAAATAAATAATTATGAAATATATAAGGCTGTGTTTGATTGGCAACATGGAAAATGGGTGAAAAAAACTTTTTCCATGGAATATTGTTTTATGGAAAAATTTTCCGTGGAAAATGAAAAAATAGTTGTTTGATTGGCATTATTTTCTTGCAATAAAATCAAACATTTTTATGAAAAATTCTTATTTTGTAGTTTGATTGCTTTTATTTGCCACATAAAATGTTACATTTTTCATGGAAAAAACCTCATTTGTTATTTGGGAATCTATCCTTATTTTTTAGAGAGGTCCTTCGTTGCTTTAAAAACCATAAAAATGGGGCTTAACCGTATATATACTATTTTTTCACATAAAACCTTACGTTTTTCCTGGAAAACTTTTCTCAGGGTGGAGGCAAGAAAAGTTTTTATTGTATTGATGGAAAATAGGGTCACGTGACAGAATTTGTGGAAAAATTTTTCACAGAAAATTTTGGCAAGCAAACCGCCTTATTTGCTGAAAAATGACCCGTGAAAAATTTTTCTAAGGGAAAAAAGGGCAATCAAACACCGCCTAAATAAAATTTCATAAATTCAAAATATTATCATTAAACATGTCATGAATACTTTTCTAACATCACTTTATAAAAAAATCTACCAACCAATCCTATTCCCCTTGCTCTATCTCAAACTCCACATGACATTTTCTTTTTGCACCCACTTTCTCACCCTTAAAAGGATTGTAATGTGTCATTTTAAGTTGACATTTAAATTCTTTCCATTTCTTGTTAAATGACTGAAGCAACCTCTCTTTAAGAGTACTGTCAATATCAAAAGCATCCTATAACATAAGAAATGTTAAATTATCATAAATATCAAAAGCATCCAATATTAAAATTGGCTATACATTTTGCATGTCAGTAATGTTCCAGCTTGATTTTTCTCATGCCTTTTCTTCATCTTTCTTCTTCCTTTCTTTTATCACATCCATGCATGGACCTCACCTCAATTTCTCCGAAACATCATGCTTGCATCCTTTATAAATAACATCCAATATTCAATGCAATGTTTGTCACGTAATTAACAACTAAGACAAGAATTGTGAAGAATAGTAAAAGTAATACTAAAAGCAAGACACCTTACAAAGGAGTGAGGATGAGGAGCTGGGATTCATGGGTTTCAGAGATTAGAGGACCAAATCAAAAGACTAGGATTTAGCTCGGCTCTTATTCAACACTAGAAGCTATTGCAAGAGCTTATGATGCCGCTCTTTTGTGTGTTAAAGGCTCGTTGGTGAAGCTCAACTTCCCACATTTGCTGCCACACAGCGTGTCTAATAATGTCAATCTTTTATCTCCTAAGTCGATAAAAAAAGTGGCCGCAGTGGCCACAGCTGAGAATGCGATCTCAATTAGTGATAAAAAAAGAATGCCCATTGCCATCACGCCACCAATGATACTGTTAGAATTCAGTGGTTTTCGTTCTCCGAAGTGCATTGAAGAGGAATTTTATGGTTGTGCACTCTTTGAGACATTGTATGTGGAAGAGTTGGAGGAGGATGGTTATTCCCATTTATGGAGTTTGAATTGATTTAGTGTTCTTCATATATATGTTGATGAAAGGGATGTGAAGGCCAGGGAGAAGACAGTGAAGAAGTAGTATTTGATAAGATTGGTTTACTGGAGAAAGAGATATCTTGTTTCTTAGAATACGAAGTGATGGCACTAGTGCCTAGAGTAAAGACACTCCCGGATGTGCTTCTCCTGTCATCAAGTGAGCTCACCTAATCGCTATCAAAATATCACTGCAATTTAAACTTAGTAGAGCACGTATACCAAATCTCAAACCCTAGAGTCCTTGCAATGTATTTAAGGATTTGCTTAGCCGTTCCACTTGTTGTTTTGTGGGATTTTGTATGAATCTTAACAATATATTGATAGCAAACATAAGATCAGGGCCTGTATGTGTCAGACAGAGTAAGCCTCCCACAAGACTTCGATATTTCTTAACATCAGCTTTCCCGGTGCCATCTTCAAGTTGCAGTTTTTCTACTGTATCCATATTGTTGTAGCAGGCTTGCATCCTTGTAAATTGAACCTTTTGACTAAATCTTCTGCATATTTCTTTTGTGACAAGAATATTCCATCTTATCCTTGAAGTTCAAGCCCTTAGAAATAATGCAAGGGACCTAGGTTAGTCATGTCGAACACCTTCATCATCTCACATTTGAACTCTTCTGTGATTGTTTGGAATGAACCCATATAGATGATGTTGTCCACGTAAAGATACACCATCAGATTTCCTTTGCTTCCTTGAATCTTAGTGTACAGAGTAGGCTCCTTTCACTTCTTCTGCACCCATGTATGAAGTAACTGTCCACCTTGCTTTACCAAGCGCGCGAAGATTGTCACGGCCAATACAAAGCCTTATGCAACTTGTACACCTTATGTTCAGAACCTTGAATTACAAACCCTTCAGGTTAATGAATGTACACCTCTTCTCGGAGATCACCGTTTAAGAAAGCCGACTTGACGTTTAGTTGGTAGACCGGCCATCGTTATTATCAAGCTATAGCAAGAAAATAGCGCATGGCTTCAAACCTTGCTACCAGAGAATAGGTTTCATCGAAATCAACTCCATGTACTTGTCAGTATCCTTTAGCAACTAAGTGGGCCTTGTACTTCTAAATGCTACCATTTGTGCTGTCTTTCATCTTGTAAATCCACTTTAAGCCAAGTAGTTTCTTTCCCTACAGTAAATCAACAAGATCCCAAGTGTTGTTTTGTTGGATAGACTTGATTTCTTCCTTCATAGCAGCCAACCACTCCTCTTTTCCTGCAGCTCTTCAAATGAAGTGGGATCAGTAATAGTCAGGGCGAGGGAACAATTTTCATATATTTCCCTCAATGTTCACACTCTCAAATGAAGGAAACACATCAAAGTTTTTTGCTGATTGTGGAGTGGAAGCTTGATTGCAATCTTGATCGTCACTTGACGAGCTCATTGTTGCTCCAACTCATGCGTATGTGGTTATCTATAAATAATGAGAAATATAAATTACCTCCAAGTGACCTGGTTTGCATAGGTCCGCAAATGCCAGCATGAATTAATTCAAGAGGTTGCGATGCTTTGTTTGTAGGAAAAGTCGTCCTTGTTTGTTTGCTATACACACGTCCTTCGCACACATCAATTTGATCATTGCTTGGCAAGACTTCAACCATATTCTTCTAGCGCAATAGTTTTAATCCTCTGATATTGAGATGTCCAAAATGAAAATGCCAAAGGGCGGACTCATGCTGGACAACTGCAGCCATGTTGACATGACCCACCATGGACACATCAAGTGGAAACATTTTCTTTCTAGTCATTTGGATACAATACAATTGCACTCCTGTAGCTATATCTTTGATGGAACAAACCCTATCATAAAAGAGGATTGTAAAACCACATTGGAGTAGCTGCCCAATACTTCAAAAGATTATGGGCCAAGGTTGGTACATACTGCACTCGAATAATCTTCACATTACCTTGTAGTGTCTTAATCCCCATACTACCCTTGCCTTCCACCTAAAGATCTTTGTTGTCACCCAATGTGACCATCAGTTGTACGCCTCGTCAAGCTCATTGAACAAACTTTTCATCCTAGTCATGTTATTAGAACACCTGCTACCAATGAGCCAGACACTGTCTGCATTGTTTTCATCTTCATTAATAGCCACGAAAAAATTACTAACCTTATTCTCTTCAACATCATTCACGCTTTTATCTTTAAACCAGCATTCCGCTTTGATGTGGCGCTATTTTTTGCATTGATGACATTGTACTTGATTTCTATGGCTCCACATGTCACTACATGGTTGTTGACGATCACCGCTCCTTCCTCTGCCTCATCAACGATATCTTTCTCTATATGTACCTCAGCCTTGACCTCTCCAATCCGTCTTGTCATAGTCCTGTGTGATGGAATGCATGCTCTTCAACCTTCTCTATAGATTGTATGATTCAAACTTCATGGGCTTGTAACGACCCTCTCAACTCTTCAACACAGAAAGTTGTGAGATCCTTCAACTCCTCAATAGCCGCTACAACATGATCAAAACATGGAGTTAAGCTGCATAGCATCTTGGCAATGACAGTGGATTCAACAACCTGATCACTATGGGACTTCATTTGATTAACTATTATGAACATCCTTGACATGAAAGCCTGCACATTCTCATTACCCTTCATGTGCATCATTTCAAAGTCCTACCTCAACACTTGTAGTTTTACAGTGATCATTTTGGAAGACACTTAATATTCGGTCTTCAAAATCATCCAAGCTTATTTGGATGTCGTCGCTGAAGTGAGAGGAGAGAATACCATTTCATTGATTACTTGTTGTATAAAAAATAACGCCTTGGAATCCTTCCTTCTATTGTCCTTGAGTGCCTATTGCCATGAGATGTAACCTAGCTATGGTACCAAACTTGTTGATGAAAGGGAGATGAAGGCTAGGGAGAAGATAGTGCAAAAGTAGTATTTGATAAGATTGGTTTACTGGAGAAAGAGATATCTTATTGAGATGATTCCAACTTATACAAAGTTACTTATATTTGAATAGATAAGATTTCAGCTCCACGACTAACAACCCACACTAACCATTAGCATGATAAACTAGGAACTAAATAACTACCCAACGACTAAGTCAATTAACCACATTATTCATAACGTGACTGCATAATTCATCCTACATGGCTATTATCCAGCAGCTCCTAACACTTCAACAATATATATTATATATATGTGTGTGTGTGTGTGTGTGCGTGTGTTCATGAAATTACATGTTTTAAGGTTGTTCCATGCACTACATTTATATATACATGGCATACACAATGTTAAGGGTCTACGAATGAGAAAGAAAATGAAATTGTATGAATTCAAATAGTTATATATAATACAATTTATGGTGTTGTTATATAGCAAGTAATAGAAATAATAACATATAATGAGTTTTTTTAATTAATTAATTCATTAATGTTTAGCAATTTTAAGGCAAGATTATATCAAGATTCAATGTTAGAAGTTGCAACCATATCAATTGAATTTGACACTTTACTTCACCAATTAAAGTACATATATATCCATGGGTGGTCATATCCATTAAAATAGGTTTGCCAACTTCCCTCTCCACATTTCTTCTGGATCTCATTTTATTTGTGTGCATACGTTTAATTAAAATTTAGTAAAATAAATAATAATAATAACATGAAAGTAACTAATAGTCCCCTTATAGTTTGCATAATTTCAATAAATCCCTCCAAATTTCGGTATCGATAAAAGGTCCTTCCTTTCTTGTTTTTTACCTTGTCAGTCCAAATCTTCAAACGGAGGTGCATACGCCATTATGTGATGAGGGAAATTACCAGAATACCCATGTTCCCATAAATAGAATTATAGCCCTTTGAAATGACCAAAATACCCTCCAAGTGTCATTCAAAACAGGGGGACGGTTGGTCGCCCAAAACGTTGGGATGCGAGCTGGAGACCCTCGCTTTCTCTCCCTCCTTGCACTTCCCATTGCCTTTGATTTCTTTGCAAGAGCTTCCATTCAACGCTTACTATAGACTTCCTCTAGTAAGAACCTAGCCGAAAAGTAAGAAGACAAGCCTCGGAGGCCATTCAAGCATGTTGTGTGGTTATTAGTTTTTGCAAGGCCGTTCTTTGTTTTTTGTGCATTATTGCTTAGCTCTTGTGGATTATTCGACATTATTTGTTGTGTAGTTGCCAATCTTTGTCATTTTAGTTGTTCATATGTTGTGTATTGTTTTTTGCTTGCTATTAATGATAAGATTCCAAACTTTCATACATTCACTGATTATATGGATTTTTTAGTAACAACAAACGATGGCGACCTCTCTAGTTAACGTAAGGTGTTAACTGGCCCCAGTCATCGAAACATTGTCTGAGTTGAAGAAACTGATGAACATTCGGCACTGGGAGTATCACACAGGACCGGCATGTGACAACCTGAGGAGGAACACCCATGCTACTCAACCCTCGAGCCACCGCAAACCTAACCAATACCTAGGAAGAAACAACTCTGAACATAATTCATAAGTCTAACGATACAAAATATGAAGCACAGCAATTATGCAGAAGAAGCAACTGAACAAAAACTTGAAGATAGGGTTCAATGAAACATGCTTGTCATGATTACAATAAGGTTTCTAAGAAATTAGACAAGCATACAAACCATGCATAAAGATTGACAAATACAACCCGAGGAATAAGAAAGATAGCTAGAAGAATACTCAGCACTCCGGTCCGACGTAACACCACTAAAAGCTAGAGCTTGGAATGGAGGGAGAGGGTGAGTAACCAGATTCAGTCAGTAAATGGGTTAGCACCATTCTAATAGAGTACAAAATAATCGATAATGCAATAAAGCCAAGCTATTGCAATAATACATATAGATTAGAACATATATAGCATAAAGTACCCACTCTTGCTCAAATGAGGTTTCACATTCATAACTCATGAATGATGTAAGACAAGTTTCAAAACTATCACACCACGTCCTACAAGACAGGCACGCGACAACAGCCGCAACAACCCGAGGAGGAACACCCCGTCACTCAACCCCCAAGTTACCTCAAGGCTTAACACACCATGGTCAAAGACAGAATAAAGTACAAGAATACACAGAAGAAGCTACTAGATGATAATCTGAGTACAGGGTTCAAAGGATATACATGCCATAAATGCAACAACAGTTTCAAAATGGTAGATAAACATATAAGCGAAACCCTAAGGATAACAATTACACAAGTGGAACCATATTCTTATATAATGTGAAATGTTCAAGAAACAACATACAGGGAATAAGAACTAAAAACAACTAGCCGATGTATGCACAACACTTCAGTCCCCCGCAACACCACTACTGACTAGAGCCTGAAATAGGGAAGAGGATGAGTACTAAAGTCACTCAGTGAATGGGTTAGCACAATTCCAAGAGATGCAAAATAATCTATGAACAGACAAAAGAGCTTTTGAACAAATACTTGTAGTATAGCAAGTTTTGGACTACATATGTATGATGAAAATAACTCATATATATATATATTCTCAAGAAAATTGGTTTAGCTTTATAAAACTAATTTGCCGAACTACAGTCTCAGAAAACAACTCATGAATAGTGAGTCACAAACTCTTTAAACTCAAAATATACAATGTACATCATCAAAACCTTTCTACTAAGTATAAGAAACTCATTTTTCCAAAGTATAAGGTTTCCAATTCAAACCGTCGAAAAGTAGTCAAGAAATCCCTCTAAACTCTAGCCGTGACCGCGACTAAGTTCTGAGTTGTCAAGGCACTCATGTCCTTGACGTTGATCCATCGGGGCCGTGTGGTGACCCCATACTCTCGATATTCATCCAGTCAGGGCTATACGTGCCACTTGATATGGACAGATCAAACGGGTCCGCCACACCACCTCTAAAGGCTGGACCGTGTGGACCCTCCCATTACAGCAGGCGGGTTCCAACTCCATCACCAACAAAACATCACGAGAAGTAATAGCAATGCAACTCAAATAAAACATTTCATAGGGTCTTTATCTAGGACAAATATTCACATTTGTATAAGCTAGATCAATGAGTGTAATACATGCATGAAAATTCTTCAGTTCAAACCGATATAGCATTATTCATTTTCTTCAAATAACAAAAATTTTGCTTTCAGAATACAAAACATGGAGAATACTTTTCACGCAATTAAATCATCAATTCAATTATGATAAATTTCAAGTTTTTCATCAAAACTAGTTATACATATATTTAGAGAAAATTAACAAGAAATGTGTAATCAAAATCCACTCACAACCTTAGGAGAACAACACCTCTACCGTTCTACTCCTCCGTCAGCTCCTTGTCTTTGGCCGAGCTTTTACTATCTTAAAGGATCTTTACCCAAAAGGAAGAGGAAAAGGTCTAGGAATAGCTCTTTCTCCTTAACCGAAGCAATGGGTACTAAGGGAAGAAGAGGAAGAAGAAGGCGCTCGGGAAAAATCAGGGCTCAAAGTTCAGGATTTATATACCCCTAGCGGAACACTTGTTGAACACGGGTGTGTAGAGCCCAGTTATGACCATGCTTTACCTGAAAAAGGGTAATCCCGACACAAGCATGGGCAGAAGCACTGGTGTGCTTTGCTCCTTGTACTTTATAGGGAAAACAAGGCGGGATTTCTAGGCCGAAACACGGCTTTTCTGCCCTGAGAACAGTCGTGCACATTACAGGTCATTGAAAACAAAGTCCAAAGCATCCTGTGAAGTGCACAGCCAACAGCACGGTCTCTAGCACGGGTGTGCTTACTCTGCGAGCTACGTTCTAAGCCCAAAACGACTTACAACACGCCCAAAACTCACGGCACAACTAATTTAGGACAACAACTCACACTAGGAAAAGCCGAAACACCACAAAAACAATAAAACACAATACTCATCATCAAACCAATTTATTTTCCAAAGAATATATAAATGTTCACATTTCAAAGATCTGATTTACAAAATGATATATTTTCTAAAAAACTGAATTTCGTATCTCAAGCCAGCGAATAACGGTCAAGAAATCTCTCTAAACTCTAGCCGCGGTTGGGACTAACTTCAAAGTCGTTAATACACACATGTCCTTGACGTTGACCCACCAGGTCCATGTGGTGACTCCAAACTCCTGGCGTTCATCTAATCAGGGCTCTAAGAGTCACCTAAAGTGGACAAATAAACTGGGTCCACCACACCATCTCGAAAGACTGGCCAGTGGGGACTCCCTATTACAGCAGGTAGGTTCTAACTCCATCACCAACAAAACCATAAAGAAGTGTATCCACAGTATAATTCATGTAAATCATTTCACGGGGTCCTCATCCATGAAAAATATTCACATAACGCGATTGAACATCATTACCATATAGACTGAAGCCAAGAGTGTAACTTCTGCATAAAATTCCACAATTCAACTCACTTCAATATAACAACATATAATCATTTTCATCTAGCATCAAGAGGTTTGCGTATAAAATAGAAAGTCTAGCAATTCCTTTCAAACCTGTCAAATCATTAGTTCATTATGATAAAACCATGGATTTGTTTTAAATCAAACCATCAATATGTATATTTAGATAGTATTCTATTAGAAATGTACAATCATATAACCCACTGACAACTTGGTGACAGAATCTCAAGTGCATTGCTCCTCCACCAGTTCTTTACCTCGAGCCGAGCTCTCCCAGCCTACCAAAACACCAACACACACACACACACACCCAAAAACAAGCGAGAAAATAAGTGAAAGAAATCACAAAAGAAACCTAAGTCTAAGAAAGCAAAGCCACCTTACCGAGTGCTAGGGTTGGCCAAAATTGGGGTTCCAAGGTTTCCAAAGAGCTACTAAGGGTTCTTGGTTTCTATCCAGACCAAGGAACCAAGGAACCAAGGAAATGAAAAAGATTTACCCGTGCAACAGTAGTGCTATCGTAACCCCGTGATTTCATGGATGAAAATTACTCAAGATTTCTACAAGATACAAAGAGAATCAAACTTTACAACATTCTACATAACAAACACGAAGATATTTCAAGCTTGAAGGTTCAAAAATCACCATCCATTACAAGCCCTAGTTCTCATCAACCAAGACGAAGAATATGGAGTAAAGACGAGAATAATAATTCATACCTTGATGATTTCACAAAAAAGAAGAAGTGAAAGATAATCCTTCAATCCACAAGCAAAAGGAGGTGGAGAAGGTTGATGAAAGCTCCCATTCAAAGAGAATGAAGAACAAATGAGGAAGTAGGGTTAAAAAGGAAGAAAAGGGGAAAAAGACCATCATACCCTTGCTTCAGAACCCTGTAAAATGCTTCACACAGGCGTGTGTGTTCTCAAAAGCCAGAAATGTACAAGGGCACCCACACGGGCATGTGGTTACCCGTGTGGCCCTTGGGAAGGACACACAAGCTCAAACAAGGAAGTATACAAGCTCCAAAGGACTCCTGGCCATACATTATGCAAAAACAAGCAGAAATAACCATTCTACAACCACGAACTCTACAAAATACTCAAAACAAACTACTATACACAAACACAATAAGAAAATAAAGCGAACCAAAGCCCTTAGTACTACAAGGAGATTTTCCCGCCGACACTTTTCTCCCATTTCATGGATGTCGCGCAGTGATGCAAGAAAAGGGGTTCTAGATGCTCTGATGCAAGTGTATGATGACCCCAACTAGTGGTTTAAGATAGCTTAAAGGGTACTATTGTTCAAGGCAGAATACATCACCCTCATTCTTGGCTTCAGCTGTGACGGAGATATCATTCCTTTCGAGCACGAGAGGGTCGAATCCCAATTTGAGCATAATTTTCTAGGTAGGATGCATAACTGGCATCGTGATGCAATCAAGGAAAAATTGTTGAAGCTTGTTCGCAGTGAAGATGCGGAAGAGGAGACGGTTATAAAGCTCCCCGTCATCTACTTTATGATGACCATTTTTTTCTCCAACACCTCTCTAAAGGCGCCAACATTCGTAGCACGATACACTGATGACTTTGGCGAATCTCGGTCGTTAAGCATGGGTGTGAGTTGTTCACAGGTGATTGATGGACGATGTCCTTCGATGATCAAACTTGTGCAACTTTGGTATGAAAGGAAGCACTCCACTGCCGGCTACTTGAAAGGGTGCACCATTACAATAGTCATCTGGTTCTACGAGGTGATGGGCAATGTGAAGAAAGTGCGGACGGGACGGATACTATAATGTGCTACTGGGAGACAAGCTTCATAAAGGCGACGCCCATCATCCCACTACTAAAATCACTCGAAAGGAAATAGGTTAGTTTGTTTGCTAAGTCATGCCTTCTTGTGTATAATACTGTGTTCCTGTGTAATATCTTAGCCACATGTGTAATTGCCTATCTTCATGTGTAATATTGTTGCTTCTTGTGTAACATCTTCGCTTCCTCTATAATATTGTGTCTTCTTGTGTATTATTATACCTAACTGTGTACAAAACAAAGATCGCATTTACTTCTCTATTTTATGTTTATGTTTTAGATTATATGTGTACGATATGCTAACGATTTTGTAATTTTTGCATGTTCACTTTGCAGTGGTAGCCAACGATGAGGAGATTGAATTGGTTAGCAGTGGCAGTGAAGAGACCAGGCAGCAGACCACTGAGGGAGAGTCCAAAGGCACGTCACGAGAAAACGGCCCCAACAACCAACCTAACACACCAACTCTATCAAAAAAAATAATGTCCTCATGGACTCTAGGGAAAAATATAGTGCCGCGGTGGCAAGGAAGCAAGTGCGATTTCACTCCTCACCCATCAACCCTGAGAAAGTCAGACTCTGTCCGTCGTCCACCCTGGTCGATGTTCCGCAGGGTGATGATGACATGTGATGGATATTACAACGATTAGTAATCCGTTTTAAGGAACTGCAAGCTCATATGGATGAAAGCGACACCCGAGATGCAAACCAACAAAGGGCAGGCTCATGGTTACTACCTCTGGGCTTCGGTACCGATGTGGATCCAACAGTTATCTCTCTTCCTCCTTCTTCAAGTCTTTTCCTTGCTTAAGGTTGAAGGTTCAAACGGGTGGCACGGAGTTGGAGAGGTTACTCTGCGCAGCGCAATGTGGAGATAACCGGCGATGATTGAACTCCTGCCCCTCAGGAGGCTGAACCCTGCCCGGAGGTCAAGATTCCACAGGCAACAGTTACCTCACCCATCCCTGCCGATGCTACTCTGGCTACCAAGGACCCTCCTTCGAAATTCCTTGTCCTTCTCCTCTTAACATTGTAACGCTTACAACTTCTAAGGCTTCAGTGCCCGTCCTTGTTCCAGTGACATCAATGGCCAAAGGCGGTAAAGCTGACACATCAGAAGAAGAGAAAAGTAGAAGTAGAAGTAGAAGGATGAACCCAAAGATGGCCCGCTTGCGCTGGTACAGTGACCGTACAAGAGAAAAGTGAGGTTTAGAAGAGAAAAGTTGAAGAGAAAAGTAGAAGCCAGACACAATGTTCCTCCACAAGAGGAAAAAATACGCAAGTTTTGGAGGGCTGAACCAAATGGAACAAGAGGTCATCTCAATCTATTTGAATATACGTGTTGATAGGTAAGTTTTCTTCATGTGTAATATTTCTATCTTGTGTATAATCCGCACTTAATGTGTATGTGTATTATTGTCGAATCTTGTCTGACACATTATGTTCCTGTGTAATTATGTCACTAGTATCGTCATTTGGAGAGATGATTATGGGGGTACGACCTGTGAAAGCCTCTACATCCTCCTCAAGGGTAAAGAGCAAATTCCCGATGATGTCGTTGATGTCCTCGTCCTTATATTCCGTAAAGAGTTGCTGACAAATCCATTTGTGTACAAGAAGTGTGCTATTGTCATGCGGTCACTAGCGCTTGCTATGCAAAAAATTTAATTCGGTGCTGAGGTGGCATTATGTATGATGGAGGATCCTATGTTGGAGTATAAAGACGCAGAAGTTGCACTTATGCCCATCATCTGCAGCGGTTGTTACCATCTACTCGTCCGTGACATTTAGAACGAGAAGTATATCCACTATTCATCCTTTCAGACGCTTGTGTATGACACTGACCCTATTGCCATTGCAAGTGACTCTAGTATTATTTCGAACCTTTCATCCCTTATCTCGGTGAAGTGTTTCCCTGATGGTTAATATTTCCCACATTTCAGCAAGAGCTCTTTGAAATGGGCATCAAGATTAACACAGGGGCCAACATATTTAAAACCTTATGTTGGAGCATATATGGAACTGGCCCCCAACAGGACCCTGGAAGCGTTGACTGCTTGATTTTTCTTGTGTGCTATATGGAACAAACCCTGCATTGGGAAAAGCCGGACATACCTTCATCGGATATCTCATACCTGCATCTTCGCTATGTCGCAAGGATATTGGTCGAAGGAATGCGAAGAAAGCTAACAACGAATGCAGGTGTGACAAAGGCCGCAAACCCAAAGAGGGACACAACCGTGAAAGAGTACATGTCCAAAGACAATATCATTGAAGGGAAGAAGGATGCTAACCCATCCTGCGACCAATGATGTTGCCGCATCTCTCCCTTGTATGACATAAACACTTGTACTAACGTTTTTTACACTGGAAAAGCAAATAATACACAGGAACGACAATTACTACAAAACAACAACAAGTAACACACATGAACAACAAGTGATAAGAAGGAACAATAAACAATACACAGTAACAACAAATAATATGCAAGAATAACCAATAATATACAAAAGCAAAAGATAATAAACAGAAACAATCAATGATACACAAGAACAACAATTAATACATAGGAATAACCAATAATATAGAACACCAACCAAATGTACACAACAGAAATGCTCTGCGTCAAAAAAAAAATGAAATATCCCCATCCTTGTTACACATTACATGTTTAGTCTACTATGGCTGCATTACAAGAACGATGATTATGTTCACTTTGATGGCACCGACTATAACGTAAATCATGAAAATCTAAACGACAGTGACTCGATTCTTTTCATCCATGGATGATCGAGACATCTATTTGACATTGGAGGCCTAATTCAGAGTTCACATTTGTCATCGCTTGGCTTGTCACTGTCAGGAATCAAAGATGGACAGACTAATTGTGCATGATGTGGAGAAGGGTTGTGCCTCATGTTTATGTGATTTAACTGTAATTTAGTTTCTCCAGTATGACTATCAGCATTAAAACAAGGCTTGAGCACATTCATACTCTCTGTTTATCGGCATGTGATTGCCACCGTTCTTTTTCCTTTTGCTATTTTCTTTGAAAGGTACCCTTATCCCAATTGAACACATTAACAATTTTCTTTTCGTTTATTATGAGGCTGAAACTCATTTTGTTTTGATTTGTCATTTGTTTGACAGAAATGCACAATCACTGCTGACATCTTCCATTGTTTTGAAGATATTAATACTTGGTCTCTTGCTGTAATTCTTGGTATATATGTTCATTCTTTCTTCTGTTTCATCATGAAATTATGGTGTAAACGAGTTTCATCTTGATGCAGGACAGTATTGGATCAGAACTTGTTCTACTGAGGAATGAATTACATATCCGCAGGCTTCACTGCCATCATGACGAGTGCTCTTCCAACTGTTACCTTTATATTGGCTTGAATTCTGAGGTGCATACGTGCGTTTTGTTTGAAGTACTCAGTCAAATAAGAAACCATTGACTAGATGAGTTAGCTCTCAACTAATGAGGCTGGACGGCTCAGATTGATGGGCATTAAATAGCCGTTCCTTTAACCGTTTCTTTATGTCTTTTAGCCTCTCACTTTTGGGTTCATGTGGCACGTTATGTTTGGTGTCTGAGATCTTATCACTCAGCTATTGGGTTGTCTAATGTTGGGCAGTCATATATAACTATCAGTTTTTTGTAATGAATTCAAGAAAACATTGAGTGAAACTAAGCTGGTGTTTTTCTTCAAACTTTTGATCCCTTCCATTCTAAAGCATCAGACTCTTGTGTTCCTTCAAATCCTTCGTGATCTCTTCCATTCTAAAGCATCAGTGGTATCAGAGCCACACAGCTGAAACCTCATCCAGCTTAAGAGCAGAGACTCTCCAGCAAACTGCAACTTCATGGATTCACATTGCTGCACAGCTGAAACCTCATCCACAAGCACACCACTCTTCAGAGGAGAGAATCACAATCTCTGGAGCCTGAAGATGAAAACTCTCTTCAGGTCCAAAGATTTGTGGAAGTACATTGAAGAAGGAGTGGACAAAGAAGAAGATGAAAAGCAGATGAATGAGAAGAGGAAGTTAGATGCTCAAGCTCTGTATATTATTCAGCAGTCCTTAGATGAAAGGATCCTCATTCGGATTGCTGAAGCATCTACAGCCAAACAAGCTTGGAGCATCCTCAAGATGGAATATCAGGGTAATGAAAAAATTCTTACTGTGAACTTATATTCGCTTCGACAGGAGTTAGATAATATGAAGATGAAGAACGGTGAAAAGGTCCAAGACTATGTAAGCCGAGTTCTAGATGTGGTGTACAAGATCCGAATGATGGGAGACACCCTCACTGAGCAAGCAACGGTCTTCAAAATCATGAGGAGTTTGACCGGGAGATTTAGTCATGTAGTATCATCCATCCTTGAAGGGAATGATATGAGTACCATGACGGTGGACCAACTGAGCGGGTCCTTGAAAAGCCATGAAGCCATTCTTGCTTTGACAGCGGGTGCAGATGAAGAAAAGGGCCTACAAGAAAAGGCCTTGCAAGCAGAGGCAGTAGCTCAGTGGACAGGAGATAGAAGTAACACTGGGGGAAGAAGCAGAGGTCGAGGGGTCTTCAGGTCGAGGTTCAGAGGGAGAGGAAGAGGCTCAGACAGAGGAAGCATGCAATGTCACATTTGCAAGAAATATGGACACTTAAAAGCCCAATGCTGGTACCGGGAAAGCAATGCTAATGTCACAGAAGAAGAGACTGTGTTAGATGAGCACAAGCTCCTCATGGTGAGTGGAAAACAAATGCTGATAATCCTTCAGTGTGGCTTATTGACAGCGGATGCTCTAACCACATGAGTGGGATCAAAGAGCACTTCCATGACTTGAAACAAAGCAATCAGCAGTTAGTAAGGCTTGGTGATGGAAAGACTCTCACGGTGGAAGGAGTAGGCACGGTCAAAGTTCGAACACAAACTGGGAAGATTAAACTTTTGAAGAATGTTCAATTTGTACCTCAACTAGCCCATAATCTATTGAGTGTAGGACAGTTGATTGCTGATGGGTATACTGTCACCTTCTCAAATCAGGAATGTAGTATAAGGGATGAGAACGCTGATGGTCTTCTTGTTAAAGTCCCAATGACACCACATAGGCTGTTTCCTATTCAAGTAGGGGATGTGGGATCAGCTCAAATGGCAGTACAGCAACCTGAACTTACTAATTTGTGGCACAAAAGACTCGGGCACTTAAACAATCAGAGCATGCAACTAATGAGTAAGAACAAGATGGTGACTGGCTTACCTCTCATCGTGCCAACAGAAACATGTAAAGAGTGCTTAAAGGGTAAACTAGTGAGACATTCCTTCACTGCTGGACATGCACGGAGAGCTACAAAACCATTAGAACTCATACACGGAGATCTAGTGGGACCTATGCAGAATCAATCAATTGGAGGTAATCGCTACTTCTTTCTAATCACTGATGATTACTCTCGTTATAGTTGGGTTTATTTCCTTCATTCAAAAGCAGAAGCATTTCATTACTTCAAGATACACAAGAATCTAACTGAGAAACAAGTGTCTCTTCCTATCAAAATCTTGAGGACAGATCGAGGTGGCGAGTTCTTATCGAAGGAATTCAATTCATTTTGTGAAGATCATGGAATTCATCGCCAACTTACAGCTCCCTACGCACCCCAGCAGAACGGGGTGGCCGAGCGAAAGAACCGGACAGTTGTGGAGATGGCGCGCACAATGCTGCTTGAGATGAATGTTTCAATGGCATACTTAGCAGAGGCGGTCTCCACAGCAGTCTATCTATTGAATAGATCGCCAACAAGTGCAGTTGAATACGTGACACCTTATGATAAGCTAACAGGTTTGAAACCAGATGTAAGTCATCTAAAAGTTTTCGGTTGTGTAGCTTATGTACTTTCAGATGCTCACCCAAGGGGTAAGTTTGAGGCTAAGGGAGAACGATGCGTATTCCTTGGATACAGCATGGAATCCAAGGTGTATAGATTGCTGCATCCACAGTCCGGGAAGGTAACAATCAGCTTAAATGTAGCTTTTTGTGAGAATTCTAAATGGGACTGGCGGAACATCAATGAAACAGTGCAAGTGAGTCAAGATGAGGAGATAACCAGTGTCAATCCTAGCAAGGAAAATGCATCAGAGGATCCTTCAAATTCTTCAGTACAGATCCCTGCAGATACTACAGACAATGGAAGGGAGACATGCTTTTACAGTGATGAAGAAACTCACAGAAGATACAGAACTATAGAAGATCTCTACAGCACATGCTCCTTTGCACTGACTGCTGAAGATCCAATCTCCTATGAAGAGGCATGCAAGTCCAAGGAATGGTGTGAAGCAATGAATGAAGAATTCGAGGCCATTGTCAAGAATGGAACTTGGGAACTCATTGATTTACCTGCAGGGAAAGAAACGGTGGGACTGAAATGGATTTTCAAGACCAAGATTAATCCAGATGGTACATTACTCAAGAGGAAGGCTAGACTTGTGGCCAAAGGCTATACTCAACGTGAAGGGATAGATTTTACAGAGGTTTTCTCACCTGTGGCCAGAATGGAGACAATCAGACTTATACTTGCTATTGGAGCTCGGAGGAAATGGCAAATCTATCAGCTTGATGTAAAATCGGCCTTCCTGAATGGAGACCTGAGTGAAGACGTATATGTTCTACAACCTGAAGGTTTCATTGTCTCGGGTTGTGAAGAGAAGGTATACAAGTTGAAGAAGGCTTTATATGGACTTTGCCAAGCTCCGAGAGCTTGGTACAGCAAAATCCATCAACATTTCATTAATATGGGGTTCAAAAGAAGCAACAATGAATCCACCTTGTATAAACAACAAGATGGTGATCAAGGGACACTCATTCTGTGTTTATATGTCGACGACATCATATATATGAGTAACTCTCAGTACATGCTTGATAAATTTAAAGCTGAGATGATGAACTCATTTGAAATGACAGATCTCGGGTTGTTGAAGTATTTTTTGGGCTTGGAAGTATCCCAGCAAGAAGGGATGATTGTTGTGACTCAGAGGAAGTATGCAGAGACACTGTTAAAGGAAGCTGGAATGCTTAATTGTAAGGGAATGTCTACTCCAATGAATCCTAATGAGAAGCTGCATCAAGGTGACGGATCAGGGTCCTCAAATGCAGTCAGATATAGGCGTTTGGTTGGGGGACTCTTGTATCTCACACACACTCGTCCTGATCTACAATTCGGAGTTGGAGTCGTTTCAAGATTTATGCAGAATCCTACTCACTATCATATGGGTGCAGTTAAAAGAATCTTGCATTATATATCAGCTACAATGAACTTTGGCTTGAAGTATGAACGGGTATCTGAATTCAAATTGACAGGATTCACAGATAGTGACTTTGGAGGATGCATTGATGATAGGAAGAGTACCACTGGTTGGGTGTTTTATCTTGGATCTTCAGCTATCTCTTGAAGCTCAAAGAAGCAGGAAGTAGTGGCACTCTCAAGTACCGAGGCAGAATACATGGCAGCTACGTCAGTTGCATGTCAGGCCATGTGGCTCCGACGAATTTTGGAAGATCTGGATCAGAGGCAGCAAAATGCTACTATAATTTACTGTGATAATCGATCAGCAATCCTCCTTGCCAAACACCCAGCTCAGCATGGGCGGACAAAACATATAGATACGAGATTCCATTTTATTCGGGAGCTGGTGACAAGCGGAATCATACAATTAGTACATTGCATCAGTGATGATCAACTTGCAGACATGTTAACAAAGTCATTATCAGTTCACAAGTATCTGTTTCTCAAAGGACGGTTGGGTTTGACTGAGCACGGGGAGGTGTTGGAAGTACTCAGTCAAATAAGAAACCATTGACTAGATGAGTTAGCTCTCAACTAATGAGGCTGGACGGCGCATATTGATGGGCATTAAATAGCCGTTCCTTTAGCCGTTTCTTTATGTCTTTTAGCCTCTCACTTTTGGGTTCATGTGGCACGTTATGTTTGGTGTCTGAGATCTTATCACTCAGCTATTGGGTTGTCTAATGTTGGGCAGTTATATATAACTATTAGTTTTTTGTAATGAATTCAAGAAAACATTGAGTGAAACTAAGCTGGTGTTTTTCTTCAAACTTTTGATCCCTTCCATTCTAAAGCATCAGACTCTTGTGTTCCTTCAAATCCTTCGTGATCTCTTCCATTCTAAAGCATCACGTTTGACACTCTTCAATTTATATATTTAATCAAACATATTTGTTCAGATTTCACTGTTATTAATTTCCACATGAAGGTCAGAGAGAGTAAAATTGAATGAATGGAGGAGCATCGCAAATGTGGTAGGAACTATTCTTTCTGTTTCTGGTGCAATGGTAATGACACAAATGTGGATGCCATGGACAAGGGAGGGAACTTTTGATGAAATGGAACTTGAATCTCAGAATTTGTTGAAAGGTTCTATATTCCTTTTTATTGCTTGCATTGCTTGGGCGAGCTTTTATGTCCATCAAGAAGGCACTTAATGCACCCACATAACTAACAAATCTATATACTGATAAACACTTGAATTAATCTGTCATTCCTTGTTTGCAGAGCTTCACTCTGAAATCATATCCATGGAAACTCACTTGCTCATTCCTGATATGCATTGCGGGCTCTGTTGAAGGTTCCACTGTGGCCCTTCCGGTTGAGAGAGAACTCATCAGTGTGGTCCATCGGTTGGGGCTTGAAGTTCTTTATTGTTGTCTACACGGTAAAACTGTAACCATCATCGTTGTTTGAAGTTCGAAAATAACTTGAATGTAACGTGAATTCTCGGATCAATGTGGGCAATTTATTGTTCAGCTTTGGGTTACTGTCTTCAGAGTTCAGTGATTGAAGAACAGGGACTGGTGTTTGTCACTGCATGCAGCCCTCTTGGCCTGGTCATTGTTGCAGCAACTGGTTTACTGCTTCTTAGGGAGGAATTGTTCACAGGCAGGTAGCTATACGTTTAACTTTATTTTTTGTATATATATATATATATTTATATATATATATTTCGTGGTATTATATAATAATATTCACATTTTGATGATCTTTTATAGGGTGATGGGAGCAGGGTACATGTGATGTTGGCTTGAATAATGATGAAGGACATTTTTTGATGATAGTTTTTGGGTCTTTATTTTGGTTGTTTGTGGGGGCAGAGAGTACAGGTGATGTAGGCTTGAATAGTGATCATGGAGCAATTGAACTAACTGGTGTTGGTGGTGGTGAATAGGCTCAATAGAAATTTTATTTTTCAGATGTTTATTTATATTTAATTTGGATGTTCAAGTGGTCATTTATACTTTTTATATACAACTCAATATTGAGCTGGTAGGGCCATTGTCTCCTATGTGGAAGGTGGAGGGTTCCTCTTTCTTTTATGACATGATTGAGATTTTGATGGGTAGGTTGCGTGAGTGTGGTGTTTCTAAAAAAGAAAGAAAGCAATATATTCGTACAAGACCAACAACTCAATATTGAGATGGTAGAGCCTCAGTATTGAGAGGGTAGAGACATTGTCCCCCTTGTGAAAGGTGGAGGGTTCAAGTTCTTTTATGACATGGCTGAGACTTTGATGTGTGTAGGTTGTGTTAGTGTGGTGATTTGTAAGAAAGAAAGAAAGAAAGAAAGAAAGAAATATATATATATATATATATATATATATATATATATATACTCAACTCTATGCTTTGATTTAACATAAACGCTGGCTATAGATATTTCTTTTGTAAAATTATTTTTAGGTCCCTTTTTATCTTTTTTAGAACAAAGCTGCGAACAAGCTATTATAGTCTCTTCACTTTTGAGTGCTGTGATGGAGTTTGAGTGTTGAATTCCTGGGAGATGGTGTTTGCTGAAGGACACAAGCATTGGGTTAGAGGGAGACTTTTAGGGCATACATATACCATATATTTAGCAAGAATATGGTAGATTTCATTATGGACAAAGTGAAAAGGACATCGAACTGTCCCACGGAGGCTGCTTTCTCAACGTAAACAATTGAATGATTTTTGTTTCATGTATTATAAGTTATTCTTGTGTATTATTTGTTTTCGTCTTCATTATGCATTGTTTTTGTGTATTTTTATTTGTTATCGATTATTATTAGTACATTACGTGTAATATATCTTCTTTGCGTGTATCACATATTGTTTCTTCTGGCATTATCGGGTATAATCATGCAGGGAATCATTTTTGAAAAGCATGCCAACCGATATGGTGATATATATATGTCCTGACATCATTCTACGGGGGCCCTAAGCATTGTAAGTTCCACCCAACAATTAAAAGTTTTGTGATACATTAGGTCAACGATTTCAGACTGCCAAGCACTTCAAAGATTGCTTTCGCACTCTCGCCATTAGAAAGAATTTTGACTTTATCTTTCTAAAAAAATAGCAAACAATAGGTGACTGTTTAATGTGCCACGAGCTGTAGTGACATTTACATGCCTAAAAAAAAAGGGTAACATCGACATGTTTCGAGTGAACACAATGCAATCTACCACATTTGTGGCTGAGGCATCTTTACAACATCACTTCGTAAAGCTAACAAAAAGTGGATAGTTGATCGTGTGGTGTTTTGGCTTTTCTGAGCCTGTGTCGTTGTCTAAACTGTTTAGACAATAGTTGTGTCTCGAGTCTTGGTGCGCTTTTAGTCGTTTTGGAATTAAAACGCAGTTTCCAGAGCAAGCACGACCCTGCTTGTGAATGTGCTCTTGATCGTGCACTTCACGGTAGAGATGGCAAAAATAACCAAACCCGACACGACCCGACCCGCGTTTGACGGGTAATACCCGGTTTGACCGGGTTTCAGGTCGGGTTCGGGTAAAACCCGATCACCATAAAAGCGGGTACGGGTCGGGTATGGGAATCCTGATATCCGACCCGAACCCGAACCTGAACCTGACCCGAAGTTTAATTAAAAAGATAAATTAGAATTTTGGTGAATTCCGGGGGGTGATTTGTAAATAGCTAGCTATATGAACATCATCCCAATAGGAAAGGAGAAAGGGAGAGAGAGAGGGAGAAGCACCGACCGCCGTCCCGCGGTCTCTCGCGTTCCAGAAGGTGTGATTGTTTTTATTTAATTCTTCCCCAATTCCTCTAATAAGTTTTTCATGTTCTTTGCTATCCATTGATGACTAGATGTTTGCCACTAATTAATTTAAGGGTTTCATCTCGATCCTCTTTTTTTGTCTTAGGGTTTCGATAGGAAAAGTGAGAGGGAGAAGCCGCCATGAATACTGTGATCCCGCCGCCGTGAATCCCGTGATCCCGCGTTCCATTCGAAGGTATTATTTATTATTAATGGGAAAGATTTTGAATGTGAAGGTAAAAATAAAATTTTACAAATGTAAAGATATTTGGTATAAAATATATAGTTTTCATATTTGGAATTGTAATATTTATTTTGTTTCCATTCGAAGGTATATTATGTGTTGCTTTGAATTCCTATTTTAATTTCTACTTGAATGATGGTCATTTGTGCAAAAACAAAAAAGCTATGATTTGAATGTCTATTTTATGTTCAATTTGTATTATTTCGTGTTGCTTTAAATGCTTCTTTTAATTTCTACTTGATTTTGTAATTTTATTTTAAATGTTTTTAAATAGTGTCATGGCCGGTCGGGTATACCCGCGGGTACCCGATGCTCATCGGGTTCGGATGTGGGTTGGGGTTTTCAAAACTCGTCGGGTTAGGGTACGGGTTCGAGTATGGGGGCGGGGTAGCGGGTTTGCGTGCCGGTATGGCAAAACCCGCACCCGACCCGATCCGTTTCCATCACTACTTCACGGGATGTTTTGGTTTTTATTTCGAGCAAATTGCAAAGTGTATAGGTCGAAGCACTCCCGTACTTCCAGCCGTGCTTCTGAGAACACGGTGGTGCTAGGGTCAAAGAAGTCATGCTTTTCTTGCCCCGATATTCCTGTAAAGTGCATAGGCATAAACACACCTGTGCTTTTCACTCGTGCTTCGCCAGTGAAGCGTGCTTTTCTCACCCTGTTTTCCTGTAAATTACATGGGGCAGAAGCATACCTGTACTTCGTGTCCGTGCTTATGAGTGCACGGACAGGGGGCTGAGAAGCACGCTCGTGCTCAGCATGTGTTCATCCAGGGGTATTTATAAGTCCTGAACTTGAGCCCTAATCTTCAGTTTTTTTTCTTCTTCTTCCTCTTCATACCATTGTTCCCTTTGCTTTGGACAAGAGAAAGCTGCAGTTGCTTGATTTCCCTCTCTCCTTTGGTTGAAGATCTTTGAAGGTAAGATCTCATTCTTCCTTTTTTTCCTTGTTTCTCTTGGTTTTGTTTGAGCATACTAGGCCTAGGTGAGTAAATTGTTTTGTAGGCCATCCAACTTTGGTCAATTATCAAATGGGCAATCAAACTTCAATTTGAATAAAAAATGTTACCCATCTTTAATTTATTTTCACCGGGAGGTTACCTGAAGAATTCTGGCAACTAACTAGTGACGTGGACATTGCAGCCTCACTCCACGCCTCACCACTTCACGCCATTTGAGTAAACCACGTCATGGGGTAACTTTCCACATTTGCTTGTCTTCTTTGAGGACCGAGGAAGAAGGGCATAAAGTTTAGCTTGCTTCTCTATTCTAGAGAGGAAGAGTTTGAGGACGGAGTACGACAGAGTTACCATGGTTGATGGAGTACACCAGGTCGCAGGTTTGGTTCGAGGGCATAGGATTGTAGGTGTGGAGATGACAGTGGTCGATTATTGTCCTAGTGCCTGGTTTTGCGTGGATGAATAAATTGTGGAAATAAGTCCATAGAAATCACATTTGTGGTTTTAATTAATTTTAGTGGAGATTTGGTTATACATTGGAAAATATATCTGCTGTCAGTTGTCTTAGTGGATTTCAGTGGAGATTTTTTAGGTGCTTGTCTTCTTTTGCAATTATGTAGACTTATCCGAAGAATTGATTGTGAAACTTTCATAAGCAATAAAAATTTCAGGTTTATTTTGAATCTGTTGACTCTTTTTGAATCTTCACAAAAATGATAAAAGAAGAAATAACAAGAAATTACCTAACCAATTGACATTTTTTTTTAGTCTAAAGAATTGGTTTGAACATGCAAAAAAAATGACAAAAGGGAAAGGGACCAGCACTTGAACTTGCAGCCTTGCTTTGAATTGCACAAAAAATGTCAAAATCTAAAAGAATCAATTTAGATTTGTGTTGTACCTGTAGTTTTGTTTTTAATTTGGGCAAATAAAAAAAATTAGACAACACATTGTGATGAAGTAATTCATACTTCTTTTGAACATGCAAACTTGTTCTGAATCCACACAAAACAAAATGACAAAAGACTAGTGTTGTACACAATTAACCTAATTTACAGGAAAATACCAATTTTGTTGCACTGAATTGTTATCATTTTTTGATTCTTTGAAAATAATGTTATACAAAAAAATTGCATATGCAGATTTGTGACATATAATTCGAAACCACAATACATATTCATAGAACCCCTTTGCAGATTTACAAAGACACTACATGCAAAATACAATGCAAACCATATTTACCAAAATACCAAAAACAAAAGCATAGCTGCATTTAGTTGTAATGCTCAAACTCCTGGTGGTAACCACACCTTCCTTCTTTTGTCAGCAACTCCTTCTTTGTCTTTATCTTTGACATCATTGTGCTTTACCTGTGATCTTAGAGTATGACCAATTGCAACAGAATTTGAAGGTTGAGTGGCCATTCTTCTTTCAGCCTTAGGCACCTCTACTACTGCATCTCTTTCTGTTGGCCTTCTCTATGTCTTTTTGGCACCTTTTGTATTTAATTCTTGTGTCATCGGTTGAGAATTTTCAGGAGGGTGTGGTACAGGAGGTGTTTCACATGAAGCTACACAGTCCTAAGTAAAACTTACAGAGGGGAAATCAGCCGCTTACACAGTATTAACAATTACCAGTGCCATTGGATCAGGTTGTGAGTGGAGTTTCCCAACAGTTGCAGGGTTTTCATCAGTCTTTATTGATTTCATCCAACTTCCATTTTAACTAGTTTTGGAACCCTAAATTGAGTTTCTCTAGAGGGGAACTCAACTTGGATACTTGTAATGGGCACTCTCATCAGGTACATTGAAGAGACACACAAATAAAAATAAATAACTCATTGTATCATCTAATAACAAAAATAAAGAAACTTGAGGGATTAGTAACCTGTGACAAAGACTCCTGTCCTGCCTGAGATTGCTGCCTTGTGACAACATTTTCCCCTGAATTTGTTGCTCTATGGGGTGCTTCCACAGGATTTGCAGCTGCCTACATCATGCATAGACAAATTTAAAAAATTGGTGAGCAACACTTTTTCCACCCATTTCGCATGCATAATTCTAGACATTGCATTAAAATTAAAAAATAGTTCCATTATCTCACCTAGGAATCATGATATTGTGAAGTTGCATTCACTTCACAACAAGTACCTGCATTACCATCCAAGGCATTTAATCCAAAGCAACCCTCACCGTGCCATTGGATCATGTCTTTGGTTGCATGCTTGCAATAGCTGCCTCATTTTCAATCCTTCCGGATGAGGTATTAGCCTTCTACATGCATAATGCAAAAAATTAAAAAACATATGATTCAATGAACCTGTCATAATTAAATTGTCTTTTTGGTGAGTACACTAACCAGGACTCCATGGTACCTCTTGTTGTGACCTATTAGACCATATATGCTGCATGTCATCTTCATCCCTTTCTTACTAACTTTTCCATTTGTGAAAAACAATTTCTCATCAGCTTCCTTTCTCCTCAGCAAACTTTTTCTTCTGCTTCTTTTGTTTAATGGTTGCAGTGGGATGATAGGCTTATAGTCACTCTTAGGCATAAAACCCTATCATGTGTTGGGCTCAATATATTTCTATATATTTCAAGACCAGTGCTGACCTTGTAACATACATGTAACTAATTTTCAGGCTTTTCTTTGTTATAAAACAGTATAGGTATCCATGACTACATGGCATCCCACTCAGTTGCCACCTCTTACAAGAGCAACTACACTCTCTCTTGTCAACCACAAACTGCCCATCAAACCCTACAAGCTAGTACTTATCCTCACCTGACCACGTGGTGTTGTAAAACCAGCTAAGCTGTTTGAATTTTTTCAAGTTTCTTCATTATTTTAAGCCAATGTGATGTTGTTACTTTCTTTATTGCATCCTTTCTTTTTTGAATTCTTCTCATTAGTTGTGTCCTAATCATCCTATTCTTAGTGATAACACCTTTTATTCTAGCTTCTAAAATATGACTATTAAAACACTCACACAGGTTATTTTAAATTATGTCACATTTGAATTGGGTTTGAAAATGTGCTCTACTCCAATGCTTGCCTTCAATTTTTTCATATAATCATAGCCCCTGCAGACATCTCTTTCAAAATCTCCATTTCCCTCCCATAGGCAGCAACATAGGTAGACCTAGCACAGGCCCACAATTGGTCCTTAAGGGCTTTGCCCCTATATAGCATTTTAAAATTTATGTGTATATGTCTAACACAATATCTATACTCACTATGTGAAAATAACTCTGCAATTGCAAGCATTAATCCCTATGACCATAATTGGTTGCCACATCACCACCCCCAGCAAATTGAGAAAGGAAAAGTGCACACAATTAGTTCACACAAGTGTAGTCAATAATATTTTACTTATAAGAGGTCTACACAATTAAATTATGACACAAGCGTAGTCAACAAAATTCAAATCCTGAGCCATAATCAATCTCCAGTTTAATAGGGCAAAATTTATTCAATTTGAAAAAGTGAGTTGGACAAAATTAATCTGGATAGTTTAACAGGACAACATTAATTCACCTTGGGCAATACATTAATTAAACAAACACTTGAGAAATTAATTACCCAAACACTAAGCATAGCAAACAACATTAATTAACCAAACACCCATATCAACTAATGGCTAATTGAGCAATACATCACCAGGACATTATTAATTCAAATTCAAAAATAAATTAATTAAACAAACACTTGAGAAATTAATTCCACAAACACTAAGCTGTGAAATTAAGATCTTAATGGCATACCAAATAGTATCGATTCACATTTTTCCTATCAGTCATAAAAGCCCATTTTTTGCTGTCAGTGATCTTCAAATCCTGAGCCAACACCTTAGAATGGGAATGACACACACACACAAAAGTTAGTTCACACAAATGTATTGATTGAGAATGAGTAGTAGGTATATTCACATACCTCTAGAAACCACTTCCAATTGTCTTAGTTCTCTTTCTCCACCATGGCCTAAGCAATCGGATAGCTGTAACCATTTGCATCTATCCCAACTGCAACCAACAACTGACCTCCTTACAATCCCTTCAAGAAGCAACCATCCAAAGCAATTAGATGTCTGCACCTTACCAAAAGCCCTGCTTTCAAAGGAGAGAGGAAGATATATAATGATTGGAAGACTCCTTCTTCATTGCTGCTCACAATTATTACTGACCCAGGATGGGTCTCCCTCAACTCTAGCCTATAATAATGTAGCCTTGCCATTTGGAACTCCTCATCACCGTCTATAAACCTTGGTGGTCAAGTGGAATGAGGTGAAAAAAGAAATCAGATATATGTTCTATGCACCAGTTTACTATATCAATAACAGGAAAGTAAAAGCAATTAATTTAACTTACTTTTGGGCAATGCTATTGGCCCTATAAGCTTTCAATCTGCTAATGTCAACTTTTTGATTGCCCTTCAGAGCTTGGATGATGCTTGCAATTCTCTAAGATGGTTCGGCCCTTAATTGCTCCAAGTATATCCTTACAATCCATTCAGCACTCACATGCCTATTACTGTAGTCTCTAGCACATTCATGTTGTAAAACACCTGTCTTAATCTGGACTATGGCTTTATCTTTGACCATATGTGAAGCCAAGAGGTAAAAGGGGCAGCCTTTCCTACAAAGGGCTTTACATTGTTTTTTATTGTTTGGCCTGAAGTTCATCACATATCGATTTTTTAAGCCATAATTTTTTACAGCTTGTTTAAATTATTTGGAACTTCTAAATTTCATTCCAATCTTAAATTATGGGTTTTTGATGTCAACTTCATCATTAAACTCAGCATAACTAGGCCTACCGTGCACCAATGTGTAGTGTTTCAGTTTTTCCAAACGTGTGTCATTCAATTTAGACAACAGTTGTGTCTTGTGTCTCAGTTCGTTTTTAATCGTTCTGGACTTAAAACGCAATTTCCAGGGCAATCATACATACCCATGCTTGTGACCGTGTTCTTGACCGTGTAATTCACAGGATGTTTTAAACTGTTGTTCTCAGCAACCTGTAAATTGTACTAGGTTAAGCACGCCCGTGCTTGGGTGTGTACGGTCCTGCTAGGGGCAAAGAAGCCGTGACTTCTCCCCTCGAGTTTTCTGCAAAGTGCATAGGGTTAAGCACGGCCGTGTTTACGACTGTGCTTGTGTCGGGATGTCTCTTTTCAGGGTACAACACTGTCAAACAGGACTCAGCACGCCCGTGTTGGGCTAGGGATATATAAGTCCTAAACTTTGAGCCCTTATTCCTTCGATTTTTCTTCTGCTTCATCCTCTTCCCTTGGTTCCCATTACTTTGATTGAGAAGGAGCCATTCCTAGACTTTTTTCTCTCTTTTTGGTTGAAGATCTTTGAAGGTAAGCTTTTCTTCTTCTTTTTTTTTTCTTTTGTTTCATGTTATTTAGATGAGCATGCTAGCTCTAGGTTTAGATCTTGAATCTTGGTCGTTTATTGATGAAATTGTTAAACCGTTTATGTTGCTTCCCTTTATTATTCTTTGTATCTTGAGATGGACAGAGAGATCTATACTTTCTACTTTGTTGAACACCTTTCCTTTGTTCTTGAAATCGGAGTTACTGTAGCATCGAGAGATTCAGTGCTAACCCCCTGCAGTCTTAGTTGCATGCCTGGAGACTTAATCTTCTTAAAGCTTCTTTGGAACCCTTGGGGGCAAGTTTATGCCATACCCAGCGTTGTTAGGGTTTTTCTTGGTCTGTAGCATGAAGAGGTTCATGCTTGTCTTTTCTATCCTTGTGTTTTATGTTATTTTGAGCCCTTGTGGCTTGTGTTGGTGTAGGTGGTGAAAACTCGGCCAAAGGCAAGGAGCAGTCGGAGGAGTAGCACCGTTGATGAGTCGTTCTCCTAGGTTTGTGAGTGGGTTTGAGTGCACAATTAGAAGTTACTTCTCTCTAAATATATGTATAACTTGGTTTGATGAAAACTTGGGGTTTATTATGATGAGATGATTATTTAAATTGTTTTGAAAATAATTTATGTGCTTTGTAGATTTTAAGCAAATTTCTTGACATTTGAAGAAAATGATCAATGCTATGTTGCTATATCGGGTTGGTTTGAATTGTGGAAGTTCTTACATAGGTTAGACTCTTTGATTTGGCTTATTCAAATATGATATGTATCATCGAGATAGGAATATTTGTCATGACAAGGACCCCGTGAAATGATTTACATGTTTATTATTGAAATCTTTCATGATGTTTAGTTGGTGATGGGGTTGGAACCTACCTGCTGCAGTGGGAGGGTCCCCACGGTCTAGCCTTTAGAGGTGGCGTGGTGGATCTGTTTATTCTGTACATATCAGGTGACGCGTAGAGCCTTGACTGAATAAACTTCGAGAGTCCGGAGTCACCACACGGCCCTAGTGGGTCAACGTCAAGGACATGAGTGCCTTGTCGGCTCTGAACCTAGCCTCGGCCACGGCTAGAGTTTAGAAGGATTTCTAGATCACTTATCGATTGCTCGAATTGGAAACCTCATACTTTGGAAAATGAGTTTTCTTATACGTAACAAAAAGGTTTTGATGATGTATATTGTGTATTTTGAGTTTAAAGAATTTGTAACTTGCTATTCATAAGTTGTCTACTGAGACTTCATTTGGGCGAATTAGTTTTATAAAGCTAAGCATGTTTTTATTTGGCATATACATATATATAAGTTGTTTTATTTATACATATATACATTGAAACGTTCTATACTATATGTATTAGTATAGAAGCTTTTTTGTGATTTCATAGATTATATCTTGCATTTCTTGGAACTGTGCTAACCCATTCACTGAGTGGCTTTAGTTGCTCACCTCTATCCCCCTTTCCAGGCTTTAGTCAGTAGTGGTGGTGCGGCGGACCGAGGTGCTATGCATTCATCAGCTAGTTGTTCTTAAATCTTGTTTCATGTACATTGTTTTTTTAACATGCTGCATTGTATAAGGATATGAATATACTAATATAATTATTATTGTTAGCGCTTGGCTCGTATCTTCATCTACATTTTTGAAACCTTGTTGTATTTATAACATGTATGTTCCTTTGAAGCATGTACTCAGATTATTGTTTGGTAGCGTCTTTCGTGTATTCTTGTACTTTATTTAGTATTTGCCCAAGTTGTGGTAAGTCTTGCGATGACTCGCGAGTTGAGTGGCGGGGTGTCCCTCTTCGGGTTGTCACGGCGGTTGTCACATGCCGGTCTCTGCAGACAGGGTGTGACACAATGTATCCTCATCAGTTGACGAACAGGACTGCAACTACTCAGATCTTCTGTAGTCAGACTCTACATCATTACCATCACTAATTTGGCCCCAGGTTCTCCTCCCATGCTTGCTTCTGTTCTAGCCCTCCCAGTCTACTCCCCATCTTCTTCATCTGATTAAACCTTGAAAACTATAGTATGAATCATGAAATTCATCTAAATCATCCCCTATATCCCCTCCATCTTGGCCCCCTACCAGGATCCCTTCTAAGTCAGCATCCTCTACAATGTCTTCATCCTCATCTGCAGCTTCTTCCTCTACGCCCTTTGCCGATTCAACCCTGCCTAATTGTCCAATTCCCACACCACCATCATTGCAACCAACATGACTTTCTCCATGAGTACCACTATACTTGCAAGCCTAGCATATACATATACCTCCTTACTAGGTCCCACAAACATTGCCATTGATAGGGCATCTAAGTTATTCTAAATTTCCTTTAATTCTTTTCCCTGATTAGATTCATCTAACCACAAAAAAGTGCAACCTTTTACAGCTAAACTAAATTCTTTGGCCATACAAATAAGCTCAATTCTGGACATTTGGTCTATGTAGCAGTAATCTATATACACGGCCATGACTTCTATGTCACCAACCATATAATGCAATTTTATCATGAACAGGTTTGCAATTGGTACTAAAAGTGAATAGGCTCAATGTGGTCTGTCATTTGGAAGTAATCCAACAATACTCCTTTAACTCATATATTTGTCTACAACCTTAGAGCAACTACTTCTAGCCCATACTACCAAGGTGTACTATCATTGGTAAGTTATAACACCAAGGAAATTAATGTTGGGTACCCTAACAATGCTCATGCGTTGTCACCAGGATGCAATTATCATAATAAAGTTAATATGCATATCGAAACTCATGTCTCTTTGAAAATGCACAATCAGTGGCAAGTATAACAATTTCCCTGGCAAGTTGAGTTCATGTATACAACTTTCAATGGTATATGCATCACAATACCATCAGTGACAGGCAATTACCTCATATGACACAATACACATTCTCATCAATGACAGATGAGTTCATTAGTCTACAAACAATAACCCAGTTTTTACAGGACATCCAAACCACCCTTTCAACCTTCATATCAGAGAGGGTTCTACAAAATAACTTATAGAATGCCGGGGCTTCCTCTTTGTCTTGCTATCTCTTCCAGTTGAATGCCATGTCCAAGCCGCTCTTCTCTTGCTCAAGGGTGTCCAAAGGCTCCTCCTCTTCAGCACTAACTTCCTTTGATTATTTGAAAATCACCCTACTAGACTTTTGTCGGTTTGTACCTCGTTTGATTTCTCCGATGTATCTTCCTCAGTTTCTCCGGAAAGAGCTTCGCTGAAGAAGGGTTTTGAAGGGGATTTAGAGGGCTTTGGTGACATCTACCCTTCTTCCTCACTGTGCCAACAAACACAGCTGATGTGGAAAGTTGCCCCATAACGTGGCTTACTCAAATGACGTGGAGAGGTGAGGCGTGGAGTGACCCTGCATGTTAGCGTTGACGGAGGAATTCCGGCCTCCATATTACCAGTTAGTTGCTGGAATTCCTCAGGTAATCTCCCGGTGAAAATAAATTAATGATGGATAACCTTTTTTTATTCAAATTGAAGTATGGACACCCTTTTAATAATTGACCAAAGTTGGGTGGCCTACCAAAAATTTTACTCGACCCTAGGTTTTAAATCTTGAATCTTAGCTTGATGATGATGATTTCTTGAGTGTTTTGTTTGATTTCTTTCACCTTATCTTGTATCATGAAGTGGATGTGAAGATGCACCCCTTCTTACCTTGATGAAGCCTTGTAGCCTTGTTTCCCTTGCTCATAAAATTGGGACTACTGTAGCAAGCTACTATAGAGCCAACAAATCATTTGCTAAACTTTTGCTTTCTTAGTTGTTTTGAGCGTTGATCTCCATAGAGATTCTTTGGAACCCTTAAGGGCAACTTCAGGCCATACCCAAGCTTTGTTAGGGTTTCTTGGTTTGCAGCATAAAGAAGTTCATGCTTGCTTTTCTTCTTGTGTTTTCTCTTAGTCTTGAGCCCTTGTGGTTGTGTTGGTGCTAGGTGGTGAAAACGTGTGGTTGAGTAGCGCCGTTGAGGAGTTGTTCTCCGTAGTTGGTGAGTGGGTTATAATTGCACATTTCTAGTATACTCTCTATAAATATACTTATGGTTTGATTTAATAAAATCCTCTTGGTTTTATCATGTTCAAAGTATGGTTTCATTGCTTTAGAAGAAAGTCTATTGTTTCCTATTTTATGAATGAAACTCTTGATGAATCGATGATTTGAAGAGAATTTCCATACCTTTATTTTACAAGCAAAACTCTTGATATTTGATGAAAATGATTTTGGCTACGTTGAACTTTTATACATGTTATACTCTTGGTATGGATTTATATGTTAGTAATGTTTATCGCCGATAAGTGGTTAGTTGTTCTGGACAAGAACTCTGTGAAATGAATTCCTTAAACTATCTTGCTGTTACACTTTGTGATGTTTTATTGGTGATGGGGTTGGACCCTGCCTGCTGCAGTAGGGGATCCCTACGGTCCAGCTTTTAGAGGTGGCGTGGTGGACCCGGTTAATCTGTTTATTTCAGGTGACGTATAGAGTCTTGATTGTGCGTATATCGAGAGTCCGGAGTCACCACACGACTCCGGTGGATCAACGTCAAGGACATGAGTATCTTGACGACTCTGAACTTAGCCGCCACCACAGCTAGAGTTTAGAGAGCTATTTAGACTGTGATTCACTTGCTCAAGATGTAACTTTGTATCCTAGTCAACATCAAAGACATGGTGCCTTGATGGCTCTGAACTTAACCGCCACCATGGTTAGAGTTTAGAGAGGGTTTTAGACCATGATTTGCTTGCTCAAGATGCAGGTTCGTATGTTGAGAAAATATGTATTTTTCAAATCAGATCTTTGAGATGCAAATACTTGTATCTTCTTTGGAAAACAATTTAGCCTAAAAACTTCATATTTTGAGAAAATAAAATTCATACAAAACAAATGAATTTGGTGTTGAGTATCGTGCTTTATGATTTTAAAACTTTTATTCTTCTAGTCACGATATTTAAGTGTTGAACCTCTTTTGAGCAAAATGGTTCTTCTATGGTATATATATGATTTTCTTATATATGTGTATAAGTGGCTATAAATATATTTTTTGAAATACTCTAATTTATATGTAGTGTTGCAAAAGGTTGGTTTGATCACTTTTTATAGTATTTTTGTATTTGATAGAACTGTGCTGACCCATTCACCTAGTGACTCTAGTTATTCACCCCCTTCCTCCCTTCCAGGCTTTAGCTAGTAATGGCGTTGCTGCGGACTGGCGTGTTGTGCATTCTCTAGTTATTTTATTCTTAAATTCTGTTTCATGTACGTTTGTTTCTTGAATATGCTGCATTGTATATCCACTAGTGTAATTGTTCTTTTTAATGCTTTGCTTATATGCTTGTCTATTTTTTGGAAACCTTGTTGTATTTATGACAAACATATTCCTTGGAGCCCTGTGTTCAGGTTTTGGTTTGATAACTTTCTCTATGCTATCTTTATGCTTCCCCTGCATAGTTTTTTGGCATTCTGATCTGTATGTTTTGAATTGACGATCTCCTTTTAGTTATGTTGTTCACAGGTTGTGGTTAGCCTTACGGCTACTCGAGGGTTGAGTAACGTGGGTGTCCCTCTTCGGGTTGTAGAGGCGGTTGTCACGTACTGGTCCCCCGGAAACGTGGTGCATGGTTGATGTATAAGTAGGCTTAGATAGAGAAAGAGGTTGCAAGGGCCGTCATACATGGAAATGTAGTAGCGAGCTACGATTTACTACTCTGGTATGTCGATAAGGTGGCGGCGACGAAGAGACATCATAGTAAGCATTGAGAATGATGGAGAAAGGTTCAAATGTGCTTTTCTTTTTTTCTTTCCGCACTTACATACTTGGTTTCTGGAGGGTGTGTAGGCTGTTACTTTTCATCGATCAGACCCACTTGTTGGGCAAGTACAGGGGTGTTTTGTTGGTCGCCGCCGGCAAAGATAGCAACAAGGGTCTTTTCCACGCCTTCACTGTCGTTGATAACGAAACCGATGAGAACTGGACATGGTTTCTTGCCACACTTAGGAAGATGTTGTATGGCAATGATGACTATGAGTAGGTTATCACTTTTGTATTGAACATGTCCAAGGGTCTTGTGAATATTGTAACAAAAGTCTTACCTTCTACCCCTTATTGTTTTTGTTTATGACATTTAGAGGCCAACTGCATGAAGGTAAACCTTAGGCGGTATGACCCTGAGGGAAGAATGTTAGTCAATAATCATTAGAATTGCGTATGCATGCACCACAAAAGAGTATGATGATGCAATCAGTGAACTTACATCTACATCCATTCAAGTACACCATTGGCTACTTCACAAGTCCAACACCAACCACTGGTTAAACAATTTATTCAAAGTTACGCGTTGGTGTGAGATATAGTTCAATGTAGCGGAGTCATTTAATGGTTGGATTAAAGAAGCACGTCATCTTCCTCTGGCCAGCATGGTTCACACGATCAGGTTATCCTTCATGTGTAAAAGTCTTACGTTTTTTGTGTATTCTTCTTGTTTCATATGTATTTTCTTCGTTTCTTGTGTATTCTTTTGGCGTTGTGTTTACTGTGCTTGTTTCATACGTATCACTAAGGTTTCATGTGTGTTATCATTGTTTTTTAGTATCTCTATGTTTTCGTGTGTGTTATAAGTGTTTCATATAATCACTAAATTTTCCTATGTGTTTTGATTATTTCATATGCAACAATATTTGTTTGCACTTGTTGAATTGTTCATGATCAGATTTTGACACCCAAGTTTATTAAATGCTAATCTGCAGGTTTGAACTTATGAAAATGATGTTTGATAGATGTGAACAATCACTCAAATGGGAAACAAACCTTTGTCCTAAGATACATATGAAATAAAACAAATGTTAGAAGACAACCGCTCTTTGAGAGTCGCCTAGTTTGATAGTGACAATTCTGAAGTGGTGGATGAGAATAACAATGTCGTCAGTTTGCAAAAACGAAAGTGCTCCTACCGTAGATGAGAAGTGTATGGCTTTCCTTGTAAGCAGTCATGTGGCTATCATATGCAGATAGACACAAACTTGCATTGCTATATGGATGAATGCTTTATTGTAGAGTCGTATTGTTGTGCATACATAGAGCCCACATACTCAATTCCCTACCATGATAAGGCAAGTGATGACAACCACAAGCTTTGAATGTGGCCTCTAATCACAAAGAAAAAACCCGGCGTCCGAGAAGAAAGAGGATAGAATCACAGTTCTTCGATGTTTGGGAGTTACATTGCAGTAGATGTCATGAAATAGGCCACAATCGTCATTCTTGTAATGCAATCATAGCTGAGTAAAAGCTACATGTGTGATATAATAACTATGTAATATTCTATCGTTCTGAGTTATTATAAGCATTTAATGTTTAATATTTTGGGTTTTGGGTTACAATGAGTTGGTTCTAGTTAGATAACGTCATTCGAGCATAGCATGTTAAAGTTGTATCCTTTTTTTTTTTGTCAGTAATGAGTTGTAATTTGATGAGCGTCCCGCAAGTGCATGGGGTCATCAAGTAATACCCTGTGTGTGACACAGGGGTCGTATTCCACGGGGCCAAAGGGCTACTATTACTTCCCCTTCATCTATTTCCTAGCCTAACAATACGAGAGAATAGCACATCTACTAAAATCTATAAATAAAAGGATAAAGCTACCACTACACGCCAAATAAGCATACGAGGGACGGACGAACAGGAGAAGGCGTGATTTGGACAGAGAATCCCCCTAGGGTTGTCATTAAGGATGATGTGTTGTGATGGTGGTCTGGACTGAGAGATTCCTAAATTAAGCTAATCCCAAATCCCTCTGTGATTAGCCCTAATCCCATACGAGTATTAACCGGAATCTCTTCCGGTCAATTCTTCCTACGATTGCAATGCATTCAGGGAATCCCTTATCAGGAGTAAACACTCTTCTGGGTCTAAGCCTAACATTCAGAGGGGTACCTAATACCCGAATCCCTCAGTGTATTGGTACATGAATCCCTTTCTGTCTATGTGAGTCTAGTACAAGGGCGATGGTCACGCTTTAAGTACAACCTAGAAATTGAACAGCAGAGTTCTCATGCGGTCCAAGACAGTAAAGCACACATAGAGAGAATCACAAACCATAGAAATTCTTATACAAGAAATTCAACATCCAACACTAAATCACAAATGATTATCATCCCTAATTACAACAAACCTACCCTAGGGTTCATCATGCCCAAATCACATACAAGTTAGTTCCTCATGAAAGAGGAACACTCATACAAATCCAATGAACAAACAAGCATAAAGAAAAGCAAATAACACTCCCTCTAGCTTTGGATTGCCTTGGATGGAAGAAGATCGTCGATGTCGCCGAGATCGCGCCTCAAATGACGCTTTGAAGCTCTAGATCTTCCCCCTATTTCCTCCTCCAATGATTGCCTCCCTCTTGGTGAAGATTGACGTGGTGGATCGCCGGAAAACGCCGCCGGCGAAGGTGGGGCGGCCCAAGAAGAGGAGAAGAAGAAGAGTTGAAGATTCCTTTTTCAAATGCCCTAATTTTGCCTCTTTAAAACCTTTTTTGGGCATCCATACGGGCTGCCTTGCGGGCGCATGCTTGCCCGCAAGGCTCCCAGCCTTTTGCCAGAAAATCCCGTTTCGGTGCTACAGTGCCATGCTAAATTATGTCGCTGCATTAATCCTTCTACAGTACTGCTACAGTGTGAAAGCTCGAAAACATCGTATTTGATACGGATTTCTTCCCAAATACGTTCTTGAGCTCATTTTGACTTCTTCAAGGCCGGTAACACAAATAAAACAAATTTAAATGCGAAACGGGCATCAACTCATTAAAATACATGCAAAATACAGCAATAATAAATTGTATAAATACCTACATTTAGACACTTATCATAACATCCCCGCACCTAAGTGTTTCCTTGTTCTCAAGCAAACAAAAACATAAAGAACAAGGGAAAGATGATAAGTGGCTAAATGTAAAACCTCAAGCTCAGAGTGTGGAGAATCTCACAAGCTTAGAGTGAAAAGAATTCAAGACAATGAGTTGTATTAAAAGAAACAAAATAAAAATAGTCCTGTTCCATCTATAGTGTTCCCGTGAGTGTGTGAACCTCCTATCTAGCCCTCTTTACCCTAGATCAGTCTAGGGATCCATTCACCCCACACACAATGATTACCGGTCTTAGAACTACTAAGAACACCCTCAATGGTCAGCTAAGATCCTTTTGATTCCTATATTCAATTCTAGCCTTATTCTAATTATTGTAGACAATCCTGGAGATCAATAGGATTTTTTGTTTTTTGTTTTTTTTATTTTTTTTTATTAAGACTAACGTAGACTGTACATTATCTTTCGACTGGTTGAACATACTGTTTAGGCATCGGAACACCCATCTACTCGATTTATTACATATCTACATAAAAAAATTCATGCTTCTTTAGTTGTTGGCTTAGGGTGATCTTTGGTTAGGAGCCTGTATCCTGGGCTACTTAGCCAATGAAAGCAGTGGAATACTGTCTTTTGACTTATTTCTATTTACAGCCTATATCATGTCTCCTGGTCTAGTCTACATGTCAAGATGTTACTAAGACTAGTGTCATAAGAATCAAAAGTTCTTAAAGACCCATTGAAAGTAGTCCTTAACAAACTAAGACTGGTATCAACATGATGGGTTGGTCAGAGTGTGCGAGAAGGAAGTCTAGTGACAAAATGTATGGGTTACACTAGAGATACAGCAGGACTTCTAATTAAGTACAAAAAATAAATCACAACTCATATCTATCAATCTTTCATGCTAGGAGATTCTCAACAAGATGATCATAGCTATCATAGGTAAATTTTGCATACAAATGTATGAAATACACCATCCCCACACCTAAAGTCGTGCATTGTCCTCAATGCACATAAATCAGCAGCCCATGGTGAAAAGATAAACAAGAAATGCATGGGAAGGGATAAAGAAACTTCCCTAGCTCATAACTTGAACTCGGGGTGTGGCCGGTACTATGTGTTGTGGTCGGCCTCAAGGAGGATGATGGGGGTGCATATCATGCCCTAGAATCCCTGCAAGGATAATAGGGCTCATCACATCACAAAATTTAAATAAAAGAGGCAGAATTCACTAAAAGAAACAAACTAAACAAAAATACGAAAACGAAAATCCACGCAAGTCTTTAAGACAATGAAGAAGCTATTCGTCTGTACGCCTTGTCGGTGTCATGGATGCGATGGGCACTAAGGCTCCTGTTCGGCATGTCTACAAACACAAAACACAAGATTAATCCAAACAAAATGAAAACAAGGGCTTTGGGGCTCTCATTATGTCATAGAACCAAAGAAAATTAGATGCACCAAAAAAATTTTTGCAAGAGTTCCCCTTGTATTTGGAGCTTTAAAAATTTTACAAACATAGCTCAAAGCTCATAAAATTCACAAAATCCACATCCATGCATTCAACCATTATGTTTGCATCTCATAAGCATGAAGAATCAAGAAGAAAAATGAAGTTGAGAGCAAACCTTGGTTTAGGGCTTCAAAGTCCAAGTCCATGAAATTCGGCGTAAAAGATGGTGGAAGTTCGAAAAATTTACAAAATTGAAGTTGCTAAAGGTAGGAGAGGGGTTTAGAGGAGGAAAAACGAAGAAAAACGGCGAAAAAAACAAGAAGAAAAGAGGGGAAATCGAGAGGGAGAAAGGGGAGAAGAAGGGACACAAGAGGGAAGAGAAGGGAGGGTATCCACTTAGGTGGCTGCCGAGGCTTGCAGGTGGCCATGCGGGCGCATGGGCGCCCGCAAGGGGCTCTGCCCCCTGCGGCCCGCGAGGCTGGGACTCTCGTGGCCTTCCTCGCGGGCGCAAAGGCGCCCACGAGGCTTCAAAGTGATAGACCACGCCATTTGTGGGCGTTTAGACGCCCGTAAGGTCCTGGAAAATTAAAATTTCGGCATGGTCTCCCCTGCAACTTCAAGAAAAAACGTATATACAACGTCGACTCGCCGAAATATATAATTAAGCACACTTGAACTACACCGAATAAATGAACGAACACTAAGAATTTAAGACAACCATGGATCAAATAAACAACACAAATACGAAAATGAAAAACACAAACACAACAAACAACACACAACAAACAACAAGAGTACGAAAAATTGAAACACGAAGAATTTAAAACTTGGATTGCCTCCCAAGAAGCGCTTGTTTAACGTCATTAGCTCGATGAACTTTTTTATTACCTCAAGGAGGTTTGAAAACAGTGTGTTCATCCCGGCCAGAAGCGGCATAAAAGCTACCCAAAAATACGAAACATACCTGCCGAGATGATGTTAAGATGGAGGTCACGCATGAATTACCTTTTGGCCTCCACGGAAAAAGCTTCGGTCGGGCATTATGCAATTTAAATTTGGGGGGATTTTGAGATGGCGTAAGCTTCCTCCCTGGTTCTTCTTCGGCCCCGACCAAGTTTTCTTCAGGAACCCCAAGAAAATATTTGGGCCTCCATGGAAATAACTTCGGTTGAGAATTATCCAAACATAGCAGGGGTGGATTATTGGATAGCTTTAATCTTCTACTCGCATTATTTTCCTCAACCGTTATCAGAGTTGCTTGAAATGCCCAGAAAAGTTGTTTGGGCCTCCAAGGAAACAGGTTTGGTTGAGAATTTGTTAATCTTGGAATGGGTGGGTAATGGGGTGGCTGCAAGATCCTCTCCACAAATTGCTTCTCAACCTTAGTTTGATGAAATGTAGTTGCCCACAAAACTCTCTTAGGCCTCCATGGAAAAATCATTGGCTGGGAGTTGTCCAGGCCGGTCATAGAAGGGTTCTTGAATGGTATCAGTCTTCTACCCACATCTTCGACAATCCCAGCCACTTCTTGTTTATGCTTAGTACGAAAATTAACTTCCATGTAGAGAGCTTGTTCCAGCAGTAATGGTGCCAGTTCTTCTCCCTTTTCATCTTCCACTACACCATAATCATCTTTCACCTCCTTTTCAATTTCACTCTCTTCTTTTTCATGATTATTTTCAGATGGGACTTCACTCACTGGTTCAGGAGCCGGTGGCAAGTCGGCCAATATCTTGGAAAAATCTCCCATCTGTTTCTCCACCCTATGAAGAGACGTCTGTACCTCCAAAAGTGCAGTGTCAACAGCAGCAAATTTTCTTTCTGTTTGAACCATAAATCTTGCAAGTACATCCTCTGTAGTAAATTGCTGCTCTTGAGGCTGAGGACATGGAGGAGGCTTGACCCACTGCCCTTGAGGTGTGGCGCAAATTATGATCTCATTTTGGGGGCATTCCCGTTGTTGTCCACAAAAATGACTCGGTGCACCCCAATGTGAATTGTATGAGTTGGTGCATTGACTGCTCTGAAGTGATCTCTGGGCAATAAATTTGTTCAGCCTTTCTTCAAGTGCGTCTATAGTAGCAACTAAAGCTGAATCTTGAGCATACAAATAACAAGCTCCCTGCATTGGCTCGGAAAATTGTACCTCGCACCAAAGAAAAACCAAAGAACAAAATCAAATAAATAAATAAGAAGAAACCAAGAAAATAAAGTAGAATGTATAAAAATAAGAGAAATGACTAGAGCAATAGACTACAGGTTTTCCTAGTATCCCTTGTGTACCCGGCAACGACGCCAAAAACTTGATGAGCGTCCCGCAAGTGCACGGGGTCGTCAAGTAATACCCTGTGTGTGACACAGGGGTCGTATTCCACGGGGCCAAGGAGCTACTATTACTTCCCCTTCATCTATTTCCTAGCCTAACAATACGAGAGAATAGTACATCTACTAAAATCTATAAATAAACGGATAAAGCTACCACTACATGCCAAATAAGCATACGAGGGACGGACGAACAGGAGAAGTCGTGATTTGGATAGAGAATCCCCCTAGGGTTGTCATTAAGGCTCGAATTAAGGATGATGTGTTGTGATGGTGGTCTGGACTGAGAGATTCCTAAATTAAGCTAATCCCAAATCCCTCGGTGATTCGCCCTAATCCCATACGAGTATTGACCAGAAGGGATTGCAGTGCGCTCAGGGAATCCCTTATCAGTAGTAGACACTCTTCTGAGTCTAAGCCTAACATTCAGAGGGGTACCTAATACCCGAATCCCTCGGAGTATTGGTACATGAATCCCTTTCAGTCTATGTGAGTCTAGTACAAGGGCGATGGTCACGCTCCAAGTACAACCTAGAAATTGAACAGCAGAGTTCTCATGCGGTCCAAGACAGTAAAGCACACATAGAGAGAATCACAAACCATAGAAATTCTTATACAAGAAATTCAACATCCAACACTAAATCACAAATGATTATCATCCCTAATTACAACAAACCTACCATAGGATTCATCATGCCTAAATCACATACAAGTTAGTTCCTCATGAAAGAGGAACGCTCATACAAATCCAATGAACAAACAAGCATAAAGAAAAGCAAATAACACTCCCTCTAGCTTTGGATTGCCTTGGATGGAAGAAGATCGTCGATGTCGCCGAGATCGCGCCTCAAACGACGCTTTGAAGCTCTAGATCTTCCCCCTATTTTCTCCTCCAATGATTGCCTCCCTCTTGGTGAAGATTGACGTGGTGGATCGCCGGAAAACGCCACCGGCGAAGGTGGGGCGGCGGCCCAAGAAGAGGAGAAGAAGAAGAGTTGAAGATTCCTTTTTCAAATGCCCTAATTTTGCCTCTTTAAAACCTTTTTCGGGCATCCATACGGGCTGCCTTGCGGGCGCATGCTTGCCTGCAAGGCTCCAAGCCTTTTTCCAGAAAATCCCGTTTCGGTGCTATATTGCCATGCTACAGTACCTTCTTACAGTACTGCTATGGTATGAAAGCTCGAAAACATCGTATTTGATACGGATTTCTTCCTAAATACGTTCTTGAGCTCATTTTGACTTCATCAAGGCCTGTAACACAAATAAAACCAATTTAAATGCGAAACGGGCATCAACTCATTAAAATACATGCAAAATACAACAAGAATAAATCGTATAAATACCTACATTTAGACACTTATCATAAAGTTATCAGAATATTGCTTTTTTGCGATACAACCTCTTGGTTCATGCCTAACTTTCTATATGTGATCTCACCATGTCATAAAGGAAATTCCTACGTGTTATATATTATTTACACGTGATATGTCTATTCCATGGTAATTTAGGTATCCAACTGTAGTAATCCATATTTCTAGCTAGCTATTAAACCTTTCTATGTACAATGTAATCATACACTTACCACATTTATTTTATAACCATGGCATATATTCAACATCCAATGTATTAGACATCTTTTTCGTGTATTATGTCTCCTTCATGTATATTATGTGTTCTTTTTTTGTATTATGCATTGTTCGTGTGTGAAATGCAATGATTCCATGTAGTATACAATCAACCTTGTGTAAGATGCAAACCTATGTCTAGCTCTAACTTATTGATGATGTCATTAAGAATAGAATAGTGAGAAAAGTTATTATAATATTATTATAAAGTTATTACAATAGTACTACAATGATGAGACAATAACATAATGTTTGAAATACAACATGATACTATTCGTTGGCTAACTCGTCATTGTCTTATGCGCCATCATCCTTCTGTTTGTTGTCTGCCATTCCATCGCTAATCACGGTTAAGGGCCTGCTCTTCCATCGAATGTAGTCCACTAGTATCTGAGCGATCTATTGGAGCCACAGGTATGGTACATCTGTTTGTTGTATGTTCAACTCTTTGCCCTTAGAATTTGTTCGATATAGCACACCATAGAAACTGGCACACTCAATGCTCCCAGATTAATGTTGTGGATGTGAGCGGTCATGTTCCAGCAGAAGCGCATTGAGAATGGTATGGCCCATATGGATTTCAACGTTTCGAAGAGCCTCTACTGTACGGAGATAATTTCGTGTTACTACAGGATATTATTAATTATTAGCCATGCCAACTTGCAAGGGATATGCACAATGACTCATATGTGCATGAATGAAGCGAAGAGTAGTGAAACAGATTATAATGAATGTTAAGAACAATGGGCATGAGAATCATTTCAAATCTTTGAAGCCAAAGACTATGTCCTCCACCATAAAGAGTGCCTGGTCCACGGTGAACTCCATCTTTTGCATCGCAAGCGCAAGTGGCCGTGTGATAGCAGTATGCATTCCATAGGTGGATGGGTTCCTCAACAACTCACCACGAATGATTATGATGAGCACATTGATGACATCATTGGGGACTTGTACCTTATCCTTGAGCAAGACATATAGATGGTCACAAATACTGAACTTGTAATCATCCCTCCAAATAACAAACCTTCTCCAGGGAGTTTCCAAGACGACATTAATTTATAGAAAAGGTACACAGTAATTGATCAAAGTACATACGAAAGACTTTCACTAAACTAAAACACCTATATGTTAAATGGATATGTGAACCTGTACACCATGGGTTGGGCTTGATGCCATCTTGATGCCTGTTATGCATTTTATTGAGATACATTTTCTAAATGTCAGAATGCCCCTTCTCGTGTTTCAAGGATAGGACATCATTGATTTAAATACCAATAAACCTCTGTAGGTTGGCCTTGATTGCATCTAGATGCCCATTATGCATCTTATAGAGATACATTTGCTTGAAGTCAAAATGCTCCTTCTCGTGTTTGAAGAATACGACATCCGCGTTAGAGCCCAAACTCATGATGAAGGTCACATCCTCAGGCCTTAAAGAGAGTACGATTGCACCCACCTTGAAACAATGGATATGATCGTTATACAATTGCATCAGCATGTCCAGCACCCTCCTCTCCTGCATTATGAGCTCCACCTTCATGAAATGGGTAAAAGGTGTTCCATGAAGGATTTCCCAATGCCTTTGACTCACGTGCTCCTTCAATTCTATTAGCACTACTACAGCGGGGACTAAAACATCTTGTGTTCACTAAGCTAGTCGCCATATCTTGTTATTGCCTACAATCAAATTAGAAAAAAAGCAAACAATCAATTTATTGCGAATGCGAAAACAGAGTAACAAACACTAATACATTATTTACACAGGAATTAACATATAATACAAGCAAAACACACAGAATAAAGCTACAAAAACGCTCAAAATTGACACGAAAACCCTATAAAATTTGTAGTTACAACTCATCTAGAGCTTGACCTTCTTCTACGCTAACCCTAAGTGGCTTCCTACCTTCAATCTCTCGATTTTGTGTGCAGAAATCAGATAGAGGCCCTAATTTTGCAAGCCACTTTGTAGGTGAACATTATTTCATTCGGGCATGAAGAAAAAGGCGAACAAGAAAAAATATCCAGATGATGCTTTGTGCGGATATGAAGAAGGCGAACGAGAGTGATGGAGGAGACCTAAGAGCAAATTGGAACCCATCTTCTTGGGGTTCTAATAGTTCGCACACCGCTTCCTAATGCTGTCATTTGGGGAGTTTTTTGTTAATTATTTGCCCAAAAAAGATTGTAATCACTACTGAGAGTGATTCGGTAATTTTTGGCTTATTCTTAATGCAATTACCAGCATTTTTGATGGGACTGGACTGAAAAGTGAATGTAAAAAAAAAGATGCATCAGGGATATAAAAGTTACAAGGGTTATTTGTGGATAATAAAAGTATGGAGGGACTAATAGTTGCTTAATAATATTTTTTTTGAGCTTTTGGGTTGCTTCAAGTTTTACTTTTTCCTATGAACGGGTTTGATGCACTATTTCTTATAACCTTTTTTAGGTAAATGCAATAAAAGAAAACGAGAGTATACTAACTGATGCTGTACTCATATTATTGCTGATTTTTATAAATCTTTCATTGTTTTGATTTTATTTGTCATTTTAAGCCAATTTTGTTAATATTCTATTATAAGTAGTTTTGAGGCTTTTACTTGCCAAATATTAGTGGCTACCTCATTCTTTAAGTTTAATTTATTTGCTATACTTGGATAAACTTTTAATATTATAAATTCAATTAAAATAACTTTTTACTATTTTTATATAAATTTTATTTTACGGTGCATATCATTAGATATTTTATAATAGAGAAGTGTTTTAATACAAGTTTTTAGGGTTAAAGTTATTTATACAGGGACATTAAATTTGATTTTTATAGGTAAACTGTCATTAATCCAATTATGAGGAACACAGATTTGATAACTAGAAAATTTTGAGTTAAAATTTCTATTGATAGGAAAACTCATCCCAAATTCATTTAAATTATTAGGAGAATAGATTTGATTAACAAAAGCTTTGCAATATAATTGTGCTCTATTGGAATAATTTTTATTTCAAATTAGTCAAGTTATTTGGATGATAGATTTGACTAATTAAATCAAATAATTTCGATTAAAATTATAATGAACTAAGCTTCCTTGAGAATTGCATTAGGCTATCTGAATCTTCTATTTTCTCCACTGTGAAACTAACAATTTTTACCAATTTATGTACAATAATTTTATAAAATGAAAATAAAAATCAACTTAATTGCTTTTATTTTGTGAAACAATTTTTTTTAACGTTAGAATTAGTATGTTTTCGCTTAAAAGGTAGGTTTATGCAGAATAAGTGCACAAGAGTATTGAGATATTAACTCCACTTTTGAAGAAATTTTGATGTTTCTAATCTATCTTGTAAAAAACATAATAAAAGAAACCGAACTTTACCAGACACACTCTCTCACACATCCTTGGTGAAAATGTATAATTATTCAAACATATGCGTCAATATGACTTGACTTAGCTTCCAAGTCTCTTCATATATCTAAGAGTAGTATATTCTCACTAATAATGTAGATCCTATTTGTTTTCTTTTCTTTCTCATTTTGTGAAAAAACACAAGAAAAGATGAACAAAAAGCTAAATCGAGAAAAATAGCTTTTATATCTTATAAATGCCTGTGATTTTATCAACATTGAGATATTTATTATTTGTGTATGAATATATATGTATAAGTTTTTTTGTTTTGTATGGATATTATCTTTGCTATTATTTTCATAATTAATTGAATCAATTTAAAAATTTTGTACCAAATTTTAATTTTATTTTCATTATGTAATGTTGATAAAAGCATATAAGTATGAATTATTGTTAGGTATGTCTTTTTTATTTGCTTTAATAAAATTGATGTTAAAGACGCTTTAAAGGATTAGATGCCCATCTTGTAGGATTCTTTTTTCTTTTTGTTTTCTTAAAGAAATAAACCACTTGTAATCTAGCCTTGTCATAATGAAATTTGTGTATCTTTCAACTTTTGCAAACATTTTTAATAGCGTTAAAGCAAAGTTTTAAAAAAGCCTAGAAAGGCAACTTTTTTTTATTATTAGAAAAAGTAATATTCCTTATCCTTACATGCGATGTTTCAATAGCAGGATGTAAAAGGACGTAAAGGATCTACAGGAATAGTGATATGCATAATTTATCCCTGTTTTGTAGTATTACTATTACTACAGGAATAGTAATACTTAATTGCTTACTCTACGTCCGGACCTGTCCTTTTTTTTTTTTTAACATTCTCAATACTAAATTATTCAACGGTTTTTTTCACTTACCCGCCCCTCCAGTTCCATTTTCATTAAAATTGCTATAAAAATAAAAAATTGCAAAGTCAAACATTAATTGATGAATTTTTTTATTAAATCCCTTATAATATATACTATTTATTAATAAATTCAAATTAAAGTAAATAATATTTGTAAAGTACTATATTTTGTAATTAAATTATTAATACATAATTTTAATCATAATACACCACTATAATAATTAAGTGAATATAATCTTATTAATTTTTATTTATAAATTAAAAAAATTAAAATTAAATGTATTTATTAATATATATAGGGGTATAAATGCAATTTTCTAATGAGGTGGGGCTGCACGGGGTGGGGTGGGGTGGTTTTGGTTTTTACCTTGCCCCACCCTACACCATTTTCCGATTTCCAACAAAAAAAAAAGGCCTTGTTTGAGGCAGATTGAGTCGAAAACCATGAGGCGGGTCGGGTTTTGCCATCCCTACTGGTTTGCCTAATTGAGATATACATGTCCATCATCCTCCAAATGGGAAAGCTAGGTTGTTAATATTTGATCGTTTTATTTATATATTTACAAAATATTCTATGAAAAATATTCATTTCAATTTAGTAAAATTAATATTTAAGCAGAATCAAATATATATTTGCCCTGCATGACAGGTGCAACATAAGGAAATTTGCATAAAAAACATTGAAAAGAACATATTTGTTTCTAAAACGTGGTAAAAATTGTATCAAATAATTTCATAATGAAAACTCTACACCGGGAAGATCATTAAAAAAAATAAAAAAAAGATAGACTTCGAAGACATATAGCAGAAATTTTAGTTCTTTGACTCTATACAAAGCAATATGGAAGTAAAGGAAAGATTCATGTAACTAACTATGTCGAGATACCTTATTATTATTATTATTATTGTATTGCATCATATGATTCTTAATGAGAATAAATATCAATGACATCAGTTGGGATACCTATAGATCTGAATAGATTTCATTATGTTTGATGGATATTTATTTAAATGGGTATGTGCTTATAATATTTATAGATGAAGTACGTAGTTTTTTTTTTTTTTTTTTTTTGAAATAAAGTAGTTCTTTTTGTTTTATGCTTATAAAAAGATAATTAACAATTTTATTATATCTATATATATAAACTAATGAGCTTGATAAAGCTTCATGCGTCTCATTTTGCAATCCTAACTTGAACGCACCATCGCCCAAAGGATCCCTCTATCCAACATCACCAAGCACATCAACCACCACCAATCTCTCACCACATTTGCTCACCCCGAAAGCCGAGACCACCTTCCCTTTTCAATACTTAATATTTTACCTTCAAAACAAATAAATAATATAACATAATATAATGTTTGTGGATGGTAGAGTGATAATTAGTGATGAGTTTGACAACTTGGGAGTGCTATAAATACAGCTTGTGTGAGTCTGAACTAATGAGAACAGGTCTAGCTAGCTAACACTGTGAAAAGAGTGAGTGAGTGAGTGATGAAGATGATGTATATAATTAGGGAAGCAGTGGAGAGGATGAAGGCATATATAGCCATGGTATTCTTGCAATTAGGCTATGCAGGGATGTATGTTATCAGCATGATTTCTCTTAAACAAGGCATGAGTCATTATGTTCTTGTTGTTTACCGGAATGCTGTTGCAGTTCTTGTCATGGCTCCAATTGCCTTGTGGTGTGAAAGGTCTAACTCTAATAATTTTTTCAAATATATATATATATATAGGTGTTAGCTAGGTTTATTTTTGACATTATATATTCTTAATGTTCTGAATTTTTCAAATTTCATTTCAAAGTTGAGAATTTGTTATGATATTTATCTTTTATACGCAATTTTATATATTTGTTGTGTCAATTGGAGTTTAGGGTCTAATTTGTTTCTTGAGGTTGCATGTTGTGGAATATAAATTTTAAAAATAGGTAATTCATTATAAGAGATATTAATGATTGTTTTAAGGACTTGCTTGTAGTTTAAAATTAAATTGGAACAAAAGACAGGTTATAAGTGAAAAGCTAAATTTTAGAAAGGCCCATATCCAATATATTTAATCAAATTAAAATAAATATGTTTTAAAACAATTAAAATACATTAGATTCTAAATGTGTAAAAACATGGATGCTAATTACTATTATTATTAGTGGTAGTAACAATAATAATAATTTTAAAAATGGGTTTTTAAAAATTAATAAAATCTAGAAAAATAATAACAATGTTTTTAAAAACAATTATAATACATTAGATTCTAAATGTGTGAAAATATGGATGCTAATTATTATTATTATTAGTGGTAGTAACAATAATAATAATTTTAAAAATGGGTTTTTAAAATTAATAAAATTTAGAGAAATAATAACAATGTTTTTAAAAAAACTTGGGTTAGAAAAGACAAATAAATCCTTTTAACAATTATAAAAAACTGAAGAGGTCAAAATGTAAAATTCACAGTTTTTTTTTTTTTAAATATCCCATTAGCAACCCAATCAACTGACTAGGCTGTGATGTGATGGCTTTAGGACCATTTAAGATAATTAAATAAAATAAGGCCTACAATATGGGAAAATGGTCCTTAGTAACCTAATCAACAACCATGTCCTAATCAGAGATGTGATAACTCTAGGGCCATTTAAGAAAATTAAAAAAAATAGGACCTCCAAATTGGAAATAACCCTCAGCAACCCAATCAACAAAGGCTGTAATGTGATGGCTCTAGTGCCATTTAAGATAATTAAAAAAAATTAGGACCTATAATATGGGAAATAGCCTCTAACAACCCTATCAACACCTATGTGTTGTATGTGTTGATTAGGCTATGATGTGATGGCTCTAGGGCCATTTAAGATAATTACAAAAAAATAGGACCTACAATATGGAAAATAACCCTTAAACTTATGCCATACTAGAGATAACATAATTAATAGCAAAATATTGTTGAATCGGATATATATAATGAAGCCATTTATTTAAATAACATTGAATCTTCCCACATCCCTAAGTGCCACTTGATGGAGATTCAATGGCTACAATCTCTTCCTCTTAATGACTTCCGATGACAAATATATATATATATACTGCTTTGTAACAAATTAAAAACTTTTGCCCTATTTAAAATTTTTATCAATATTAATGTGAATATTGAGGAAGATTTTTTTATAATATAATTATCCATATTTTCAACTATTATCCATATTTTCAACGCTTGTTGAAAATTCACTAATCAAACTTACAGCTTAGATAAAAATAAATAAAATTTCGAGTTAGAAGACATCCAAATTCTACCAACCAAATAATATCTTCAATAAAACAATGTTTTTAAATTAAATATGTTTGTTCAACACCACCGTTGCAAAATGTGATCACATAATCATTCTTACTTTCTCATTTTTGATTTCAGGAAAACGAGACCAAAAATGACAATGTCATGCTTTCTCAAGATATTGTTGCTTGCACTCTTTGAGTACTAATTTCTATCCCAATTTCATATTTTATTAAGTTTTCCAACAATTAGAACATCTTCAACATGTATGTATAAATTAGTTAATTAGTTTTCATATATATATAGCAAAACTGCACAAATGATAAGTGATCAACTTCAAATGCAGACCAGTGCTTAATCAAAACTTCTTTTACATGGGAACTAAGGCCACTTCTGCAAACTTCGCTGCCGCTCTCTACAATGTGCTTCCGGCAATGGCTTTCACCCTCGCTGTTATTCTTAGGTATATATATATGTATGTATATTTACATTTATAAATTTATATATACAATTCTAAGTAAAATTAAAGGATTATGAATTTTATTTAATGTTACCGTTGGATATATACTTCCAATTCAATATCTAAGAATTTATGTTAATGAAAAAATTAATTACAAGGACAAAGAAATTATCGGATTAGATAATTTATAATTATGGAAATAAAATAACTTAGGTGAAATATTATACGTGCAGTTATGTGTAGTTACCACTTATTGCTTTGCCAATAGGTTATTCTGAACGACACAAATCTTACTTAATTATTTATGGAGCTTCACCGAATTCCACGTCATAAATTATTATTTTTATGAGTCACTTATATATATATATATAATATTTATTCTGCTAACATTTATTTAATTAGGATGGAGAAGATCAATATCAAAACTAAGCATAGTCAAGCAAAGATCATCGGTACATTGGTGACAGTCATCGGTGCATTAGTTATGATACTATACAAAGGTAACATTGTTGACTTCCCATGGACAAGAGGCGAGCACAACCATAACACAGCCACCACTTCCGAGGAGGACATTACCGGAAACAGTAGTCATTTGTTAACAGGCACTTTCATGATACTTTGCAGTGGTTTAAGTTGGTGTAGTTTTCTTATTTTACAGGTAATTGATTTAAAATTGTAATATATTTCTAGAATATTATTATAAGTAATTAATTAGTAGACAATTTGGTAGAAGTGTTTTAAATTGAATAATTAATTAATAGGGAAAATATATGATGACTTAACTGCATGCAGGCTCATACATTGAAGTCATACCCAGCAGAGCTTTCATTGACAAGCTTGATATGCTTCTTTGGTATGTTGGAAAGTGGAGCAGTTGCCTTAGTCATGCAGAGGGGTACTACGCCATGGGCACTGGCTTGGGACACTAGGCTCTTCACTCCTGTTTACACTGTAAGAGCATGCTCAATATAACAATTTATACATCTATCTACATAGTTTTCATCATATGGTATAAATCATTTCAAACTACCAATGGCCTTTTGACAATGGGTCCTATGCAGATAGTATTTTTTTTGGTAAAATTCTGAAAATGAACCCAAAACCATTTAAATTAAAGGCACAGATGAATTGAGGTATTAACTTTATATTTATGTATGTTTTCAGTCTTTTTAAATAGGAGTGTTTGGTATCTATTTCTCAAATATATATATATATATTCAAACTAACCATATATATCATTTAGAGAAGGGGAGCATACTTTTTTAAGTTTTGAATTTAAGAAAAAATCGAAAGCTTTTTTTCATACCAAATTTTGTTTATTAATATATGTAGAGCATAAGTGATCTAGGGATACCCTTAGATTTTGAACTTGTGGATGCCCCAAGATTCGTTGGACCAATATTTGATGCCCTTCTTTACCAGTTTTTGTTCCATGCATCTGTTTTAAGGGTAGTGGAGCTTTTTTAACTAAATCCCAATCGTATTGATCTTTTCCAACAGCACCTCTATCATACTTTTTATCATATGTACTGATTGTGGAAGTCTGCACATGTTATCTAATATACATCTAAATGATTTTGGACATGTTTCATGAATAAGCACTTATTTTAGGAAAACATTGATTCGAAAATACTTATCCCACTAATCCCACTAATTAAAGTTCTTTTTGCTTCCAAATAATATTTGTCAACTGCTCAACGCATGTGGTATTTGTAATATTGCCTTAAAAACTAGTTCAAATGATTTGATTGCAATATGTCTATAGGAATAAGCATGATTTAGTTGGTAATAAGGACAAATAGTTTTAATGCTTAAGTGAAAAGCGCATTATTGATCATGTGTCATGCATAAAAAATTTATTTTAATTTGCAACACTTATATATATGTAGCTCTCACATGGCAATATATATTTTCATGTATTTCTTATTTTAAATTGTTTAATATTGGCCTTGAAATAACTGGCTATATATGTCAGCTACCATAAATAATTTTTTTTTAATTTTAGGTATACAAAATTTGAAAATCTTTTATTCTTATTTTCATAAATTTACAAAAATAAATTTAATTTTTATAATAATAACATTTGTAAGGTTTTCTAAAATTTTTAAAAATTGATATATAATATTTAAAATTATTAAAGTTTTCTTATTTTCTAAAATTTTTGAAACTTCTAAATATTTTTAATATAGCTAGTACAATTGTCACCATTTTTGTTTTTTATATATATCAATAATAATAAAAATGATATATATATAAAACAATTGAAACATTATGTAGAAATTAGATATTAAAAAAAGAAAATTAATTCAATTCCTGCATGCAGGGAGTGATGTGCTCTGGAGTGGCATATTATTTACAAAGTATAGTGATGAGGGAGAGAGGACCTGTCTTTGTCACCACTTTTGGTCCTCTCTGCATGATCCTTGTGGCTATCTTGGGCTCCATCATCTTAGCAGAAACTATTACTGTTGGAAGGTATTATTATTATTATTATTATTATTATTATTATTATTATTATTAAATTTCAAGGAACTCACATATCTCATTCCTAAATTTGTTTAGGTGATTTTTCTTCATAAATTATCACTACTCCACTTCTTATTAGAATAAGGGGCTTGAGCTCCCATTAGATTTGCTTATCCATATTTAATTTTAAATATGCCACAACTTTAATTTCTTTAAATGCAAAAATTTTATTCTATTACACCAAAAACAATTTTGTAGTTGAATTTTAATATTAGCTATTAGCTTATTGTTATAAAATTTCAAAAATAATGCAAATAACTTTATTCACATTATATATATATTAGCTTTATAACAACAAGTTAACTATTTATGGTAACTTTTAAAAAAGAGCAACTTTTTTTATGAATTTTACTATAATAAAATTTGATTTTTTTTTGTTTAGTTAATAAGAATAAGCAACATTAGTTTGCAAGAATTACATATTGTTTAAAGAACTTGAGTTTTACTCTCCTGAAATATATATATATATATATATAAAGAAATTAAGTTTTTTTTTAATCTTGGAATTGTAGGGTAATTGGTGCTGTTATTATTGTGATGGGTCTCTATTTACTTATATGGGGCAAGAGCAAAGATAACGTGGAGCAACCCATGGAGATCACCGATAAGAGGGAAGGCACCATAGAGCTTGAAAAGAAAGTAAATGAAGGTGGCAAAGCTAATGACATGGAAAATGTCACAGTTGTGGAGATCCCAACTTCAAAATTTTAATTACTATTTGTGGTTATAATATTTATGCACCATCAAACAATGTGATCCATTATTAGCTTCTTATGTATCATTAAGGTTAAATATGATCCATTGTCTTAGTGTATAAATATGTATATATTAAGGCTCACAAACTATATGAATATATAGCTTATAGAGTGGGCAATGCCTAATTATATTTTGATTAATTATTATAATGTACGTGTTGTCCATTTGTGTGTGCTTAACTAAATCGATTAAAAAATAATGGAAACATTAAGAGAGAGCAACTGGAAAATAATTAAGAGCACGTCAAGATTAAATTTACATGAAAAGTGTAAAACAAAGCTTACGGGAAAATATTTTATTTATGATAGAAAATTACATGTTAAACTGAATATGGTATTAATTGTTTTCAAAAAAATTTTATTTTACTTTTTACACAATTTACATAACTTCAAATTTTAAAGCTCCAAAGTACAATATACATATAAAATTTTTATTTTGTCTATTTTTTTATTTATAGTTAATTTATTATATATGATTCTTGCCAAGAACAGACTACTTATATAATAGAATGTTACCACTAAAAAAATATTTTGCTTGTATATTTTTTTATTATATAAAGAGTATTATGAATTTATTCGAAAATTGGATTAAACTATTGTTGGAAACCACAGCTTAAAACATATAAATTTTTTTAAAATACTTTCAATAAAATATTATCAATATATACATTCTTTCACAACAAGAAAAAAGACTACTGTTACGGACCTTATTTTAGTTTCAACACTTCTATAGCTGCTGATATTCAATTACCCATTAATTCTTTGGTCACTATATTGTTTAATTTTTAAACAAATGTATATTTTTGCCGCTATTCATCTGTGTATTGGTGTGTCTTTGTGTTTTTAATTTTATTTGGCATGTAGAATTCATGGATCCACTAGATTGTATGCTTGTATTTGTAGTGGTATTTTGTACTCTTTGCATTTCTATATTCTAGTGCATGGGAATATGGATTTATGCTAAAATTCTATTTCTGGTTTGAATTGTCTCAATTTATTTATGAGTTGTTATCAGGTTTTGTTGAGCCTTACGTTAACTTAGGTGTTGAGTGCTGTGTGACCTTCCCCTAGTTATTGCGGCGGTTCACACGTGCTCGGGTAGAGTCGGGGCGTAACATATGCGATCTTTTAAATCTTTTCCAAACCCAAGGTTAAAGTTGCATAAATATAAAATATAAATTGAATTATCCAAACTCCATTTCATTTATGGGTTTTCAACATTAATATTTGATAAAAACACAATAAAAATTTATTTGAAAACTAAACTGTCAAATTTTTTATTTCATTTATTTCTTTTTTCTACATTAACATTATATCACATACTGTATTAATGATATTTTGGTTTATTAATATAGTATCTTTTATATAAAATATGTGTCTTTACCCCGAAAAATAAGTTTATGCAGAATAAATCCCCAAAAGTATTTAGATATTGACTCTCTATTTACTCGAATTTTGATGTGACTGATCTATTTTGTAAAAAACATAGTAATAAAAAAAATCCAACCATATGATCTGCAGCTGACACACTCTCACACGCATCTCTAGTGAAAAGGTTTAATTATTCAAATATATGTCAACGGCTTTGGGGTCAATTGGCATTTGGGTTCCCAGTGAGAACGCTTCGCAAGTGGTGAGAGTTCGAATCCTCGGGGTGAGGGTACATGTCTGAGAATTGTGAGCACGAACTGTGGCTAATACTAGCGCCCATGTGTGCGCGGCCCCACAGGCCGCAGTCGAGGCATGCGCACGCCCCTGTCTTATTTAAACGGGCCAATTAGATGTTTCGTTTTTCTTGACAAAAAAAAAAAAAAAAACATATGCATCAATGTGACTTAGCTTCCAAGTCTCTTTATATATCAAAAGAGTAGCATATTTTCACTAATAATATGTATATCCTATTTGTTTTATTTTTTTTCTTTTTGTGAAAGGAATACTAGAAAAGATGGTCAAAAAGCTAGATCAAGGAAAATAGCTTTTATATCTTATAAATATCTGTGATTTTATTAACATTGAGTTATATATTATTTGTGTGTATACACATATAATCTTTTTGTTTTGTATGGATGTTATCTTTGTTATTATTTTCATAATTAATTAAATAAATTTAAAACTTTTGTATCAAATTTTAATTTTACTTTCACTATGTAACGTTGATAAAAGCATTTACCTATGAAATATTATTAGGTTTGCCTTTTTCATTTGCTTTGATAAAAATGATACCAAAGACGCTCTAAAGGATTAGATGCCAATCTTGTACGATTCTTTTTCCTTTGTGTTTTTTCAAAGGAATAAGCTATACTTGGAATCTAGTCTCTTTTTAATGAAATTTGTGAATCTTTCAACTTTTGCAAACCTTTTTAATATGGCGTTAAAGCTAAGTTTTAAAAAAGCGTAGCAAGGTCAATTTTATTTATAAGAATCAATAGCATGTTGTAAAGGAATATTACCACAGTTACAGGGGGTCGGGGGACAAGAAGAATGAAGAGAAGAGGGACTAACCTCAAGTTCTCTCCTCAGGGACCTCCGAGTTCTTCGGACTCTCCTGTGTAATCAGAGTAGCAGAGATATTTCAGAAGTGAGATTAAGAGGCCAATACCTAGGAATAACAAAAAATTGAACCAACATGTGGTTTCTGAATTGATCCGCCTCAAATGGAGAGGTGTTTTTTTTTTTTTGTCAAAAGGCAGGAGAACGGATCGGGATAGTTCCGGTTTTACCTTGCCCTGCCCCGCTGTGCCATGTTAAAAAATTTACATATATACCCCTCTATATTAATGTATATATACATATATATTTAAAAATTTTCAATTTATAAATACTTTGAGGTGAATAATGGTGCTGTTGTGTTGTTCTATAAATTGTACAATTTTGTATTTAATATAGTATCACATATTTTGTAATTATTAATGTAAATGAAGTGACAATAGTGAAATTTTTTATTTTTTTACGGTAACTATAGTAAAAAAGGGTCGGGGCAGAGTAGGGTGGGGTAAGTGCTAAAATGCGAGGAGCAGTTATGGTGTTAAAATATTAAAAAAAAAAATGGGGTGGGATGGGGTGTGGGATAAGACATGTTGTTGACGGGCCCTCCCGGGCCCCGGCTGGCCCCGCCCTACCCCATTGCCATCTCTATACTTATCCCTGTTATGCCAAATTGGGATATATATGTCCATCCTCATCGAAATGGAAAGCTATGTAAATCCATGCCATACTAGATGGGTTAAATATTTGATCGAATTGTAGTTTTTATTTATATATTTACAAAATATTCAATGAAAAATATTCATTTCAATTTAGTAAAATTAATATCTAAGCAGAATTAAACATATATTTGCCATGCATGGCAGGTGCAACAAAAGAAAAGTTGCATAAAAAATATATTTGTTTTTAAATGTGGTAAAATAAATGAAGTATATATTGTATCAAATAATTTTAGAATGAAAACTCTACAAGTGGAAAATCATTAAAAAAAACAGATTTAATAAACATTTAGTAGAAATTTTACATAAAAATATATTTTAGTTCTTTGATCTGAACAAAGCAATATGAAAGTAAAGGAAATATTCATGTAATTAAATGAGTTGGGATATATTGTTATTATTATCGGATTGCATCATATGATTCGTAATGAGAATAAATATCAACAATTGATATGATTACAGTTGGGATACCTATAGATCTGAACATGATCACATACCTCAAGCCATAACATATTAAATAGGAGCTGAAGAGACTGAGATCTGCACCTCCCAACAGCCTGTACTTGAAGAAACCAAAAGCTTTTTTAATCTATCCCGTTTTCTTCGTCGATAGAGCTAGATACTTTCAAGAACGATAGATTGACGACCCATGCTACTGGTCTATATATAATTCTTTCCATTACAGAATTAACTCCACTTTAAATTTCAAAGTATATAATTATCCAAAATACAACATTAGATTAGAATAGGATTAAAATGGTAATGTTATAGACTACTAGGATTATTTAAATCTACTTAATTTTAAATTATCATGAAGATAATATTAATCCGTATTAGATTTAAACTAACATATGTTTGATGGATATTTATTTAAATGGGCCTATGTTTATAATATTTATAGATTAAGCAGTTCTTTTTGTTTTATGCTTATGAAAAGATAATCAACAATGTCATTATATATATATAAACACATGAGCTTTATAAACCTTCACGCGTCTCATTTTGCCATCCTAGCATGAACGCACCATCGCCCACAGGATCCGTCTCTCCAACATCACCAACCACATCAATCACCACCAATCTCCAACATCTCCAACATTATTCTAAGGGACCGTTTGGTTCGCGGTAATGTGAAAACGTTACTTGGAATCTGGCGGTAAGACGAAAACATTACCATGTTTGGTTACTGTAGCAATGGTAATATAAATGGTAATGTGAGATTACCAATAGTCAAATATTACCAGATGAGGTGGTAATCCAGATTACCAGGTTGGTGGTAATCTGGAAATTTTATTTTTTCCAATTATACCCCCACTTATTTAATCTAATTCCATATTATAGTTATTATCAAAGTTTTGATCCATTTTTACTAAAATATTTATAACATAATTAATATATATATATATATATAATTTAATTATTTATTTATCTAAATAATTTAAATTAAAATTTTTAAAATTTTATAGGTAGAGTATTTGGGTAAATTTATTTAATATATAATGTAATTATATATATAATTAAAATCTATATATATATATATATATGTTTAATTATATATAATTTAATTATTTATTTATCTAAATACTTTAAATTAAAATTTTCAAAATTTTATATATAGGGGTGTTTAGGTAAATTTATTTAATATATAATTATTATAATTATATATATAATTATAATAATTATATATTAAATAAATTTACCTAAACACCCCTATATATAAAATTTTGAAAATTTTAATTTAAAGTATTTAGATAAATAAATAATTTAAAATATATATAATTAAACATATATATATATATATATATATATATATATATATATTATAAATTAATTATTTATTAATCTAAATATTTTAAATTAAAATTTTTAAAATTGTATATGTAGGGGTATTTAGGTAAATTTGACATATTACTGAGGTGATTACCATGACTAACCAAATATGGTAATGAAAGATTACTAGTAATATAAGTTCTCAACCAAACATAGTAATCTCACATTACCAGAACATTCCCGGCATATAACATTCCTGACCCTATTACCATGGTAATTGTCACAGCCCTAACCGATCAGCTTTGGCCGTGCGGCACCTGACATGCACCATAGCGACAGGTCAGCCTTTCCTTGCAAGAACAGTACGTTAATCCTGTTTGCATTACAAAGTATAGCGGAAATAAGAAGAAGCGAGCAAATCCGGAATACACGTCGGAACGAGAAACACGACACAAAGAAACCCATTTTGAGAGAGAAAAACATAAAACTCTCTTAGATTGAGAAATGTTTACAACCATGGCCAAAACCAACACCAAGTGGCCTTGTCTTCTCCCAAAGACACATTTGACCCTATTACAAGAGCTACCCCAAATCCAAGGTTGATTGAGCCCCATGCCCAATACCGGCCTGGCGTGAATACCCTGACTTCACTTAGCTTGCAGTGTCCTTTGACTCGACTGTAGCTTTAACCAGCCACCCTTGGTCACAGCGCGTAGCAGTACCGGTCACGCGCGGTAATACCGCGTGCCATCCTCGCCCCTGGCTCGGCAACGCTCCCGGCCACGTGCCTACTTGCATACGCCTGTGCAAAGCCTTGTCAGATCCGGAATCAGCTCTCGGTCAACCGGCCTGATCAAGTGTCCCGCCCCGCCTAGACTTGCTAGAGATCCAACACTCTACATGATGAAGTCCTGCGACACTTGACTCTTGGTAAAGGGGCGCGCCTGCCCCACTCGCTCACCGGCCACGCGCACGCCCACGGTCCAGCGCGCGCGCGCCTCACGGCCTCGGTCCATGATCATGCGGGGTATTTCACCCGCCCTTGGTCCGGACACAACATAAGCGCCGCGCCACCTGTGCGCGCTACCAAATCCACGCAGCTGTGCGCCCTCGTGGCTTGGTCTATGTGATACTGTATGCCCGCTGACCAAGTATAAGGTCATCAACCCTTACAGTAATCTCATTACCGTGGTAATATATCATTACCGCGAACCAAACGCCCCTTAAAAGCCTAGACCACCTTCTCTTTTCAATACATAATTTTTTACCTTCAAAACAAATAAATAATATAACATAATATAATGTTTAAGGCACTTGAGTTTTACTTTCTTGAAAATAAATAAATAAATATATATATATATAAAGAAATTAAGTTTTTTTTTTTTTTTATCTTTGAATGTTAAGGTGATTGGTGCTGTTATTATTGTAATGGGTCTCTATTTATTTATATGGGGTAAGAACAAATATAACACGGACCAACCCATAGAGATCATTGATAAGAGGGAAGACACCATAGAGCTTGAAACAAATGCAAATGAAGGTGGCAAAGCTAATGACATGGACAATATCACAGTTGTGGAGATCCCACCTTCAAAAATTTAATTACTATTTGTGGTTATAGAATCTCTGCACCACCAAACAATGTGATCCATTATTAGCTTCTTATGTATTATTAAGGCTAAATGTGATCCATTGTCATAGTGTATAAATATGTATATTAAGGTTTACAAACTACATGAATGTATAGCTTATAGAGTGGGCAATGCCTAATTATATTTTGATTAATTATTATAATGTATATTTTGTACATTTGTGTGTGTTCAACTAAATCGATTAAAAAAAATATGAAAACATTAAAAGAGAGCGACTGAAAAATAATTAAAAGCACATCAACATCAAATTTACATGAAGAATTTAAAACAAAGATTACTGGGAAATATTTTATTATTATAGAAAATTACAGTTAAATTGAATATGCTATTATACTGTTTTAAAGTTTTTTGTTTTACCTTTTACATTATTTATAGAACTTCAACTTTCAATGCTCCAAATTACAATATACATATAAAATTTTTATTTTGTTTATTTTTTTTAGTTAATTTATTATATATGATTGCTGCCAATAGCAGACTACTTAAATAATGGAATGTTATCATTACAAAAATCGTTTGCTTGTATATTTTTAATTCTATAATAAATATTATCAATTGATTTGAAAACTGGATTACACTATTGTTGGAAACCACAGCTTAAAATATATAATTTTTTTAAAAAACTTTCAATAAAAAATTACCAACATATACATGCTTCAAGAAAGAGGATTTATAGCAGTGGAAAAATCTGCCGCTATAGGCACCATTTTAGCCTTAATACCTCTATAGCGGCGGATATGCAATTAACCATTAAATCCTTCGTTGCTATATTTTTTTCAACAAATGTATATTTTTTCTGCTATCCAATCCATTAGAGCTAGATCTACAAAATAATCTATACCGGCGGAAAATTTTGCCGCTATAAATCTCATAGGGGTGAAACATTTCTACCGTTATAAATCCTATAGTAGTAGAACATATCCCTAGTTATAAATTTATGGTAAAATCCCTCATTTGGTCTCTTTATTATGGTCACCACACCCTTTTAGTCCATTTATTATAAAAGTAGCCAATTTCATCCCTCTAGTATTTGGATTGGGCAAATCGAGTCCTTCTGTTAACTATCGTCAACTGTGCAGTCTCATTATGATGACGTAGATTAAAATATAAGAAAAAATCATTATAATATTACACGTGCTCAATTTAGATAAAGATATGAAACATCCCGGATTCGAAACACAAAAATAAACCCTCTCCCCTTTTTTTCTCTCTTGCACTCATCCCGACCAACACCCACTTTTTCCAACCAACGCCCACCTTTTCCTTTGCTCTTTCCTTGATTCTAACCATCCCAAACTCTTTATAAACTCCAATTTGGCATGAAACCTAGTCTTGTTGATTGTCTGAAGAATGCTAAGAGCCCAAACAAACATGCTCGATTCATGAGGCATCCCCATTTCGTCAACCTTCTTAGCTAGCGCCTTCAAATCATCAGGCTTTAGTAAAATGAGTTTTGGTTGTCTATGCACAATCAAAGTGATTCTATTATCAGGAATGCCAAATTCTCACAACAATATGGCAGCACCCTCTCTTCTAAACTATAACTAAGAATCCATAGTTTTGGCTTGAATAATGTCATCGCATTCTCAACAAAACAAAATAAGTCTCTCCAGAATAGTATATGCAGCTGTAAACTGTTTTCAAGACTCTGGTGAGGGATAATGGTATTAAAAAGAACCAGTTGCTTGAGATTGGATCCAGAGAATTTGAGACCTTGAAAAGCTTCAAACTTTGGCCTCAGTGTCTTTTCAACATCACACAAAAGCCACTTTGGATGCCAAGAAACAAGCTTTTTGATTTGAGAGTCATCAAAACCATAACTTCTCAAGAAATTCAACATGGATTCAGGGTTTGTAGGGAATCTAAGTGGCTAGAGATGCTTGGAAGCAATAGTTGCTTTCTTTGAGGACAATCCAAGCGAGGTCATCAAGTATTCCATAGCAGGAAGAGATTTTAGGGTTTGTCTATGAGTTGTGGAGGTAGATAAGCTAATGCAACATCTAAAGATATGATTTTGGGAACAAGAATAGTAGAGATTGAACCTACAGATCTTCTTGAGCAGCTGAGCGTTGGTCGGAAAAGGTGGGCGTTCGCGGGAGAGAAGAAGAGGGGTTAGGGTTTACTTTTGGGTTTTGGATTAGGGATGTTTCATACCCGGATCCAAATTGCCCACGTGTAAAATTATAATGGTTTTTTTATATTTTAATCCATGTCATCATAATGAGATGGCGCAGTTGACGAAAGTTTAATGGAGGCACTATTTTTGCCCAATCCAAATAATAGAGGGATGAAATTAGTTACTTTTATACTAAAGGGACTAAAGTGCGTGGTGACCATAATAGAGGGACCAATTGAGGGATTTTACCATTTCTTTTAGTTTGCTATAGCGGTGGAACAATTTGCCGCTATAAACCTTGCAATTCACCCAAAGTATTAAATCTTATGAATTAAGAAGATGCTTTAATAATTAATCAAATATGTTTATAATATAAAGAAACAAATATATATATGAGACAACATCAAAGACTACATTAATATTTTAATTTATTAATGTCACACTATAACAGTTACAAAAATGATAAGGTAAAGAACAACCAAAGAACAACTAAATATAGGACTAAAGCTTTTAAAACAATGACTAAATGGTTAAATGTATATCCCATTGTAGACATGTACCACTAAATATGACAAATTTGCCATACTATGAGGGATCATATTACTGTTTTCAAGACAACACTTAAGAAGAAAATAAATCATTTTCTTATTAAGTAATATAATCAATAGGTACTTCCTAGTAGTCAACTGTAATCACATAATCTTCTATGGCATGATTTGAGGATTAATCAATCACACATTCTTTGGTATGATTGAGAATCAATCAATTATAAATTTTTGGTATGATTTGAGGATCAATCAATTATACATTTTTGGTATGATTTGAGAATCAATCAATCATACATTCTTTGGTATGATTTGAGGATCAATCAATTATATAAAGATAGCAATTGTAATATTTCCATTTATTTAGTTTCCTATTGTAAATACTTGATTCTTGTATAAATATGTATATGATTGTATTATCAAATGATCAATGAAAAATATTTCTCTACCTTTGTTTTTCATGGTATCAAGAGCTTCTTAATTTTTTTCCCGATCCTTTATAATCCCACCGTTTCCATAACAACAAAGTTGCCTCTACACAATCGTTTTCAAACACCATGTCCCCAAACACTCCAGAAACAATCTACACCCCAACCATACCAATTCACAAAATCACTTCCTTCATTACTATTACCTTAGACCCTACAAATTACCTGACATGGCGAAATTAAGTCGAATCTATACTCCTTGACTGTGATCTTACTGGACACATCGATGGATCCTCCTCGACACCGGATCTGTCAACACCTGAGTTTCTTCAATGGCAACGACATGATCGTCTTGTTTATAGTTGCATTACTGCAACTTTGTCTTCAAGCATCGCCTCTTTAGCCCTTGGATGTTCCTCTGCTCGAGCACTTTGGGTTAAACTTGAGCAACACTTCCATCAACAATCTACTGCTCGCCGTTCTTTGCTTCATCGCCGCCTTCACACAACAACCAAAGGCAATCACTCTATTACAGATTACCTTGCTGGAATCTCAGCAATTGCTGAAGAATTAACCGCTATTGGAGATCACATTGACGATGAAGATCTTGTTCTATTCACAATCAATGGCTTACCATCAGACTTTGAAGCGTTCATCACTGCCATTGAGAATTTGCCTTCTTCACCTTCCTTCGCTGATCTACGTGCCAAGCTACTGGTTCATGAGCAACGTCTTCTTGTCTTCCACGGGCCCCGCCAACTTCACCTGAAGTCGCTCTTACAATTCATACTCAATGCGGTGGAAATTATATGAGAACTAGGCGAGGACGTCATGCTTCCCAATCCTCTCCAGGTAATATGTCTTTTGGTTCCTTAAATTTGCAAAACCAGGTTGTACCCGCTAGTTGGGATCAGCCCAGGCCCAATCACTTCAGTTCACAAAACTTTGTGCCTACAACCCACAATCCTGCCTCACATTACCAACCACCCATTTTCAATAGCCCTTATGCCTACAACTCATCTCAATTCAATACCCATAGAGCTTCGCCACAATGTCAAATTTGCAAAAAAAAGGGGGACATATTGCTGCAACTTGTCGTTATTGATACACTGAATCCCGTGATAACTCCAAAAAACCAAAACTCCACTTACCCCGAAAAGGCATTTTCTGCCCTCAACATTACTTCCAACACCCATACCTCTGCTTTCACTCCTAATCCACTACCAGAATGGCCCCCTAACACTGGTGCTACATCTCACATGACGCCTGATCCGCAATTAGTAGAATCCGTCGCCTCGTATCAAGGCTTTACTCAAGTGACTGTCGGTAATGGTAATACTCTTCCCATTTTTTCTATTGGCAACTTAACATTCTCCACACACATTCGACCCCTCCACTTAAAAGATGTTTTAATTGTGTCTCACCTCACTGCCAATCTTTTATCTGTTGCCAAGTTTGTTAAAGATAACTCATGTCTTATTGAATTTCACCCCTTTGGTTATGTTGTGAAGGACCTTAGACCAGGATACCGCTTCTTACAGGCAACATCCACAATAATCTCTATCCTATGCAAATTTCTTCCACATTTCGGAACCTAGCTGCCTTTGCTGCTAGTCATACCCCTATCAATTTGTGGCATCAACGACTTGCCCACCCATGTCAAGCCATCATGTCTCGCTTTCCTGGTAGTTTATTTTCCAAATCTAATGTAATAAAATCGTGTTCTTCCTGTTTTCAAGGTAAAAGCACTCGTCTCCCATTTACTTTATCTACTCGAACTACCAATGTACCTTTACGTCTTATACATTGTGATATCTGGGGTCCTTCCCCATCACTTTCTCTTTCTGGCTATAGATATTTCATTGTTTTTATTGATGATTATAGTCGCTACACTTGGATCTTTCCCCTTACTCACAAGTCCCAAGCAATTGCTCACTTCCACCAATTTAAAACTACATCTGAAAACCTCTTCTTCACCACAATCAAGTTCTTCCAGTGTGATGGTGGCCCTGAACATACAAAAGGTCCCTTTGCCCATTACCTCACCTCCCATGGTATTTCCTATCAAATCTCATGTCTTTATACTCCTCAACAAAATGGGCTTGCTCAAAGGAAAATTCGACACATCACTGAAACCGGTCTCACTCACCTTATCCATGCTTTCTTCCAAAATCTTTTTGGTTTGAGGCATTTTCTACTGCTGTCTATCTTATCAATCTTCTTCCCATTGTTCACAACAAATCTCCACATGAACTTCTCCATACCACAAAACCTGATCTTTCACACTTACGAGTTTTTAGGTGCACTTGCTTCCCTTTTCTAGGTTCCACTCGAACTGATAAGCTTACACCCAAATCCACCCTGTGTTTTTCTTGGATATTCTACTTTATACAAGGGTTATCGTTATTTTGATCCTCTAACTTCTAAAATATATATATCTCGACATCTTAGATTTGTTGAAATAGACTTCTTATATAACAAATCACCTTCGCCAACCTCCTCTTTTCCCTCGCCATCTCGAGTTACCCTTTCTCTTTCTCTTCCACCTATACCTTCTCCTACACCTCTAACTCAACAAATCCCTTCACCATCCCCTTCTCCATCCTCTTTACTTGCACCCTCTCGACCACCATCACAACATCCGATGACTACCAGAAACCGTGATGGTACTCGCATCCTTCAAAATTTCCCTGACTATGTCACTTATAACACCATTACTACGTCTTCTAATCTTGACCCCACATCTTTTACCCAAGCTAATAAATATCCCCACTGGAGACAAGGCATGCTTGATGAATTTCAAGCTCTTCATCGTAACCAAACTTGGTTTCTTGTCTCTCCTCCACCAAATGATAATATTGTCGGATGCAAATGGGTTTTTAAAACCAAACGAAAACCTGATGGAACCCTTGATCGCTACAAGGCTCGCCTTGTTTTTAAAGGATACCATCAATCTCCTGGAATTGACTATACCGACACATTTAGCCCTGTCATCAAACCCACTACTATTCGTATCATCCTTACAATTGCCTTAACTCAAAATTGGCCGATTCATCAACTTGATGTCAATAATGCCTTTCTTCGTGGCACTCTTTCTGAACCAGTCTTCATGTCCCAACCCCCAGGCTTTGCAGACCCTCATCACCCTCACTACGTATGTCATCTTCACAAAGCTCTTTATGGTCTCAAACAAGCACCTCGTGCTTGGTTTCATCGGCTTAGCCAGAAACTTCTTGACCTTAACTTCATCTCCTCTAAAGCCGATATATCCCTCTTTATTCATTCTACACTAGCTCATACTACCTTTGTTTTGGTTTATGTGGATGATATCCTAGTGACGGGTTCCTCCCCAACCTTTCTCACTTCTCTTATACAAAACCTTCACACCACCTTTACCATTAAAGACCTCGGTCACATTCATTATTTTCTTGGCATTGAGGCCCAATTCACGTCAACTGGTCTTCTCCTCACTCAAACCAAATATACAAAAGATATTCTGCATCGCTCTCAACTTCATAACTCTAAACCTGTTTCAACACCCATCACCCCGACATTACCTTTATCAAAAAACCATGGAACCCCTTTGTCTGACCCATCCGAGTACCGTAGTACAGTTCGTGGTCTTCAATACCTTTGCCTCACTCGTCCTGACATCCAATTTGCTGTTAATAAAGTATCTCAATTTCTTCATTGCCCTACCGACATTCACTGGGCGCAGTCAAACGGATTTTACATTACTTGCGTTCTACACCCTCTCATGGAATTCACCTCACTAAAGCCACCTCACTCAACTCTCTTACCATAAATGCCTACTCCGTTGCTGATTTGGCTGGTTGTCCTGATGATCGACGCTCTACCTCTGGTTATTGCATCGTTTTGGGTCCAAATATTATATCTTGGAGTGCGAACAAGCAACCCATAGTTGCTCGATCTAGTACTGAAGCTGAATACAGAAGCATTGCACTTGCTGCTGCTAAACTTTGTTGGATTCGATCATTACTCACTGAAATTGATCTTTCTCATTTCACTCCTATTCTTTTGTGTGATAATCTTGGAGCCACTTTTCTTTCTGCAAACCCTGTTTCACATGCTCGAACTAAACACATCGAGATTGACATCCACTTTGTTCGAGATCTTATTGCCAAGAAGACTCTCATTATTCGACACATACCTGGCTCATCTCAAATTGCTGATGTTCTCACAAAGCCGTTATCTATCACGGCTTTTCATCGACTTCGAGGCAAGCTCACGGTCTATTACTCATGAGCTTGAGGGGGGATGTAATCACATAATCTTCTATGGCATGATTTGAGGATTAATCAATCACACATTCTTTGCTATGATTGAGAATCAATCAATTATACATTCTTGGTATGATTTGAGGATCAATCAATTATACATTTTTGGTATGATTTGAGAATCAATCAATCATACATTCTTTGGTATGATTTGAGGATCAATCAATTATATAAAGATAGCAATTGTAATATTTCATTCATTTAGTTTCCTATTGTAAATACTTGATTCTTGTATAAATATGTATATGATTGTATTATCAAATGATCAATGAAAAATATTTCTCTACCTTTGTTTTTCATCAACCTTACTGAGTAATATAATCATTTTCATATAGTTCATGACAAATCCAAAAGATGTCAAGAGGATTCAGAGAAGAGTTTTAAAGTCTTCTAGCGCAAACAACAATAATCTTATCAGATTCCAATCCCCACCTTCATTAGAAGATATTTTGAGAAAAGGGTATGACCATGGGCCAACAACAAAGGCAGTTATCCCAAAAGACCAAATGTTTGCACTTCGGAAAATTTAATTTTATACTTGTTTCAGTGAGAGGAAATACTTGTTTAAAATTCCCTTATTTGTAATTAGCTGAATTGAGCAAGCAAAGAAAATTAGGAGACTAAGTTGAAGTCATATCCACAAATTTTCTCTAGCACCTCTTCTGCCATCCTATAGAGAGAATTAGGCTCTCAACTTCATAATATAATCAATGCATGGGACACACAAATATGGCTCAACATAAATAAATTCTAAGTAGAAATGAAAATTGTAATATACTAGCAAGGTTGTCCAACGAAGGTATTGTTCGTGCATTGTCGATCCCTCGAGCATCAAGGGAAGCAGAAATTAAAGATTTCCAAAAATTATCCCACAACATGAATTAGCTAATATGTTGCCAACCTACGCATGAAAATGAAATCAAGAGTGATTAGCACTTCATCATGAGAAATAGGAAAATTAACAGGCAACATGTTGAAATGCAAAATTTAATGCTTCAAATTCAAAACAAACTAGTAAAAGCACCAGCATCAACAACAATGCCTTTCAGAAGTATATAGATGAACCTGGAAACACCAAGCTGATAAACATCATGAACCTCAACAAACCTTCCTTTTTAAGATGACAAAAATCCTCAACAAATTCAATGGTTATTTTCGCTGAAAAACATCTCAAATAACCCAATAAAATTACACAAATCAAGGCAAAAAAAAAAAAAAGAAAAGCTAGATGTTTCTAAATAACTCTATGACTAAAAATCACACACACCTGCAGCCAGTAAGAGACTGACTGAAAGACCATGAACCAAGAAACTCACAAGGGAAAAAAAAAATGAAATTGGATTCTTGCAAAAAGCGACAAAGTTAAGATTTTAATTTTAAAAATTTACATTACAACAAATATAATAAATAATTTATTTATAAACCCTATTTCCATTTTTTTACTTTTAACAAAGACAAAAAAAAAATCATAATTTAGCACTTTCCTCAACCAAACACATCGAAATAAAGACTTCCAAATGAAAATTTCACTTTAATCGAAGTCACACTTCCAGACTTCCATCACTTCATTGGACCACTTCCGAGCAAAACACACCCTATATCTGTGAAATAAATATGAACAAATTAGTTTAAATTTGTGGAATATAAATAAAAACTTTTCTCCCAATGAAATTGATTACCAATAGAAACTATATGATCTTGATCATCTTCATCAGGATGAGATGATCCAACATCATTATTTTGTTGAGTGAGATATCCTAGGAGCCTATGGCATATATTTATAGTTACCAACACATAAACCAACCTACTCTAAGAAAGTTTTTATATTAAAAAATATACCTTTTTAGATATGGTAAATAATATAGCACCGGAGGAGGGACACTCGTGTCACTCAACCCTCGAGTCGCTACAAGGCTACCCAAAAACCTGGGGAGAGTAACTCTAAATAGAGATCACAAATTCAAACATACATAACATAGCTTAACAATTAGCACAGAGAAAGCTATCACACGGAAACCTGAATACAGGGTTCATAGGAACATGCTTGTTATAAATATAACAAGATTTCCAAGAAAGTAGACAAGCAAACAAGCTATGCGTTAAGAGTATCAATTACACTAGTGGATTCCTGTTTCTATACAATGCAGCAAGTTCAAGGAGAAACATACATTAAACAAGAATTAAGAGAGATGGATATTATAAGGCTTAGCACTCCTGTCTGCATTACCACTACTATAAGTTACAACCATAAAAGAGAGGAAGAAGGTCATCTTTTTCGGAGTCTTCCTCCAAGCTATTCTCAATGCCATCTTTTTCATTAACATTGCCATGATGAACATCTCTTACATTTTCTTGAGAATTAGCTATCACATCCCTAAGATCATTATCACCTCCCTGCACACAAACATAATACATGCAAACATTTTAAAATTCAATTGTACACTATTAAAATGAAAATTTTGTATTAAAGCCTAAGATGCATATAGGTTTGGTACGAGTATTAAATAATATTAGTGATGACATAGTTAATTATAGGATTTTGTATATACTATAAACATAATAGTATTAAAGGAAAATGAATAAGATAACATAAGTGGAAAGAGAATGTGAGATAATAAATTAAAATAACATATAAATAATACATTACATTAACAACAATCTAAAAATCATATAAAGACAATAATTTAAAACATTAAATTATATTACTTGGAAAATGAACTAACATCTATTTAATAAATGAAATAATTTCATGACATCATTAAATATTTATTAAAATTAGTTTGTAAAAATAATTCAGTTTTTCGAGAACATAATGACCTACAAATCAAGTGCCATCTTTTCATGGAGACAGTGAACAGTGTTGTACTGGCCTTTGTCTATACTCTAGAAAACCTATTTCTTCTTCTTTTTTGTATATTTTATTTATCGGACTTTTTGACCAGAAGTCTAATAAAAAAGATTTATTCTTGAGTTAGGCTAAGGAGATTCTCAGTTGAATCTAAAGGACTGAGAAAAATTCTTGGAAAGTGCCCTGTTTTGTTTCAACTGGGCAGAAAAATGTATTTTCTGCTGAAAAAAAAAATTACACTGCAGCTGTTCCATTTGGTTTATTCATATGAAATAATATACCTTCTTTCAAATAAATAAAGAAATGAATATAAATTATAATAATATACCTGCATAACTCTCTCTTGAGATGTAGAAGTCATGAGCTTGATACTGTGGAAATCTTTTCAAGCAATTCACTATGAAGTTGTATGCATCCTCAGCTATACAAACAGTTTTTCTAAAATTAATCTCCATATACTGAACATGATTATCACACAATAAATAAATATATAAGAGTCCATCATCCAACTTGGCAAGATCAGAGGATGTGTTAGTGTAAGAGAATCCAACTCCAACTGGTGTAAGAGAATCCCTTTTAGAATCGTGTGAATCAATGCCAAATCATATGACTAGAGAATATCAATAATTCAGTTTTTTGGTTTTCTATTTGTTGGGAATTTGAAGTTAAAAGGAAAAAGGACAAATAGCCCTGCATGTCTAAGAAAATCATGATGTGCCAACATTCATGACTTGCATTTACAATTTAAGATCGGCAGCATATGTAAGAGCATTGCAACATATGAACTTTAGTTTTAGAAGGAACCATGTTCAACCTGTCCAGCGCTGAAATAATAGTTCTCTCCTGCTAATTTTGTTGGAGTGGATTGGTAAAAGTTGTAAACGGTCCAAGCCAATTGCAAGCGCAAAGGAGGACATTAAGTGCTTGCTAATACTGCACAGAATTATTCATCAGTCGTTGGTTCACTTTCCAACTAAAGCATCAATAAGAGGACTGCTGATGGGTTGTTGATAGAGAACTAATAAATCATATGTTATGACTACTGACAACAGATGATAAATGGTCTAACAATGTGCGCTTGTACAGAGTAATGTGACCGACATGTGGCACAAGTACTCAGAAAGGTAAACTGAAATAGTACACAAGTATCACTATCAAGGGACATGCGATTTGAGCTTGGTAAAGGGTCCTGGTAACACAGTGGTTGCACAATAAGCAGATAGATGATAAGTGACAATGAACTCAAGAATTTCATGCCAGTAATTCTTTAACTGCCAGTATGAGTATCAATTTGCAGGGTCATATGACCGCTTAATTACTTTCTAAGAATACTAAAAATCATGATCTATATCTAGACAATGTCTAAGGAAAAATTTATCAGGTCAAATATATAAAATTTATTCAGGAGAACATAAAAAATACTATTTGTCAAATTGGTTTATGAAATGTATTACACATACATCTAGAAAATCCTAGAATTACATGTTTACAAACTACCCCATTTGTTTAATATTTTTTGTTTTTATTTCTTAAAAAACTTATGTATGGAAGTGTAAATCACAATCCCTTGACAGAGTGGATATATATAGGAACCATTGAAAGTCAATAATTCCACCATTGTATCACCATCATCATACTTAATTCCACAACCAATGAACATCTATGGCAACAGTTACCATCACAACCAATGAATCAAAACCCTAATAATTGGTAACAAACCAAACCACAATTTCAAACGAAAGCACACAAAAATACTACATTTCCTGCAACTCATTAACAAATCAACACAAACTAATGTATCAAAACCTCAAATTTAAGATCACAATATCCACAACCAAACCTAGTCTAACATTGCAATTAAGTTTAAAAAGTTTTTGAAATAACAAAGAAGGAAGGCTTACCTTCCTCTCCCCGGCAAGATCTCGCTTCAGACTTGATCCTGTTGCAAATTAAGAAGATCGAGAGAAGAAGAAAAAAACAATGGCGATCAATTGGTGCACGAGGAGGGGACAAGCCGCCGAGATTCACCGCAGCCACCCCCGCTCAAGGGAAATCGAGACTAGGGCTTCTTCGATAGCAAAGAAGATGAAAAGTAGACGAACTGGGAAAAAATAAAATGAAAAAAAAAATCCTTCGATTAGACGAACTGCTCCCTCTCTCTCCCTCTCTTTTCCCATCTCAATGAGGGTCATATAGCTAGCTATTTACAAATCGGCCCCCAGAATTCACCATAATTCTTGCTCCTTATTTGATAGACTTTAGAAAAAAGATAAATAAACATTAGGGGCGTTTATGTAATGTATCATTTTAAAAGATTATTTTTTTAGCATTAAATAGGAAATTAAAATATTTATTTTATAAATATATTAATTTATTCTACCGACGGAATTCTGTCACTATAAACATCAAATTTCCGTCGGTACTCCTTTATGAAAATCTGTTGGTGAGTGGTCGGTAATACATTTATTTTTCGTCGGTAAAAGAAAAAAATTACTTACGGATGCAATTCTGTCGGTAACGATCCATCGGTAACCTAATTAATGGGTTTTTTATTAAAGTGAGTGTCATAGTTATCAAGATTTGACTTTTTAATTAATTAATTACATTTAACACATGCTTATTAAAGACGTAAAAAATTAATCATATATAGTACTAATTATTTTTATGATTTTATCACATCGACAAATAGAATATTAGGTTTGAATTCCATGATTAATATACAAGTAGCATGATTAATATACAAGTAGCATAGTAATCATTTGCTCGTCATTAGTATTTATTGAGTCTATTTTCACAAATCATTGATATCATTTTTAACAACTATTAAAAACAAATTGAGCATTGAACTCAAATTTTATTTATTTTTTTATTCATAATGAGTTTAAAAATAATTGTCAAAATTAATTTAGTATTTCCATATGTCATAAAATTTAATATTATTGTGGAAGTTACATTTATTTATTTATTTTAAATTTGCGAGTAGATTTTTAAGCATGAAGCACTCCAACAAAATGCACATTAGTAAAAAAAAAACCAATAATTTTCATGGCATAAAAGTTTATGTTAAGAGTATAGATTGGTCATAAAAGTTTATAGCTTTTGTGAGGAGTATTTATGTTTGTAGCAAATAGTTATAGTTCTTGCAATTTTATTTGCGCTAGTCACAAAAGCTTATAGTTTTTGCGACGATGGTATTTGGTTGTTGTAAAGGGCCATAGTTTTAACAACGAGTATCTATGTTGGTCACAAAAACTTATAGTTTTTCCGACGCCAGCATTTGGTTGTTGCAAAAACCCATAGTTTTAGCAACAACTTTATATGATGATCACAAAAGCTTGTAGTGTTCACAAGAATTTATAGTTTTTGCGACGACAACATTTGGTTCTCGCAAATGCTTATAGTTTTTGCAATGACAACATTTAGTTGTCGCAAAAGCTTATAGTTTTTGTGACGACCACATTTGGTTGTCGCAAAAGCTTATAGTTTTTGCTACAGATATTTGTGTTGGTCGCAAATAGTAATAGTTTTGCAATGGATGTTTGTGCTAGTCGCAAAAGTTTATAGTTGTTACGACGGAAATTTAAGTTGGTTGCAAAAAATTAATTATTTGCCACGACGATTGTTTAGCGTCGCAAAAACCTTGTTTTGGGACGCAATTGTAAGCCGTCGCAAAAACATTTGTTGCAAAAACATGTTTTTCTTGTAGTGATATCCTTTAATTTGATGCATGTGATGTACGGTATATGAGAATAAGACATAAGTTATGTAGTGGTCTATGACCTTGTTTTCATGTTAGTTTCCTTCTTGTTAGCATGCAGTTAAGACGTGGTTTCTATCTTGAATAAGTCCACGTATGTAACAAAGATGCTATAAATGAAATGCATGTCTCTTATTGTGTAGTTGCACTAAGAATATAACTCCTTTAAAAGTTCTAGTTCTTATATAAAGGACTTCAGATGATATGCTTTGATTGTGGTCTGTTTAGTCATGTTACGGATTTCCCAAGTTATACAAGGATGAAAGTCTTGAAAATTAGTGCATCTTACGAAATTGCTAATTTTCTGTTCCTATTTTCCTACATTACACTAGGTGAGTATTGAGGTGTCAATAAAATTGCACTTTGCTCTAGTTTGATAGGATATTACGTAAGTTAGTTTCAACATAATTTGTTATGTTTTGAGTCATGAAATTCTGTATCTTATGTAATGCTTTATTATTAAGAAATTAAGAAGCAGTTCATTCTATTAGTTCTATTCTTTGTGTGTCTTCATAAAATTCTGCTCTATTTTATTTCATGGTACCAAAACTTTGTACAAAGTTCTAATCCGTTTGATCCTTAAGGAAATTAGAACCCTGTAAAAGAAAACTACAACTCTACATGGAGGAAATAGTGCTAATACACAAAATGGTGTTGAGAAACTTGTAGGTACAAACTACAAGCATTGGAGAATGTGTTTGGAAGTTTTGTCGGTGTAAGCCCTAGACCCAATACATTGTATGAACTCTTATTATTTGAATAATAATTATGAGGCACCGTTTTATCTATTATTATTTATGTGCATAGTTAATAAGATAAAACATCCTTGAATATTGGTTCTGCTCAAGTTATCAAATGCGAGATTTGGATAGTAAAACTTGAAGCATAAACTAGAACAATATTATAAATGTCCCTAATCGATTATTTTCATGGGAATGAAAATAATTTAAAACTAGTATGCCCTCGTGAGATGGCCTTATTTATGGGTCATAGGAAACGAGATATCAATCAAAGGACATAGATACATGTTAGGGAACAGTGTACTTGGAACGATCCGTTCTTGAGAACACTACATGGTTGTAAAGTCATAAGTGTTTTTCTCAAGCAATTATTGTACTAAAATCTTTCGACCTAAAATCACTATGGAGCTCGGATGAATCCTTACATGCTTTGACTTACGCCTAACGTCATTCGTAATGGCAAGTATGGGTATGTTTGGGCATGTCACGGTTCATACTGGGAGACATGAGTGAAGTGAAGGGATTGTCCCTCTCTTTTGAAAGAATGAATATTACCAGCCACTTGATTAGTAAGACTGAGTAGTCCGTGGCTACGCCGAAAGAAAATGATAAATGGTATCATTTACTTGACTTAGTCAGTTCACTAAGAGATCAAGAAATTAATTAGCATTAAAATAAGGGTGAGTCCCTCCATGCCTTATGCTAATTAAGATATTCAGTGGCAAAGGATTGTATGAGGTTGCGATAGGTTCCGTTAACTCTCGAAATTGACCTTCATTTAATATTGGGTAATCATATTATCTTGCTAGAGAATAATTATGATTTGTGAGAGTTAAAATTTTTTAAGCTCATTGCCAATGTTAAGCGGACCTACGAGATCGTACACTAAGAATGCAGGGATCAAGGTTCAGTAATTGTTACTTATTGGACCACCTGTTTAGAGTTTTGGTGAAAATCCTAAATTAGGTGGAGCGAATAGATTATTCGGGTGTGGTCTTATTAAGTGTTGACCCAATCTAAACGATTTGGTTAATTAAAATGGTTTAATTAATCAAGTAAAGAAGAGATTCTTGATTTGATTAGGAGTGAAGGGTTTTTTTCGTAAATTAGGGTTTTGGGTTACAAATATAAATAGATAGTCTAACTCTAATATAAAAGAGAGAGACAGAGAGAAAAATAGAGAGATTGAGATATTGTCTCTTAAGAAACCCTAGTCGTCACCCACTCTTCTCCCTTAGTTGCCACCGGCTGATCCCACCACCGAAACCTGCCGTCGCCGTGGCTACAACTCCTTTTTGTATCTCGGGTGCTTGCTATTCAAACCAAGAAACAAGTGTTGTTTTCTTAAGGTACTAGCATACCTGCTTGATTCCCAGAGGTGTTCGTGTGTACATGATTGTAGAGGGGAGTCACGATTCGCAATCGCTTTCGATTTCGGGGAAGCAAGGGTACGTTCAGAATCTTCATCAAAAGAAAGGTATAACTTTTAATTATCTATTTGTTTTCTTATCCACAGTATTGGCATGTATTTTTTGCATGATAATTCTCTTTTACCGATGATAAGATTCCAACAAGTTTATCTTCAAATTCAAGACACGTGGAAAATGATTGTTGGTGCTGATACAAAGATTTCTGATGACACTCTCGATAATGTTGAACCACGAAGGAGGTGGAAAATTAAATGTGAAAAAGCTTTGTTTGCCTTAAGAACTTCGATCAGTAAATATTTTGCTAACGGTCATGGGTGCATTATATATATTTGTTGTAATATTTATTCAATTAACATTTATTTTATTAGGATGGAGAAAATCAACATCAATAGTAAGCATAATCAGGCAATTATCATCGATATATTGGTGACGGTCATGGGTGCATTAGTTTTGATACTCTACAAAGGTAACGTGGTCGACTTCTCGTGGACAAGAGGCCAACACAACCATAACCCAACCACCATCTCCGATGAGAGCATCACCGGAAATAGTAGTCATTATTTAGCAGGCACTTTCATGATACTTTGCAGTGGTTTTAGTTGGTGTGGTTTTCTTATTTTACTGGTAATTAATTAAAAGAATGAAATATATTTCTATAATATTATTATAAGTATTAGTAGACAATTTGGCCAAAGTGGTTTAAATTGATTAATTAACTCATAGGGACAATCTATGATGGTTTAATTGCATGCAGGCTCATACATTGAAGTCATACCCAGTAGAGATTTCATGGACAAGCTTGATATGCTTCCTTGGTATGTTGGAAAGTGGAGCAGTGACCTTAGTTATGCAAAGGGGTACTAAGCCATGGGCATTGGCTTGGGACCCTAGGCTCTTGACTCCTGTTTACACTGTAAGATCATGCTCAATCTAAGAATTTATACATCTATCTACATAGTTTTCATCATGTGTTATAAATTGTTTTAAACTACCAATGGCCTCTTGACATTGGGTCATTTTCACATAGTGTTTGTTTCTGTAAAATTCCGAGAGTGAACCCAAAATCACTTAAAGTAAAAGCATAGATGCATTGAGGTATAAACTCCATGTCTATACATGTTGTCAGTCATTTAAATGAGGTTGTTTGTCACCTATTTGTCCAATATTTATGTATATATATTTCAAACTAAGCACATATTATTAGGCGAAGGTGAACATAGTTTTTTAAGTTTTGAATTTAAAAAAATAAATTACAAAGTTTGTTTAAAAATTTTGTGCAAGTCAAAATTTTTTTTTTGCCTTTTGTTTAATAATATATGTAGAGTATGCATCATTTCAGAATGCCCTCATATTTTGAATTTGTGGACGCCCCTGAATTTGTTAGGCCAATATGTAATGCCCTCCCTTCACGAATTGATCTTTTCCGGCAACACCTCTATCCTATTTTTTATCATATGTGGATGATTGTGGAAGTCAGTAGATGTTCACTAATATACATATAGATGGTTTTGGATCTGTTTTATTAACAAACATTTATTTTCGAAAACCATTGAGTTGAATTTACTAAAGGGTTTTGAAAATATTTGTCCCACTAATCCCACTAAAATCCTTTTTTCTTTCCAAGAATATTTGTCGACCGCTCAACTCATGTGGTATTTATAATGTTGGCATAATAACTAGTTCAAATGATTTAAACATGATTTAATCGGAAAATAGATCGAATTCATGCATGCAGGGGGGTTATGTGTATTAGTTTGAATTCTATTAGAATAACTTCGTGATGATATTAATCTAATCTGAATTCAAACTGAACTAAGTGGTCCATGACTTAATCATAAGATTCCTAAGTTAATCCTAATTTGGGAATTTGGATAATGATCTACTTAGTGTTTTAAGTGGAGTTAATCCTTTGATGTTAAGGGTTATATATAGGACAGCACCAGGGGTCCCCAATCTATTGTTCTTGAAAGTACCCAGCTCCATCAACGGATAGAACGGGATAGATTGAAAGAGCCCTTGGTTTCATCAAGTGCTTAGGTTTTCCTCAAGAGCAGATTTGGTTTCCTCAAGTGAAAGCCTATGAATAAGTGCAGATCTCGATCTCTTCAACTTCTATCTAACTTGCTATTGCTGGAGGTATGTGATCCTTCTTCCGCTATTATCAATTATATGATTAATACAACATATTAGATGTTGTACTCTGGTTTTGGTATACAACAAATTTGGATGCTTAGATGTCGTATACCGTACTCTGAACTTTTGATTTCTAACAGTTGGTACCAGAGCCTCATTATATCTCTGCCTAGTATCATGATAGGCTATGATTATTTCATAACCATATTAGTGATTCTAATTTTGATTTATACATATTTTATTTACATGATATTATCGGTTTTTAATCATGTTCAACAATGTATTATTAAGTTTCTATAGGTTATAAATTTGACCTATTTAATTTATTTTGTAAATAACCCTAAGGTTTGAAAAGTTGAGCATTGGGCTCATTTCATGAGAGTGACGCCAGCAAGCGACGGGCAGCCGCCGGCTGCTTGTGCAACTGTGCATGGGTGTGCATGAAGGGCGGGCGCAGCGTGTTTCCACGTAGAGCAGCCTACGCCTTGTCAGCCCGCTCGGCCTGCGTGGTGTCAGCCCACGCGACAAGCACTCGAGTCTGGCTGCGTGGCCAGGCACGCGCAGAAAAGACGCGTGGGCTACACGCCCAGCGCGCACTGCGTGGCCAGGCTAGGCGTGCGGCTGCCAGGCGCGCGCAGGGCCTACGGTCAGCGACCAAGGTCGCGGCCTGCGGCTGCCAAGCACGCCACTGCACACACGCGCGGCCTGCTGGTAAGGGTTATATATAGGACAGCACCAGGGGTCCCCAATCTATCGTTCTTGAAAGTACCCAGCTCCATCAACGGAGAGAACGGGATAGATTAGAAGAGCCCTTGGATTGATCAAGTGCTTAGGTTTTCCTCAAGTGCAGATTTGGTTTCCTTAAGTGAAAGCCTGTGAAGAAGTGCAGATCCCGATCTCTTCAACGCTTATTTAACTTGCTATGGCTGGAGGTTTGTGATCCTGCTTCCGCTGTAATCAATTACATGATTAATACAACATATTAGATGTTGCACTCTGGTTTTGGTATACGACAGATTTGGATGTTTAGATGTTGTATACCGTACTCTGAACTTTGGATTTCTAATAATGTGCTCTGGAGTGACATATTATGTACAAGGTATAGTGATAAAGGAGAGAGAACCTGTTTTGTCACTACTTTTGGTCCCCTTTGCATGATCGTTGTGGCCATCTTGGGTTCTATTATTTTAGCAGAAGCCATCACAGTTGGAAGGTATTATTATTATTATTATTATTTGTGTGTGTGTGTGTGTTTGTTTGGATCTGAATGATGCCCATACCTGAACTTAGAACATAGAAAGTTAATTGATCATAAGTTCTCAGAAAAGTATTTGGTAGGGTTGTTTAGTTTCTGACAATTGGAGACCTAAGGATCAGACGCCTCATTGTATCTATCCTTACATAGTATTAATTCATTAATTAATTATTTTTCTTTGAGCTGTTTAGTTTTCTAATAATCGATACCTAGCAATCCGACCCAGTTATTCTATTTGTTTTTATTATGCGTACTTTTGGTTAATTATCCGAGCACTTGTTTTTTTTCCCTTCAAAGGCGAATGCCTGGGTAGTTAGGACTTGTCATTCTGTATTACTAAAGCATTTACCAAGAAGTTGATATCAAGGTGTGACCACCATCAAAATGATAAATAATGCAACAAGAATCATTGAGTTATCTTTTAAATGAAATTCTACTAAGCTTGTTTCCTAATGAGTAACTTGGTGAATAGTAGTCAAATGTTACAAAATTCTTATTTTCTCACCTTCAATAGCAAATTTTTATTTTGTATGAGATGTATAGTCTATGAATCCCTTAAGAAAATTAAGGCAGCCTTTTGCTTCCACTTTTCAATTCTGGAAATTAATACACTTTGATAGCAATACATTTATATACATAGCCATGTATAAGAGGCATATATATATATATATATATATATATATATATATATGCATTTATAAAGGTGTCAGGTACCTCTTGATGTACAGCACCCACCCCAACAAATGAGTAACATTGTTTTTCATATATATATTGACACCAATATATATGCAGATTTTTTAAACATTTAGCTAATCTTTTGAAGGGAGGAATAAGTATTAGAATCAATTCTTAAGAACTATGAATGGAATTTGGATGGGTCACATCCAAATTTCCTAGAATAATACTGTGAATAATACCGGATTAAATTAGCAAAATGTTTATCGTCTCAAAATGAACTATCAATTATTTGAAGAGCAAGACAAAGTATTTCTACTAGGCCCTATAAAACATGTATGTTATGCATTTTGTAAGTCCTTGTTTTGCTACAAGAACCTTACATTTTTTTTCCTTTGTCTAGATATAGACTCTGAAGATTTAGTTATAAACATCACAACAAAGCTGATCAGTTGGCAAAGTTCTTATACCATGATTGCGAGGCGTGCGACAAAGTTGTTGTAGTAGGAAGAAAGACATCGTGTGTTGTGGTAATTGAATTCTTCTTCTTCTTATTCAGTGTCTCCATGAAGCATTCTCTGTTGAGGAGTGAAAGATGCTCTGCTCTCCCTTGAAAATTTATGGTCTAGTTGTCACTTTGCTTTGGTTGATTTGTCAATCTGGTTTAGAAGATGGAAATCAAAGTTCACTGATTTGTCAATCTGGTTTAGAAGTGAAAGATGCTCTGCTCTCCCTTGATTTGTCAATATTTACATTTAATATTGTTGATTAATTTTTTTTCCAGATAATGCTTTTAGAAAATTTGTCCTACTTTATTTATTTAGTAGGTCAATAATCTGTGCTAATTGACTGAGGCAAATGTTTCACTCTCGATTTTTTTTTATATACAAATCATAATCAATTTCAACTAAACTTCATATTTCTTATAGAAATTCTAGCAATTTTAGTCCTTAAGCAAATAAATATTCCTCATAATCATATTTCTATATTTTTCATTTAGTAGTTCTTTATTTGACTTTACTTACAATTATAGCTCTTTAACGGATAATGTTTGTCTACTTTTCTAGGAGAATTCATGGTTACAAATTAAGAGGCTTGAAGATGACGAGGTTTCAAGAGACTTTTTTTTTTCTTTGTGTAATTAAGCAAAAAAATACACCGTGATAAAAGTAGATAAAATACAGTGAAGTTCTTTTAGGTTTTGTAATTAAACAAAATATATTGTATTTCAGCTTATGACTCATCAATAAAAATATATCGAATTGAACTTAGAATACTTATAGTTGTGTTCAAATATTTGTTATTTTAGATTTGCAAGTTAACTTTGTTTGTAATCAGTAAAAAAATAAATTAAAATTCAGTACAGCTAATGAGAAAGCTTAGAGGTAGGTATAACCGCCTCTAAATGTAAAAATTATTTGTTTTTGAGGGGGTTATATCGGTTAACAATTATAAGTTTTTGCGGCGGTTATAACCACCTCTAAAACAATGTCAAGAAAATTGAAAATTACTAGCTATGGAGGTAGCTATAACGAACCACCTCTACAACTTATAATTTTTCGAGGTGGTTTTAACTCCTCTAAACTTGTAATAAAAATCCCTTACATATGTAAACCTTATCCCAACGGTTGGTAGAACCGGCTCTAAAGTGTAAAGCAAGCTTGATAAGAGGCGCCTTAAAGGCGGGTGAAAAAAATCAACACTAAAGCTATATAACCGGTTAAAACCACCTCTATAGGATGTGGAAACCACCTCTAAAACTCTTTTGTAGTTAGGGATGGCAACGGGTAGGGTTCAGTGAGGATTTTGCCATACCCACACCAACACCCGCTATCCCTCCCCAATACTCGAACCTAAACCCGAGCCCGAACCAGATAGGTTTTCAAAACCCCAACCCCGACAGGGAATCCGGTACCAACGGGGATACCCGCCCCGCCGTGACACTATTTAAGAATATTCAAAATGAAATTAAAATACCAAGTAGAAATTTAAAATGGCAATCCAAAATCATACTGTTCTTTTGTTTGAATGAACACCAGAGAGTAGGAATTGAAAATAGACATTCAAAGCAACACAAAATAAACAAATTTAGCACAAAATAGACATTCAAAGTAAATTGAATAAGAACAAGAACAATTTGCTCTATAGAACAAGGTGGAAACTTGGAGAGAGATCTAATGTGGTGGAGGAGAAGGCTGTTTCTATTGGAGAGAAGAGGAAAGCTCCGGAGTTCGGACTTGGTGAAGGAGATGGTGGTTTCGGAGGAGGAGGAGAAAGTTGTTCTCATTGGAGAGAAGCTTTTGAGGATGGCGGCTCCCGTCTTTCCAGAGAAGGAGGAGAAGGAGTTGATGAAGGTGTTCAACTGTTCGGAGATTTAGGGAGATTGATAGGATTTGGTTTTAAAAGCCCTAAAAAAAATTGAATATATATAATTGGGAATATTATTTAATTGAATTTCGGGTTGGGTTCGGGTTCGAGTCGGGTATCAGGATTCCCATACCCACACCCGCACCCGCACTCGCTTTATATTAGTCGGGTTTTACACGAACCCGACTTGAAACCCTGTCAGAATAGGTTTTTCCCATCAAACTCGGGTCTGGTCGGGTTATACTTTGCCCACGGATTACCCAATAATATTTTAATTTATTAATCTCACACTATAAAAGTTACAAAAATGATAAACTATAGGACAAGAAAAGAGAACCTTCTTTTTATACTTCGTATAAATATTATAAGAAAACACACACATACAAACAAACATGCGCACGCACACACAAATATTATTAGTTTTGCTCAACAACAAAGTATATAGATAGAAACATCAAGCACATGATCGATGGTTGGCTTTGTGATTTACTATGTGACTTTGGGTCTTGGCATTGGTTGTGATGAGGTGGCGAAGTTTGCAACATCATCCAATGTCTCTCACAGATTATTTCAGCCAGGTTGACAGCATTAAATTTTTGTTTTTGCTTCCACAACTACAAATAATACCATCTCCCAGAAGCAACACTGAGAACAGACTGATGTTTCAAGAAAGGGCAAACTATAACATCGTACTAACTTGCACACTATGACTTTTCGGAAGGCTGAGAGGTGGTAGGGCCTAAAAGGAAAACATAATCATCAGTTCCAACTCATAATATTTCAGCACTAATAGTGTCACAAAGGCCGGTGACATGCCTTATCCATATCAACACTCCCAGATGTCACTTTGAAGCGTCCCTTTTGTTGCACCACTGGAACTTTTGATTTATCCTCAAGGTCTTCCGCACTGGTTACTGCACCAGCATTACTAATTTAAAAATATGGACATATGATGAAATAGGAGAATCGAAAAGTTATGTAATAAGAAAATATTTGCATAGAATAAAAAGAGAAAAAAAGGTTTACCTTTTCTTGGAGGCTTGACTGCTCTGACTATTGCTTCATGGGGAGAGTCATTCACTCTGTGGGATCCTTCTCCACTGCAGATGCTCTAAACATGAGTTTGTTGCTTAAAACTGTTGAAGAGAATGAATTCAAATACAACATGTGATAAGATAACCTTAACCAGATAACCATTGGCCGGGGTGCAAAGGGACCATAGTAGTAGTAAACTTAGCCAGCTAAAACTCAAAAACCAAAAATCTTGGAGGAAGTCTAGGAGAAATCTATTAGCATATTAAAAGATGAAAATTTGTAGTTGAACTAAATGAAAAGAAAGTCTGAGCTTCATACCCACAAAACAGATTGGCTTCCTCTAAATATATGACTAAGCTTTTAAAACAATGGTTAAATGGTTAAATGTATCACCCATTGTAGATATGTACCACTAAATATGACAAATTTTCTATACTATGAAGGATCATATTACTTTTTTCAAGACAACACATAAGAAGAAAATAAATCATTCTCTTTTTGAGTAATATAAACTTCCCATCAGTCAACCTTACTGAGTAATATGATCATTTCCATAAAGTTCGTGACAAATCCAAAAGATGTCAAAAGGATTCAGAGAAAACTTTTAAGGTTCTAGTGCAAATGACAATAATCTTATCAGATTCCAAGCCTCACCTTCATTGGAGGGTATTTTGAGAAAGGGATATGACTATGGGCCAGCTCCAAAGTAGCTATCCCAAAAGACCAAATGTCCGCCCTACAAAAAAATTTAATTTTATACATGTTTCAGTGAGAGCAAACATGAGTTTAAATTCCCATTATCTGTAATTAAATGAATTGGCAAGCAAAGCAAATTAGGAGACTAACTTGAAGTCATATTCACACAATTGCTCCAGCACCTCTTGTGCCATCCTATAGAGAGAATTAGGCACTCAACTTCATAATATAAACAATGCATGGGACAGCAACAAGGTTTTCCAACAAAGGTATTTCTTGTGCATTGTCAATCCCTTGAGTCATAAAGGGAAGCAAAAAACTCAAAATCTCCAAGTTTTATTCCACCACGTGAATTAGCTAATATGTTGGCAGCCTACACAAGAATATGATATCATGAGTAATTAGCACTTCATCATGGGAAATAGGAAAATTAATAGTCAACATTTTGAAATGCAAAATTTAATGAACACACTTCAAATACAAAACAAACCACTAAAAGTAATAGCATCAACAACAATGCCTTTCAAAAATATATAGATGAACCTTGAAGCACCAAGCTGATAAACATCATGAACCTCAACAAGCCTTCCTTTTGAGATGAAAAAGTCTTCAACAAATTGAATGGTGATTTTCACTGAAAAATATCTCAGATAACCTAATAAAATTATACAAATAAGGGCAAAAAAACAAAAATGAAAAGCTAGATGCTTTCAAATAGCTCTATCTCTAAAAATCACACACACCTGCAAGCACTAAGAGACTGACTGAAAGACCATTAACCAAGAAACTCACAAAAGAAAAAGAAAATGAAATTGGATTCTTCCAAAAAGTATCTTAAGTTTCCCAATAGACCCAAAATTAAGGAACTTTAAGGACAAACCTCACATAGGAAAACATCTTCATTAATACAAAAGCTAGAAGACAAGCAAGGAGACTTGTATTGGTGACTTAACTCAATCTTCAGGGGCAAATAAGAAACTGTTCACACTCAAAAAGATGATTATAATTGTTCACTTGAACTTGGTAAGTAACATTTGAAAATGCCGCTACTTTGGGAATCCTATGGTAGTTGAGATACCAAAGCATTCTATATGCAAAGTGAAATATATTTTTTAAATACATACACTTCGTTCTGCTGTGCAACGGTATTAACAAATGTCCCATCTTTGTTTTTATGCGATTTGTAGAACATATCAAGTCATGAGGGTGCTACTCCACCATTACGAATACTCTAACTCAACAAAAATTAATTTTATATTAATCCTAATATTTTATATTGAATGGAAAATTAAAATAGCATGACTTCTAGCTCTTTATAAAATCTTCTTGCAAAATGTTTTGTACCAAATGTGTTTGACATACTGTCTTTGCGTCAATTTATTTTGCTTTTTCCTCACGCATCTAAAATCTCAAATAGATAATTATGAAATATATAAATAAAATTTCATAAATTGAAAATATATATGATCATTAAACATGTCATGAATACCTTTCTCACTTTATCAAAAATCTACCAACCAATCCCATTCTACTTGCTCTATCTCTAGCTCCACATGGTATTTTCTTTTGCACCCACTTTATCACCCTTAAAAGGATTGTAATGTGTCATTTTAAGTTGACATTTAAAGTCTTTCCATTTCTTGTTAAATGACTGAAGCACCCATTCTTTAAGAGTAGTCTTAATATAAGCATCCTATAACATAAGAAATGTTAAAATATCATAAATTTTATTTAGGGGGTGTTTGGATGGGCTTTTTTTAATCCCAGAAGTGATTTTTTATAAGTTAAGCACTTCTGGGTTTTAAAAAACATGTTTGTTTGGGCTTTTGGGCGGAAGCAGAAGCTGTGAAAAAAACTAAAATTCAGCTTTTTTTCAGAAGCTGTCTCATAGATGCTTCTTAGAAAAGCACTTCTGAGAAGCTGTTTCAGAGAAAAGCACTTAACTTACTTTAAAAGCACTTTTTTTAAAAAGTGAATCCCAAAAACTTAAAAAAAGCACTTTTTTTTAAAAGCTCATCCAAACAAGCCCTTAGTCATTATTAACAATTTTCTAGACCCGTAATATTATTAATAATACGTGCACTCTTTGCCACACTTTCTCCTTATCTTCTTTTGGCAATAATAACCTTAAATTGTCTTTCAAAAAAAAAAAAAAAGATCCTCTGTTCATAAAAGCGGTTATACATTTTGCATGACAGTAATGTTCCATCTTGATCTTTCTCATGCTTTTTCTTCATCTTTCTTCTTCCTTTTTTTTAACACATCCATGCATGGACCCCACCTCAATTTCTCCGAAACATCATGCTTGCATCCTCTATAAATAACATGCAATATTCAATGCAATGTTTGTCACGTAATTAACAACTAAGACAAGAATTGCGAAGAATAGTAAAAGTAATACTAAAAGCAAGACACTTTACAAAGAAGTGAGGATGAGGAGCTGGGATTCATGGGTTTCAGAGATTAGAGCACCAAATCAAAATACTAGGATTTAGCTCGGCTCTTATTTGACAACAGAAGCTACTGCAAGAGCTTTTGATGCCACTCTATTGTGTGTTAAAGGCTCGTCGGTGGAGCTCAACTTCCTGCATTTGTCGCCACACAGCGTGCCCAACAATGTCAATCTTTTATCCCCTAAGTCGATCAAAAAAGCGGTTGCAGCAGCCGCAGCTGAGAATACGATCTCACTTAGTGATCAGAAACTGATGGCCATTGCCATCACGCCACCACTGATACTGTCAGAATTTGGGGGTTTTCAGTCTCCGAAGTGCATTGAAGAGGAATTGTATGGTTGTGCACTCTTTGATACATTGTATGTGGAAGAGTTGGAGAAGAATGGTTATGGCCATTGAAGGAGTTTTAATTGATTTAGTGTTCTTCATATATATGTTGATGAAAGGGAGGTGAAGGCCAGGTGAAAACAAGTGAAGAAGTAGTATTTGATAAGATTGGTTTACTTGGAGAAAGAGATATCTTATTTCTTAGAATACCAAGTGATAGCACCGATGCCTAAAGTAAAGACACTCCCGGATGTGCTTCTCCTATCATCAAGTGAGCTCACCTAATCGCTATCAAAATATCCCCGCAATTTAAACTTAGTAGAGCATGTATACCAAATCTCAAACCCTAGAGTCCCGGCAATGTATTTAAGGATTTGTTTAGCCCTCCACTTGTTGTTTTGTGGGATTTTGTATGAATAATAACAATATATTGATAGCAAACATAACATCGGGGTGCGTGTGTGTCGACAAAGTAAGCCTCCCGCAAGACTTCGATATTTCTTAACATCTGTTTTCCCGATGCCATCTTCAAGTTGCACTTTTTCTACTATATCCATAGTTGTTGTAGCAGGCTTGCATCCTTGTAAACCGAACCTTTTGACTAAATCTTCTGCATATTTCTTTTGTGACAAGAATATTCCATCTTCTCCTTGAATTACTTCAAGCCCTTAGAAATAATGCAAGGGACCTAGGTTAGTCATGTCGAACACCTTCATCATCCCACATTTGACCTCTTCGTGATTGTTTGGCGGGAACCCATACAAATGATGTTGTCCACGTAAAGACACACCATCAGATTTCCTTTGCTTCCTTGAATCTTAGTGTACGTGAGTAGGCTCGCTTTTCACTTCTTGTGCACCCATGTATGAAGTAACTGCCCACCTTGCTTTACCAAGTGCGTGAAGCTTGTCACGGCCAATACAAAGGCTTATGCAACCTGTACACCTTATGTTCAAAACCTTGAATTACAAACCCCTTAGGTTAATGGATGTACACTTCTTCTCGGAGATCACCGTTTAAGAACACCAACTTGACATTTAATTGGTAGACCGGCCATTGTTATTGTCAAGCTATAGCAAGAAAACAACGCATGGTTTCAAACCTTGCTACCAGAGAATAGGTTTCATCGAAATCAACTCCATGTACTTGTGAGGATCTTTTGGTAACTAAGTGGGCCTTGTACTTCTAAATGCTACCATTTGTGTCGTCTTTCATCTTGTAAATCCACTTTAAGCCAACTAGTTTCTTTCCCTCCGGTAAATTTACGAGATCCCAAGTGTTGTTTCTTTGGATAGACTTGATTTCTTCCTTCATGGCAACCAGCCACTCCTCTTTTCCTGTAGCTCTTCAAATGAAGTGGGATCAGTGATAGTAAGGGCAAAGGAAGAATTTTCTTATATTTCCCTTAATGTTCACACTCTCAAATGAAGGAAACACAACAAGGTTTTCTACCGATTGTGGAGTAGAAGTTTGATTGCCGCCTTGATTGTCACCCGACGAGCTCGGTGTTGTGCCAATAGTTGGAAAACTCGGAGTTGCACCTCGTAGCGTGTGAACCCGTGGTTGCACCACCAGGTTGTGATGTTGGAATTATACCGGCATTTGAAGACCATGATCTTGTACCAAGATCATCTGTAATATCAAGTGGTGTCTTCATTTGCTTTACACCATCTTCATTCCACTCCCAACCTACATTCTCATTAAAGAGTACATTGCAACTCACAACCACTTTTCCAGTAACTGGATTATACAATTTTTAAGCTTTTGCATCACTACAATTATCTATTATACATTTTTCTGATTTTCTATCAAGTTTTTGTTGATGTTGACAGTTGATCAATGTATAAGACAAGTGTAAAGGTTGATGACCTTACACTTGGTCATTGGTCAAGCATTTCAACATAGGCCAAGCCACGAGGGCTCACAGCTGCGTGGATTGGGTAGAGCGCGGCTAGTGCGAGTCATGTGTTGTGTTGTGACAAAGAGCGGGTGGAATATCCTGCATGATCATATGCTCAGACTGTGAGGCGCGTGCATGCTGGACCGTAGGCATGCGTATGACCAATGAGCGCGCCTGGGACAGGCGTGCCCATACCAGAAGTCAATTGTTGCAGACTTAGATTATTTAAAATGTGGATTTCTAGCAAGTCTAGGCAGGGCAGAACACTGGATCATACTGATAGCGGATTCCATATTTGCCGAGGGTTTACGTAGGTGTATGCAAGTGGGCACGCTGGCCGGAGCGTGACTGATCCAAGACGAGGATGGCATGTGATATTATTACGTGTGACCAGTACTACTGCGCGCTATGACCAATGGTGGCTGGTTGAAGCTACAGTAACGTCAGAGGATACTGCAAGCTAAATGAAAGTCTGGGACTTCACACAAGACCTGTATTGGATATAGGGCTCAATTAGCCTTGGGGAATTAGGGTATCTCTTGTATTAGGGTCTATTGTGTCTTTGGGAGGAGACAAGGCCTCTTGGTGTTGGTTTCTGGCCATGGTTGTAAACTTTTCTCAATCTAAAAAGAGTTTATGTTTTTCTCTCTCTAAAATGGGACTCTTGTGTCATATTTCTCGTATCGTGAATGTTTTCCGATTTTGTTTGCTTGCTTTCATATGCTGTGCTTGTCATGTAAATAGGAGTTGATTACTTTTGTCCTTGCAAGGAAGGTTGACATGTCGCTTGATGCGTGTCAGGTACCTCATGGCCGTCACAGCTGGTATCAGAGCCCGAGTTTGTGACATGAAGCTCAGTGCGAGAAGACGTACAAGTGAAGATTGTGAAGATGACGACTAGCAAGAAGGATCATTTGGATCACCTTGAGGAGACAGCCGATCGGATGGAGAATGTCATCGGGAGTATTAACAACTAGCTCGAGAAGTTACCGAAGATAGTTGAAGATCTCGCTGGTGGATGGAGAGAAAGCCAGTTAATAGTTAAAGCCTTGAAGACGAAGGTGGAGTCATTGGAGAAAGTCACCCACCTCAAGGAAGCTAGCGTCTTACCAATCACGATGTGGGAGGCACCCACGCGAGTGAAGGTCCCTGAACTTTCTGTATTTGATGGCCCATGGAGCGCCAAGACACTAGAGAACTTTTTTTGGGGCATGGATTAGTACTTCAAAGCTGCAAGGGTACCGGGCCATGAACAAGTTCCGTTGGTGGGCATGTATCTTACTGGCGATGCGAAGCTATAGTGGCGCACTCACCAGTGAGAAGATGCTCGCACTGGTCGGACCACTTCGAACTCATGGGTGAAGTTAAAGAAGGAGTTACAGGAGCAATTCTTGCTTGAGAACACTGCTTGGGTAGCTCATTCTAACCTGAAAAAGCTACGATAAATAGGTACTATCCGAGAGTACGTGAAGGAGTTTTTATCCCTGATGTTGGATATTAGGGACATTTCCGAAGAAGAAAAGCTGTTCAACTTCCTCACGGGACTACAGAGTTGGACCCAGATCAAGATAAGGAGGCAAGGCATGAAGGATCTCGCCTCCGCGATCATCGCAGCAGAAGTACTAGTGGCCTTGTGGACCTTACCTGGAGGAGAGGGTGGAAAGTTAAAGTCTTGACCGAAGGATAAGAAACCAGTAGAGAGAAGGGTTGGAGATGGGTTCCAGAGGAGGAAACTCAACAGCCAGGCCAAATGGAATAGACCCAAGACTGATGGGAAAGCAGCAAGTGGTTCAGGTAGTAGGGCAGGTGGATGCTTTATCTGCAATGAACCACATTTGGCAAAGTATTGCCCTAAACCCAAGAAATTGGCCTCGTTTATGAATGAACTAGAAAGAGATCCTTAGGGCCCAACAAGAGTGAGTCCTTTACAATTGTTGGGTGCCTTGAAGGCCGTCAAGGGTGGTGGTGTTGTCAATCCCCTTATCTATGTAGAGCCGACCTTGGATAAAGGCCATACAAGGGATGGTGGATACATTCACAACTCATACATTCATCAGGAAGGATGTGGGCAGTCGGTTGGGATTGAGCATAGGAGCGCACACAAGCCGAGTAAAAACAATCAACTCTCAGGCACAGAAGATGACTGGGAAGATCTCTAGCGTGACCGTTCACATGGATGGATGGCAAGGAAAGATTGACTTGCTGGCTGTCGTGGTGGATAGTTTTGAGCTGATTTTTGGGTGGAGTTCAGGAAGTCTGTCAAAGCCGCTATTGTTCCACATTTAAGTGGACTTCTTATAATGGATGAAAAGAACCCATGCTTTGTAGCTGGAGTAGCTGCAAAAGAGAGGAAAGGGAAGAGGATGATGCTTTCTGCGCACCAGGTGGTACAAGAATTGAAACATGGTGAACCCACATATGTTGCTGCTTTGTTGGAAGTGCAAGAAGATTTGGTGAGTGATCTACTCTCACTTGTTGCTAGAGTCTAGAAAGAGTTTCAAGAGGTGATGCCACCGGAACTACCCCGTGAACTCCCACCCATGCGGGCAATAAATTACCAAATAGAGTTGATGCCAGGCTGCAAACCCCCTGCCCTGGCTCTCTAAAATATGTCTCCATTGGAGTTAGTAGAGCTGAGGAGACAACTCACAAAGCATCTTGATAGTGGCTTTATTCAGCCATCAAAGGCTTCATAAGGTGCACCAGTGTTTTTCCAGAAGAAGCAAGATGGCTCTCTTGGACTGTACGTGGACTACTAGGTGTTGAACAAGATCACAGTGAAGCACAAGTATTCAATTCCTCTCATTCAGGACTTGTTCAATCAGTTGGCCAAAATAACAGACTTTTCCAAATTGGATCTTCATTCGGCGTACTGGCAAGTGAGGATTGCTGAAGGAGACAAGTCCAAGATGCCGTGTGTGGCACATTATGGGTCGTTTGAGTTCCTTGTAATGCCTTTTAGCTTAACCAATGCTCCAGTGACATTTTCATACTACATTGATGAGTTTGTGGTCGTGTACTTGGTTAATGTTGTTGTTTATAGTGAATCCTCGGAGGATCACCTGGCTCACTTGAAGCAGGTGCTATCAAGATTGAGAGAGCATTAGCTATATGTGAAGCTGGAGAAATGTCATTTCGCTCAACAGGATATCAAGTTCCTTGGGCAAATCATTTCTCGGGGTGAAGTCCGAATGGATCGAGCTAAGATGGCTGTGATTTTGGACTGGCCTGCACCGTCCAAGGTACTGGAGTGATGATTTTTTCTTGGCTTAGCCAACTACTATCACCGATTTATCGAGGGATATTCAAGAAAGGTCTTGACGTTCACCGATTTACTGAAGAAGGACCAGCCATAGGTTTGGACTGAGAGACAACAAGTTGCTTTTGACAAGATTAAGAGTGTAATTGCAAGTGAACCAATTTTGGCATTGCCTAACTTCAAAGACCTTTTAAGGTGCACACTGATGTGTCAGACAAGGCAGTTGGTGGTGTCCTTGTTAAGAATGGGCATCTGGTGGCGTTCGAGAGTTGAAAGCTGAAAGATGCAGAGCAGTGCTATTCGGCGCATGAGAGAGAGATGCTCGCCATTGTTCATTGCTTACAGGTATGGAGAGTGTACCTTCTGGACACTAAGTTTTTTGTCAAAACAGATAATATTGCCAATACATTTTTTGCTACTTAAAAGAAGCTGTTGGCTAGACAAGCTGGTTGGCAAGCGTTTGTGCAGGAATATGATTTTGAATGGTAGCATAACCTGAGGAGACACAACCAGGTGGCAGATGCATTGAGTCGCAAACAAATGGTTGAGTATATGGCTGTACTGACACATGTGGAGAATGACTTGCAAAGTCATATTGAAGAGATACAAAGATGGATAATCAATATATGAAGCTGATGAAAGATGTCCAAGCCAGAGCCGTGCGAAAGTATTGGGTGGAGGACGAGCTTCTCTAAGCTAAGGGCAACCGACTCTATATGCCGAAAGGAGGAAAGATTCTGTAGGAGCTCCTTAAGGAGCATCATGATGTTTCATGGGCGGGACTTCTCGGTGGTGAGCGAATGAAGACCTTGCTCACAAGACATTACTATTGGTCGGATATGGGTGAAGACATAAAAGCATATGTGAAACTTGTTTCGTGTGCCAACAAGACAAGTCAGAAAGAAGACAAGAGGCCAGTCTTCTCTTGCCGTTGATTATTCCAGAAAGGCCATATACTTTATCACCGGATTTCCTAAGATGGAAGGGATGTCGACAGTAATGGTGGTCGCAAACCGATTCATGAAGTATGCGGTATTCATACCCGCACCGGTAGGGTGTTCGGTGGAGGTTGCAACTGAGCTGTTCCTGAAGCACGTGGTGAAGCACTTTGGGGTACCGTAAGACATCATAAGCGATAGAGATGCTCGCTTTACTAGACAGTTCTGGATGGCGTTGTTCATGTTGTTGGACACAGAATTCAAGTTTTTAACTACGAATCATCCGCAGACAGAGAGGATCAATGCTCTGTTGGAAGAGTTTCTCTGGTACTATGTTTCGGCTTCGCAGAAGAATTAGCTAAGTCTGCTTCATGTGGGGCAGTTTAGCTACAATCTTCATCGGTCTTCATCGATGGAGAAGAGTCTGTCTGAGCTTGCATACGGATACTAACCTATCACTCCTTCAGAGGTGGCGAAGAGGAGGACAGGAGGGAAATGTCCTACTGCGTATGAAGGTTGACATCCTTTGGAGTTCCAAATAGGGGACAAGGTTTGGTTGAAGCTCACTCTACAGGGGTAGAAGAAGTTATATCGAAAGGATGTACACAAAGGCTTAAACATGAGGTATGATAGGCTTTTCACTATTATCCAGCGGGTGGGCAATGTGGCATATCGTTTGGATCTCTCCGATCGATTGAAACTCCATCCAACTTTTCAAGGAGTTTCTTGAAGCCATGTCACGAGGACCCCACAGATCCATCGAGAACGAAGAAGAGTTGAGCTCCGCCGACTATTCGCAAAGAGTTCAGCAAGGTGGCTGAGCAGATCCTAGACCGAAGAGTAGAAGGCCAAAGCAAGAAGAATCGTAGGGTATTCTTTCTTGTCCAATGGGATGACTTGCCAATATCGGAGGCAAGCTTGGAACGTGATACTACTCTTTAGCAGTTCGGGGAGTTGGTGCAAGAATTCTTGAGTTCAAGACCAACGAGGACGTCGTGTTCAACTAGTGGGGGTGGTTTGTAAGGATTGATGACCTTACAATTGGTCATTGAGCGAACATTTCAATATAGGCCAAGCCACGAGGGCGCACAGCCTCGTGGATTGGGTAGAACGCTGCTTGCGCGAGTCATGTGTTGTGTTGTGACCAAGAGTGAGTGAAATAATCTTCACATTGCTTTGCAGTGTCTTGATCCCCACATTGCCTTTGGTGGAAACCTGAAGCTCTTTGTTGTCACCCAATGTGACCATCAAGCTGTACGCCTCGCCAAGCTCATTGAACAAATTTTTCTTCCTAGTCATGTGATTAGAACACCTGCTATCAATGAGCCAGACACTGCCTGCATTGTTTTCAGCTTCATTAACAGCATGGAAAGATTACTAACCTTATTCTCTTCAACATCGTTCACGCTTTTATCTTTAAACCAGCATTCCGTCTTGTTGTGGCGCTATTTTTTGCATTGATGACATTGTACTTGACATCTATGGCTCTACATGTCGCTGCATGGTTGTCGACCGATCACCACTCCTTTCTTTACCTCATCAACGATATCTTTATCTATATATACCTCAGCCCCGACCTCTCCATGCCGTCTTGTCATAGTCCCGGGTGACGCTTTGACTCGTCTTTTGTATGGGAATGCATGCTCTTCAGCTTCTCTACATATAGTATCATTCAACCTTTATGGGCTTGTAGCGACCCACTTAACTCTTCAACGAGAGAGAGTTGTGAGATCCTTCAACTCCTCAATAGCCGCTACAACATGATCAAAACGTGGAGTTAAGCTGGTTAGCATCTTGCCAATGACAGTAGATTCAACAACGTGATCACCATGGGACTTCATTTGATTAACTATTATGAACATCCTTGACATGAAAGCCTCGCACATTCTCATTACCCTTCATGTGCACATCCAAGCCTATTTCGATGTTGTCGCCGATGCGATAGGAGAGAATACAATTTCATTAGTTACCTGTTGTATAAAAAATAACGCCTTCGAATCCTTTCGTCTATTTGTTAGGAAATACAGCTATGTATATAGCTGTATTTTTATATTTGCATAGCTATCTTATTTGTATACCCGTATATATATATATATCTTGTATATTGTCATTATTGATTAATGAAAAAGACTGGTGATTTTCTCCACCTAACATGGTATCAGAGCCAGGTTTTCCAAAACCTACACCCAAAAATTTTTTTTCCGCCGTCAGCAGCCGTGCCCCGCCGCCCTCGGCCCCCGCGCACACGAGGGCCCGCGTCCCGCCCTCAGCCTCCATGCGCCGGCCACCATCGGCTCCCGTGCGCTCGCAGCCGTACGCGCTGCCCGTGGCCAGCGTGTCGCTCAGCCTCCACGAGCCGGCCACCCTAGGCCCCCGTGCGTCCTTTGCCCGTGCCTCGTGTTTTGTGCAAGTGTTCCAATGGCTTCTGCCCAGGTCTCTTACCTACAAAAGGCAGACGTCATGCTTAATGGCAAGAATTATAAAGCATGGTCTTCCACTCTACGCGTGCTTCTTCGTGGACTTAATCTTTGGGGTCATGTTGATGGTACCCTTCCGTCTCTGGTTTCTTCTACTGACGGCTCTTCTAACTCCTCTTCTGACTTGCTCAAGTAGACTGAGAATGATGCTCGTACCATTGCTATCATCTGTCAGTCCTGTGAGCTTCCTATTCGCTTGGCTGTTTGTTATTTTTCTACGGCCAAGGCGATTTGGGATCATCTGCACGCACTCTATCTTCCTTTCAGTCTGGCGTTGCGCTATTCCTTGCTGCAGACTATCACTTCCACCTATCAGCATGAGCACTGTCTCGGATTTCTTTGCCGTACTCAGTAACTTACGGCGTCAGTGTGATGAGATGACTCCCTCTCCTTCTCTGACCTGTGCCCAGTGTCTTGCCATTGCTCAGGATCGTGATTATCTTTGCATTTATGAGTTTCTCATGCGTCTTCGACCTGAGTTCGAGGCGGTTCGTACTCAGCTACTTCACCGGGTTATACCTCCGTCTGCTACTGATACTCTGGCTTTTGTGCTTGCTGAGTAGACCCATCTTCGGTCGTTAGATGTGGTTCCACCACCTGCTCCTCCTCACTCTGTTCTTGCTGCTCCCCAGCAGAACCCAATGCCAACCACTGCTCCTTTGATGCCGTTTCCCGGTCTTAGCGTTCCTGTCAGTCCTCTTTCTCAGTCTTAGTCACCAGTTTCTAGTGTCCCCCATCGACAGTCAGTTCGGTGTCATTACGGCCATGCTCTTGGCCATGTTCGTACTGAGTGTCGCAAGCTACAGCGGGCTCAGCTGACAACACAGCAGCGCACAGCCCCCACCCCACCCTCAGCACCTCAGGGTGGTCCGTTGTCTGCTGAGCAGTTTCAGCAGCTTTCACGAAGTCAGATTTCTCCCTCTTCGGCAACAGTACTCACTTAGGATGCATCAGACGTCTCCACTCACCCATCAGTAGCCTATGATGCCACCCACCTTCACTCTCTTCACCCCTTTTCTTCTGATCTTCATGTTATTATCGCTAATGGCATGACCCTTCCTGTACCTAGTCGTGGCCTCTTACACACCACTCATTTTCATATTCCTGATGTTGCTTTTCTACCCTAGCTCTCCATGAATCTTATTTCTGCTAGCCAGTTCGCTTCTCTTGGCTATCTTGTTATTTTTGGTGAGTTTGGTTGTCGTGTGCAGGATCGTCTTACGGGGACCCTCATTGAGCCGGCCATCACCATAGTGGGGTGTATGTGCTCGATCATCTTTGCCTTCCATCCTCCTCTACATTACCAACCGCACCTATTCATTGTTTTTCTTCGTTCGTTTTCATCGGTGGCATCATCATCTTGGCCATCCTAGTGGTTTTCGTCTGTCTTTTCTTATTCATCAAGGTGTTTTAGGTTGTGTTTCAGTTGATAGTTCTCATTATTGTTTGGGTTGTAAGCTTGGCAAACAGCCTACAACTCCCTTATCCTTCGAGTGTGCCTAGGTTCTGTTTCTCCATTTGAATTAGTTCATTCAAATGTTTGGGGCCTTGCCCCATTTGTCTCCAAAGGTGGACATCGTTATTATGTTATTTTTGTTGATGATTTTTCACGTTACACTTGGATTTATTTTATGCGTTCTCGTTCCGAGTTTTCTAAGGTTTATGTTGATTTCTCTAGTATGGTGCACACCCAGCTTTTTCCGCCACCATTCATTCTTTCCATTCCGATTCAGTGGGGAGTATCTTTCTCATGAGTTTCATGAACTTCTTGCATTCCACGGTTCTCTTCCTCAGCTTTCTTGTCCTGGTACCCATGCTCAGAGTGGCACTGCAGAAAGGAAACATCGTCATATTCTTGAGACCGCTCGTACTCTTCTCATTACCTCTCATGTTCCCCCTCACTTCTGGGATGAGGCTGTCTCTACTGCTTTTTACCTCATCAATCTTCAACCCTCTTCCTTTCTTCAGGGTTGTAGTCCACGGGAGTGTCTTTTCTCCAGTCCACCCCGTTATTCTCATCTTCATATGTTTGGTTGCTTGTGTTATGTCCTTCTTTTGCCTCGAGAGAGGACTAAACTTTCTGCTTAGTATGTTCCTTGTGTCTTCCTTGGTTATAGTCCTGAGCACAAAGTCTATCGGTGTTATGATCCTGATTGCACGTCGCCTCCATATCTCGCGTGATATCTCATTTGTTGAGGATCGTCCTTTCTTTGTTTCTTCTAAGTCCTCTTCTTCTCACTCCTCTACTACATCGACCGATGTTCGGTTTCTCATTGTGTCCTCACCACCTCCTCTATCACCACCTCCATCCTTCCCTTCATCTCGTTTCTCCGTTGACCGCCGAGTCTCCTGTCCGAGTTCCTATTCCCGCCCCTCTTCTCCCCGAGCAAGCCACCCCGGTGCCAATGGCTTCCTCCGATGTAACCCCTGCAGATGATCCCCCTGCATGTTGCTATCCTCTTCGCGATCGTCATCCCCCTGACCGCCTTAATCTAGCCTCTCATCTTCTTAACTTACCTATTCCTCCCTCCAGTGGCCCTCTAGAGCCAGCTTCTTACCGAGAGGCTGTCCAAATACCTGAGTGGCAGGCTGCTATGTCCGCTGAGTTGGAGGCGCTTGAGCGCACCTCTACATGGGATTTGGTTCCCCTTCCTCCTGGTGTTGTTCCCATTACCTGCAAGTGGGTCTATAAAGTTAAGACTCACTCTGACGGTTCTGTAGAACGGTACAAGGCTCGTCTTGTGGCTCGTGGTTTTCAGCAGGAGCAGGGACGTGATTATGATGAGAATTTTTGCTCCCGTGGCTCATATGACTACCGTTCGAGCTCTTATTGCTGTAGCTGCTGTTCGACGATGGTCTCTCTTTCGCCTTGATGTGAAGAATGCTTTTCTTTACGGCGATCTCCAGTAGGAGGTTTATATGCTTCCTCCTCCTGGTTTTTCTTCTCCTTCTGGTTTGGTCTATCGCCTACGGCGTGCTCTCTATGGTCTCAAACAGGCTTCTCAGGCCTGGTTTGAGCGTTTCAGTACTGCTGTGGTTGCTGCCGGTTTTCAGCCTAGTCTGCATGATCCCGCTTTGTTTGTGCACTCTTCCTCTCATGGTAGGACTTTGTTGTTGCTTTATGTGGATGATATGATAATCACTGGTGATGACCATACTCATATAGATTTTGTTAAGCATCACCTTCAGCAACATTTCCAGATGACTGATCTTGGTCGATTGAGCTATTTTTTTGGCATTGAGGTCACTTCTACTTCTACTGGTTTTCTTCTCTCTGACTCTTGTGTTGTGACCACTCCTATGGAGCTACATCTTCAGTTGCGTGCTGATGAGGGGACTCCCTTATCTGATCTGACACGCTATCGTCACTGGGTTGGGAGCCTGGTCTATCTTACCCTTACTCGACCAGACATTGCTTATGCTGTGCATGTCTTGAGTCAGTTTGTTAGTGCACCTACTTTTGTTCACTATGCCCATCTTTTGAGACTTTTGCGCTATCTTTGGGCGACTCCGTCTTGAGGCCGTCTTTTCTCTCAGCATAGTTCTTTGGAGCTTCGTTCCTATTCTGATGCTACTTGGGCTAGTGATCCGTCTGATCGTCGTTCTGTTACTCATTTCTGTTTGTTCTTGGGCTCTTCTATCATTGCCTGGAAGTCCAAAAGGCAAACAGGTGTTTCTCGGTCTGGCACTGAAGCGGAGCTTCGCGCCATGGCTACTACTGCTGAGGAGATTGTTTGGTTGCGTTGGCTTTTGCATGATCTGGGTGTTGTCTCGCATGCTCCTACTCCTCTTCATTGTGACAACACCGGTGCCATTTAGATCACTTTGAATCCTGTCAAACACTCCCTCTCCAAGCATATTGGTGTTGACGCTTTCTTCTTGAGATGATTCCAACTCATACAAACTTAATTATATTTAAATACATAAGATTTCAGCTCCATGACTAACAACCCACACTAACCATTAGCATGATAAACTAGGAACTAAATAACAACCCAATGACTAAGTCAATTAACCACATTATTCATCGCGTGACTGCATAATTCATCCTACATGGCTATTATCCAGCAGTTCCTAGCTCTTCAACAATATATATATATAACAATATATATATATATATATATATATATGTGTGTGTGTGTTCATGAAATTACATTTTTTAAAGTTGTTCCATGCACTGCCTTTATATATACATGGGGTACACTATGTTAAGGGTCTACGAATGAGAATGAAATGAAATTGTATGAATTCAAATATTTATATATAATAGAATTTATAGTGTTGTTATATAGCAGGTAATAGAAATAATAACATATCATGAGTTTTTTTAATTAATTAATTCATTAATGTTTAGCAATTTTAATTCAAGATTATATCAAGATTCAATGTTTAGAAGTTCCAACCATATCAATTGAATTTGACAGGTTACTTCACCAATTAAAGTACATATATATCCATGGGTGCTCATATCCATTAAAATAGGTCTGCCAACTTCCCTCTCCACATTCCTTCTGGATCTCATTTTACTTGTGTGCATATGTTTAATTGAAATTTAGTAAAATAAATAATGATAATAGCATCAAAGTAACCAATAGCCCCCTATAGTTTGCATAATTTCAATAAATCCCTCCAAGTTTGGTATCCCTAAAAAGTCCCTCCTTTCATGTTTTTTACGTTTCCAGTCCAATTGCTTCAAACGTAGGTGCATACGCCGTTATGTGACGGGGAAAATTACCAGAATACCCATGTTCCCATAAATAGAATTCCAGGCCTATGAAATGACTGAAATACCCTCCAAGTGGCATTCAAAACGGGTGGACGGTTGGTCGCCCAAAACATTGGGATACGAGCTGGAGACCCTCTCTTTCTCGCCCCACCTCACCTTCTTCTTTTTCCATTGAAGCCTTTGGAGATCACATTTTCCCGCATTTGTTCTCCTTGCACTTCCCACAACCTTTGATTTCTTTGCACGAGCTTCCATTCAATGCTTACTAGCGACTTCCTCTTGTAAGAACCTAGCCGCAAGGTGAGAAGACAAGCCTCGGCGGCCATTCAAGCGTGTTGTGCGGTTATTGGATTTTGCAGGGTCATTCTTTGTTTGCTTTGCATTATTGCCTCTTGTGTATTATTCAACATTATTTGTTGCGTAGTTGCCAATGTTTGTTATTTTAGTTGTTCATTTGCAGTGTACTATTTTTTGCTTGCTGGTAATGATAAGATTCCAAACTTTCATCCATTTACTGATTATATGCATTTTTTAGTAACAACAGATGATGGCGACCTCTCTAGTTAACGCAAGGTGTTAACTGGCCCAGTCATCGAAACATTGTCTGAGTTGAAGAAACTGATGAACATTCGGCACTGGGAGTGTCACGCAGGACCGGCAGGTGACAACCCGAGGAGGAACACCAATGCTACTCAAAACTTGAGTCGCCGTAAGCCTAACAAATACCTTGGGAAGAAACAACTCTGAACATAATTCACAACTCTAAACAATACAAAGTATGGAGCAAAAACTTTAAGATAGGGTTCAATAAAACATGCTTGTCATGATTACAATAAGGTTTCTAGGAAATTAGACAAGCATACAAACCATGCATAAAGAGTAACAAATACACTAGTGGATTCATGTCATTATACAATGCAACATGTTCAAGAAGAAACATGCATAAATAGGGAATAAAAAAGATAGCTGAAAAAATGCTCAACACTCCGATCCGCCATAACACCACTAAAAGCTAGAGCATGGAATAAAGGGAGAGGGTGAGTAACCGTGAGCCACTCAAGTAAATGGGTTAGCACCATTCTAATTGAGAACAAAATAATCGATAAAGCGATAAAGCCAAGGCTATTGCAATAATATATATATATATATATATATATATATATATATATATACATATATATATATATATAGCATAAAATACCCATTCTTGCTCAAATGAGGTATCACATTCATAACTCATGAATGGTATAAGATGAGTTTCAAAACAATAAAACACAATACTCATCATCAAACCAATTTATTTTCCAAAGAATATATAAATGCTCACATTTCAAAGATTTGATTTGCAAAATGATATATTTTCTAAAAAAGCGAATTTGGTATCTCAAGCAAGCGAATAACGGTCAAGAAATCTCTCTAACCGTGGTCAGGACTAACTTCAAAGCCATCATTGACACATGTCCTTGACGTTGACTCACTGGGTCCATATGGTGACTTCAGACTCCCGATGTTCATTTAATCAGGGCTCTGAGCATCACCTAAAGTGGACAAATAAACTGGGTCCACCACACCATCTCTAAAGACTGGCCCATGGGGACCCCATACTACTGCAGCCACGTTCCAACCCTATCACCAATAACACCACAAAGAAGTATATCCACAATATAATTCATGTAAATCATTTCACGAGGTCCTCATCCAGGACAAATATTCACATAACGTGATTAAACATCATTACCATATAGACCAAAGCCAAGAATGTAACTTGTGTATAAAATTCCACAATTCAACTCACTTCAATATAACAACATAGCCATAACCATTTTCATCTAGCATCAAGAGTTTTGCTTATAAAATAGAAAGTCTAGAAATTCCTTTCAAATCAGTCAAATCATCAATTCATCATGATAAAACCAGGGATTTGTTTTAAATCAAACCATCAATATATATATATTTAGATAGCATTCTATTAGAAATGTTCAATCATATAACCCACTCACAACTTGGTGACAAAACCTCAAGTGCATTGCTCCTCCACCAGCTCTTTGCCTTGAGCCGAGCTCTCACAGCCTACCAAAAATAAAATGAAGATAAGTAAAAGAAATCAGGAAAGAAACCCTATGTCTAAGAAAGCAAAGCAACCTTACCAAGTGCTAGGGCTAACCCAAATTGGGGTGCCAGGGTTTATAAAGAGCTACTAAGGGTTCTTGGCTTCTATCCTGACCAAGGAACCAAAGAAATGAAAAAATTTTCCAGTGCAACATTAGTGCTACAGTAACCCGCAATTTCATGGATGAAAATTACTCAAGATTTCAACAAGATACAAAGAGAATCAAACCTTACAACATTCTACACAACAAACAAGAAGATATTGCAAGCTTGATGGTCAAAACATCTTCATCCATTACAAGCCCTAGTTCTCCTCAACCAAGACGAAGAATATGGAGTAAAGAGGAGAATAACAATTCATACCTTCATGTTTCAAGAAGAAGAAGAAGTAAAGGATAATCCTTCAATCCACAAGCAAAACGAAGGTGGAGAAGGTTGATGAAAGCTCTCATTCAAAGAGAATGAAGAACAAATGAGGAAGAAGGGTTAAAAAGGAAGAAAAAAAGAAAAAGACTATCATACCCTTGCTTTAGAACCCTGTAAAATGCTTCACACTAGCGTGTGACATGTTCACCAAGCGTTTGACCTTGTTCACACGGCCTTGTACGATTATGGCGATTGGTATAGTACCATAGCTATAGTGTTCTCAAAAGCCAAAAAGGTACAAGGGCACCCACAAGGGCATGTGATTACCCGTGTGGCCCCTGGGAAGAACACACGAGCTCAAACAAGGAAGTGTACAAGCTCCGAATGACTCCTGGCCATATATTATGCAAAAACAAGCAGAAATGACCATTCTATAACCCATGAACTCTACAAAATACCCAAAACAAACTACTATACACAAAAACAATAAGAAAACAAAGCGAACCAAAGTCCTTAGTACTACAATGAGATTCTCTGGTCGACACATTTCTCCCATTTCATGGATGTCACGTAGTGATGCAAGAGAAGGGGTTCTAGATGCTCTGATGCAGGTGTATGATGACCCCAACAAGCGGTTTAAGATAAATGAAAGGGTATTGTTGTTCAAGGCAGAAGACATCACGCTCATTCTTGGCTTCTGCTGTGACGGAGATATCATTCCTTCTGAGTATGAGAGGGTCGAATCCCAATTTGAGCAGAATTTTCTGGGCAGGATGCATAACCGGCATCGTGATGTGATCAAGGAAAAATTATTTAAGCTTGTTCACAGTGAAGATGGGTAGAAGGAGACGTTTGTGAAGCTATCCCTCTTCCTTCTTCCTCAAGTCTTTTCCCTACTTAATGTTGGAGGTTCAAACGGGTGGCACGGGGTTGGAGAGGTCCCTCTACGCAGGGCAATATGGAGATGACGGTGATGATTGAACTCCTGCCAATCAGAAGGCTGAACCCTGCCCTGAGGTTAAGATTCCATTGGCAGCAATTACCCCACTTATCCCTACCGATGGTATTCTGGCTACCGAGGACCCTTCTTCGAAATTTCTTGTCCTGCTCCTCCTAACATTGGAACCCTACAACTTCTGAGGCTTCAGTGCTCGCCCTTGTTCCAGTGACATCAATGGCCAAAGGCGGTAAATCTGAAATGCCCCAACGGCAAAAGGTAACGCACAACTGTGCTGGAAGAAATTCAAACCAATCCTTGTAATCTTTCCCTGGAGAGGCCTCCTCCAAAGCGCGGTTCCATCAAGAAGACACCATCATAAAGGGCTCCGCAGAAGAGCACCCCTCCTTAGAAGAAGATCCTATCCAAACAGGCTCCACAAAGGGTCCATCCACCGAAGAAGCCTCCACAGAAGAGGACCCCACAAAAGAAATCCTCGATAGAACCAAAATTCCGCTCAACTGAAACATCAAAAGTAGAATAGCAGGAGTTACTCGCTGTTGACATATTGTTGGAGGTCCTCTTTGGGTTCCAGAAGGATGAAGCCAAAGATGGCCCGCTTGCGCTGGTACAGTAACCGTACAAGAGAAAAGTGAGGTTTAGAAGAAGCAGGACGCAGGGGTTCCTCCATAAGAAGAAAAATACGCAAGTTTTGGAGGGTTGAACCAAATGGAACAAGCGGCTATCTCAATCTATTTAAACATACGTGTTGACAGGTAAGTTTTCTTCATGTGTAATATTTCTGTCTTGTGTATAATCCGCACTTAATGTGTATTACTGTCGAATCTTGTCTGACACATTATGTTCCTGCGTAATTATGTCACCAGTAACATCATTTGGAGAGATGATTACGGGTGTACAACCCGTGAAAGCCTCTACATCCTCCTCAAATGTAAAGATCAAATTCCCGATAATGTCGTTGACGTCCTTGTCCTCATATTCCATGAAGAGTTGTTGGCAAATCCATTTGTGTACAAGAAGCGTGATATTGTCATGAGGTCACTCACACTTGCTATGCAAAAAATGGAATTCGGTGCTGAGGAGGCATTATGTATGATGGAGGGTGCTATGTTCGAGTATAAAGATGCAGAAGTTACACTTATGCCCATCATCTATAGCGGTCATTACCATCTACTCGTCCATGACATTCGAAAGAAGAAGCACATCCATTATTCATCCTTTCAGTCATGTGTGTATGGCGCCGAAGCCAACGCCGTAGCCATCGCAAGTGACTCCTGTATTATTTCGAACCTTTCATCCCTTGTCTCACCGAAATGTTTCACTGATGGTTAATATTTCCCACATTTCAGCAAGAGCTCTTTGAAATGGGCATCAAGATTAATACGGGGCCAACATATTTAAAACCTTCCGCTAGAGCGTATATGGAACTGCCCCCCAACAAGACCCTGGAATCGTTGACTGCCTAATTTTTCTCATGTGCTATATGGAGCAAACCCTGCAATGGGAAAAGCTAGATAGACATACCTTCGTCTGATATCTCATACCCACACTTCACTACGTATCACAGATATTGGTCAATGGAATGTGAAGAAAACTCATACCGAATGCAGATGTGACAGAGGCCGCGGACCCGAAGGGGGGACACCACCGCGAAAGAGGACGAGTCCAAAGACAATATCATTACTTGGAAGGAGGACGCTAATTCATTCTCGCAACTAATAATGTTGCCGCATCTCTCTCTTGTATGACATAAACACTTGTACTAACGTTTTTTACACCGAAAAGGCAAATAATAAACAGGAATGACAATTACCACAAAACAACAACAAGTAACACACATGAACAATAAGTGATAAGTAGAAACAATAAACAATACATAGTAACAACAAATAATATGTAAGAACAACCAATAATTGTTTGTATATAATAATAATAATAATAATAATAATAATAATAATAATAAATTATAAATATTAAAGATCAAAATATTAAAATCTCAAGATTAGCAGAGAGCACGGATCTCGAGGCGATCCAAAATATTCAAATCTCAAGATTAGTCGAGAGCGTAAATCTCGAGGCGATCGAAAATATTCAAATCTCAAGATCGCCTAAGAACATGGATCTCGATTCGATCAAAATTACATAAATCTCATGATCAACCAAGAGCACAAATCTAAAGGTGATCTAAAATACACAAATCTCATGATCAGCCAAAAGCATAGATCTCAAGGCAATCTAAACTATACAAATCTCATGATCGCTAAAGAGCACATATCTCGAGGCGATCTAAAATATTCGAACCTCATGATCAGGTAAGAACACAGATCTCGATGCGGTCTAAAAAAACACACAAATCTCAAAATCAGCCAAGAGCATAGATCTCAATGCGTTCTAAATATTCAAATTTCATGAATAGTCAAGAGCACATATCTCGAGGCTATTCAAATATTCAAATCCTAAGATGAGCCAAGAGAACAAATCTCGAAGCGATCTAAAATATTCAAATATCATGATCAGCCAAAAGAACATATCTCGAAGTGATCTAAAATATTCAAATCTCATGATTAGGAAAGAGCACAAATCTTAAAACGATCTAAAAATATTCATATCTTAAAATCAGCCGAGATCACAGATTTTAAAGAGATTTAAAATCGGCAATGAATACAAATCATGAAGCAAAATGAAATAAAAATCAAAATTAAATTAAAAATTATAAAAAAATCAACATAAATAAATAAAATATAATTTGAAATAAAAAATTTTTCAAAATAAATATAAATAAATAAATAAATTATATATATATATATAATCAATCAAAGGGAAAATTATTTATAAATCCCTCGATAGTTTCCATTTTCCTCTGCAGTCCCTCTGACTTTTGCACTTCCTCTGCAGTCCCTGCTTTTCACACGCAATAATTATTACTCCCTACCGTGACAGCCGTGAGTGTACTTTTCTTAAAATGGCAAAAGTGCCCTTGCTTTTCATTCTCGCCCAATCACATCAAGAATTCTCCCGAGGCTCCTCTCCATCATATTCACTATACTTCATCTTCATCTCCATCTTCATTCTATTTCTCCTCTTCAAAGGCGACGGACGGCTACTACAATTCACGGTCCTGACAGCCTAGGAGGTTATTGTCGCAGAGATCTGCGAGCGATGGCCTTTGGATCGATCTCGAGTCGTTGTAAAGTTTGTCACGCCCGATGCGTACAGCACGGTTTACCCAATTGAGTCAGATGTGGATTTCCAACGCATGTGCCAAATACATCATTCCTTCAAGAAGAATGTGGTGGACATCATCGTTGATGAAGTCAGTGGGGCAGCGGAAACAGTCAATAACATCTCCTTACCACCCACGTAATCTAGCAACAAAGATAGCTCTTACTATGTTCGTGTGTATTGTGTATTACTGCGATTTCCCGCGGGAATACGTTTCCTGTGTAACATATTGCTTTTTCGTGTAATCTAGAGTATTTTATGGATTTACCTGTGTATTATATTGATTATTTGTGTAACTTACATCTTTTTTGTGTAGTATATATCTTTTCTGTGTAATATATATCTTTTCTGTGTAATATATGTACTTTCTGTGTAATATATAGCTTCCCTGTGTAATATACTGCTTTCTTGTGTATTCCAGTGCTTTTGTGTGTATTATACCGCTCTGTGAAATATTCGTGATATACCTAACGTGTCGCCATTCACAGGGAGTCAATATCAGAAAGCATGAATGCGCACAAGGAGTCGTTCATGTCCCAACATCGTCACGCAGGTGCGCTCAGTATTACTCCATGTTCACAAACATCTGATGGCTCCACATTGCAAGTAGGGCACCGGTTCGATGGTGTTGATAAGTTCAAGGATACCTTGCGCAACCATGTAATAAGGAACAATTTCGACTTTACATTCATAAAGAACGACAGACTTCGCACGACTGTGAGGTGTGCTTCTCCGGATTGCCAAGGTGGCGTGTCCACGCGTCCAAAGGGAAGAACGATGAATCTTTTTGAGTGAAGACAATGCAAGGGACGCACACCTGCGCGGCTGGGGGGCGGCATCGGAACGATAGTCCACCCGAAAGCTAGCAAGAAGTGGGTCGGGGACCGTATTATGCGGAGACAAAAAGAACAGCCATTGTTTCGAGCCATCGATATACAGAAGGACATCCTTCGTGAGCACGGCGTGCGATTACCATACAAACGTGCATGGATGGGTAAGGAGGTCGCTCGGTCCGCCATTCATGGCCGTGAGGTGAGCAGCTACAATTTGTTGTTGTGGTATACAGACAAAGTGGCTGCGACGAATCCCGGTAGCGTTGTCACAGTTGACAAGGACGGAGAGCGATTTAAACATGCCTTCTTCTCTTTTCGGGCTTCTTTAGTCGGTTTCAAAAGGGCGTGCAGACCATTGTTATTTGTTGACGAAACGCACTTGCTCGGCAAGTACGGTGGGATACTACTTGGGGGTAACCGGCAAAGATGGGAATGCAGGCTTTTTCCATGTGGCATTTGCGATTATTGACAACGAAACGAAGACAATTGGACTTGGTTTCTTGCCACACTCGGTGAGGCAATATACGGTGAAGGCGATTACTCCGAAATAATTACATTTGTATCGGATCGGTCGAAAGGTCTTATAAACTCGATTGCGAGAGTGTTCCCGTCGTCACCGCATGGGTATTGCCTACAACATTTGGAGGCAAACTTCATGAAAGCGAATGCTAAAGTTGGCAAAACGATACGAGAGCATTGTTGGGCTATAATTGTCAAAATTGCGTACGCTTACACATCGAAAGAGTTTGACGATGCCGTTTACGAGCTGGCAATGACATCGCCAGAGGCCCATGATTGGTTACTGCATAGGTCGGACATAGATCACTGGTCTAATTATTTATTTAAGGGTATGCGGTGGTGTGAGATGTACTCCAACGTTGCGGAGTCATTTAATGCCTGGATCAAAGAGACCCGCCATCTCCCCATTACAAGCATGGTTCACTCGATAAGGTTAGCTTTCGCATGTGGCATTATTCAATTCCCGTTTTCCATTCTGTAATGTTTTTGTAATATTTGACATTATGGTGTAATATATTATGCTTCTGTGTAACATACGACGTTCCTGTGCAACATGGTATGTTTCGTGTAATATACTTCATTTCGTGTAATGTATTAGGTTTTCGTGTAGTATATTTCACGCTTGCGAAATGGTTTACGTTTTTGTGTGATATTTGTTTTTTCTTCTTTGTGTTATACTTATGTGTGTAATTGTTTGACACACAAGACTAAGTGCGTGTGCGTGTATTCCCAATGGTTCAAACTTATGAATATGATTGCCGACAAATGCGCACAATCAAAGGAGTGGGATACGGCATTATGTCCAGAGATACACAAAAAACTCGAACAGATTATTGAAGATAGCACGTTCTTAAGGGTCGGACGTTCAACCCCTGACATTTACGAAATTGTTGACGACGACAACAATTCAGTCAGCCTTCAACAGCGGAAGTGTTCTTGCAGAAAATGGGAAACCCATGGGCTCCCATGCAAGCACGCATGTGCGGCGATCATGCAAACAGACACGAACGTGCGCAGACACATTACAGATTACTTCACAGTGGAATACTACCGACGTGCGTATTCTGAACCTATATATATAATCCCCGACACAGAAAAACTATCTAACGAACATTGTAGTCGTCGCCACGAACCTGGCCATAATCGTCGTTTGTGTAACGCGGTCATAGCGGACTGAGTTGTTGAAGACCTACGTTTTTGTTGTCGAAAGTTTTTTTAAAACGTTTTTCACCGCCGCGTAATTATGAATGCAACGGACGGATAAAACTATTGTGTGGATTGTGCTACTTGCTGTTTATTGCACTTACCTAATTGTGTAAACCTGGTACCTGATACATTCCTGTGTAGTATAGATTACTATCACGTGTAATAAATAGCTTGTCTGTGTACGATACACCTTATCTATGTAATATACATTTTATCTGTGTAATATACTTTACTGTCTGTGTGATATACATTTTATCTGTGTAATATACGGTGCTTTCTGTGTAATATACATTTTATCTGTGTAATATATTTCACTGTCAGTGTGAAGGCTGATGATATTAAGTACATTACATGTCCACTGATGTTACCACATAACTACCCAGTCATTCTATTACATGTAATGTTTGACAAGAATTGATAAATTGTTCAGTTTGGGGGGGTTACTTCATCCTGTGTGCCATGTACTTGTTCACTTCCGGGGGCGACGGCAACTTGCGACCTTGTGGGTTCGTTGTCAACCCCAGTCTTCCCGTCGTCGTCTGTGCCTTGTCCTTGTGCCGCTTGTCCCTTGTCCGTTGTACTGGCTTTCTGGCGAAGACCGTCATGCAATATCCGCGCGACGTATTGAAGACGTAGGAATGGGACGTCCGGCTGGGAGATGTCGAGCGTTTCCGTCAACGATATGCTCCATGTAACGAATCAGGAAGACCGAGCAATCCACACTATCAGATTCTTGTTGCGGGCAAGACGGGACATGCATCATTAGTAGTGCCTTGAAGGGATTCCCGCCAGTGTTTACCTCGATGATGAACTCGAACAGCTCCCGCTAAAAACGAGAAAGATTAGTGCGTCAGTGTATTGTCCGTGTATAACTAACCTTTGTTGTACAGATTTAGCTTACCATTTCTATAGCGTCGTCATCATACGTCTTAGATTGAAGGGAAGAGTAATGCATATAAGTCTGCCCCGCAATGTCGAGGACGAGGAGATGGTAATGGCCATGGAGGATGATGGGCATAAGAATCAATTCCGCGGTCTTATGACCGTAGATGACGTCCTCCATCATGCATAATGCCTGGTCAGCTGCGTATTCCGACTTCCGCATCGCAAGGGCTAGAGGTAATGTGATAATCGCACGCCGCTTATGCGCGTTGGGATTTGTCAACAACTCCTCACGCAACATTAAGACGAGCACGGTGACCACGTCGTCGGGCACTTCTTCCTCCCCTTCAAGTAAGATAAAGAGGTTGTAACGGGTTGTGTACCCATAGTCATCCCTCCAGATGACCGAACTGCAACATAAAAAGATAGAATATTATCTTACACATGAATTACTATTATTACACGAGAACCCTCTATATTACACGTAAACGATGGATACTACACAGAAACGCTAACTAATACACATAAATGGTAAATATTACACAGTAACTACGTATCTTACACTGAAAATGCAAACATTACACATTACATGCAACATTACCTGTCGACGCGTGTGTTCAAAAAGAGATCAATTGCAGCCTTTTCGAGTTGGTTGAGCCTTGCGAAGCCAGGGTATGTCTTCTTTTTCGGCATGAAATCACACCTTGGCGGGATTTGTAACTCGGTATAAGGCCGAGTTGTCGGCTTGGGATCGTACGGTACGATCGAAAGATGTGCTTCTCCGTCCTTCGTAGCTCTCTTCCTCTTCCCAGCGGAAAGTGTTTCAAGAAGAATGTCAACGGCCTGCATCGCCGCCGGGAATAAATCGTCCGATGACTCGGATGACTGCGCCAATGGGGATGGACGCTTTCTCCCGCGAGTCGTCGGCGTCCGGCCTCTGGAAATTTTCCTTGCCTGCGGCACTACCTGCGTGTCGTCCGACTCGTCGGACAACTGTATGCCTGTGGGCGCCTGCTTTTGGGACCGACCTCTCCTTAGGGGCATATCCCTTGGCAGGGGCTTCTCTCGTGATGCCCTTTAGGGAAAGGCCCTCTTCACTGGGGCCTTCTTCGGTGTAGCCCTCTTCTGGGGACGCCGATCGGGTCTCTCATCACTCGGTCGTTCTTCAGCGAGGCCCTCATCACTTGGGCCTTCCTTGGTGAACCATTCCGGCAGGGGTTCCTCCTCAGTTGCATCTTTTACGTCCCCGGCGGCCGTTGACGTGTCTACTTCTAAAGAGGCCGCCGACGCATCCAACTGGGCTTCTGCTGGACCAAAGGGCGGCACCTCAGGCTCCTGAGATTCTCTGCTCGCCTCTGCTGGCGCCGGAGATATTGTCTCGGCGGTGTGACCACGGGTAACCTTCTGGGCAACCCATTTGAATGGCGTACCTGACCGAGCACGGGTAGCTGAAGGACGAGGAAGGACGACGTCTTTATTCCGGTTGACGTCTGCCTCTTCCACCACCGACGCCCGCTCATGTGGCACATCTCGTCGAGCATCTCTTGCGTCGCGCTCGTCCATACGAGCCCGCAGCACATTGAACTCGGCAAGAAGGCGGTGGAGTAAAACTCGGACATCATCATCGCCGCTGGGGGCGTCGTCAGGCCTGTCAGCCGTCTCCGCTGCCGTCTGACGGCAAGACCTTTTTGGGACATTGGCTTTGGCGGAGTGGTCTCCACCCCGTCTCCCGACACTTCGTCGGCTTCTTCTTTCGCTTCGAGTCTTCTTCTTCTTCTTCGGCCTTTTTTCCTCTTTCTTTCTTTTTTGCTGCCCTCCTCGGCCGGTGAAGGCCGTCGGGCTCTCTTTGTTGAATCGGGGATTGAGCCCCCTGCATAGGTTGCACTAACAAGTGCCATTTCTTCGGCGTTGGAAGGCACAAGATCAAAAAACTATGTAGGATTCAAAAATAAGATGTCAACCTAAGAATCGTACATTACACGTAACAAGACTATGTTACATGGGAAGCTCCAATATTACACGAAACGTAACATATTACACCGGACGGTAATATATTACACAAAACATACTTCTTATACACAAAAAGGAAGGATATTACACATAAAGGTAGGATATTACACAAAACATACTTATTATACACAAAGAACGAAGCATATTACACGTAACGGTAAGATCGTCACAGAAACATGCAATACTACACCGAAAAGAACAATATTACACATAAAACAAGAATATCAACCTGAAACAACAACCAATTAGGCATTCAAAAGATTAGAAGGGAACTCGCCTCTTTCCCTTCCACCGATTTCAAGAGCGGATCAATTGAGGATGACTTTGTGAATGTCCTTGTCCCCGTAACACAAAATATTGGGTGTCCGACCAAAGCGTTGTTTCTTCACGCTCGGACACCTCGTAGAACCATACAATGAGGGCGACCGAGCACCCTTTCAGGTATCCGGCGCTCTTGATCTTCCCTTGGCGGCGCAGCTGCACCCGTGCGGCGGCCTTGGGAAGATCATCCATCACCCATCTCTTGATAGTGTCTAATTTATCGGTGTACTGGCCAAGAAGGTGGGCGCATTCGAGAGAGGTGTTGGGGAAGAAGATGGTGCTCATCAAGAATACCACGAGGAGCTTCACGAAAGTCTCCTCCATTCCAGCCTTCCGCGATAAGTCCGAACAAGTTCTCTTTGATAGCATCGCGATGCCGGTTGTGTAACTTATTCGGATAAGAAAGTTCAAACTCGGAGGCTCCCTCTTCCCCCCCTCGGGCCTGAATGACACAATCTCGCCCACGCCGGGGACGCCCATTACGAGGGCGACGTCCTCGGGCCCGAACCGAAGCATGCTCTCCCCGATCTTGAACCTTTAGGTTCGTGCATCGTATACACGGAGCAAGTGCGTCCAAAACCCCCCTTTCTTGGACCACGGCCGGCGGGTCCATCGAGTGCCCGAAAGGGATCTGCCGGAGTAACTTCCGGTGGGTGTTGTTCATTACTTTTTCAATCCCTGTATGGTATCCACGGTAGGGCCAAATAACACCTTCCGTTAACCGGTGTTCCGGCCATTTCGTATTCGGTTCAGATTACACAAAACGATTAGATGTTACACCAAAAATGGTTATGTTACACAGGTAGACGGTAAATTACACGAAAGTCCAAAAACCACAAACTAATACACTGGAACGTCGGCCGACTTCTCCTTACCCAACATCTTCTTACCTTTTTCGCTTGTTTTTTGTTGCGGGAAGTCTCGCAGTGTTTTGCGAAGGCCAACGGTGCAAAGGCGGACGGGTGGCAAGTCGGTCGTCGCCGCAAAAGCGGAAAACACCGTCGTCGAACACCAAGCAAGGAGAAGAGAGTCGTTGGCGCAAGATGGAGAAGAAGAAACCGAAGAAGAAGCAAAAGAGCCGCTTGAACAGGTTTCGCCGGTGGGTTATCTCAACCGTTCGACGGTTCCCGAAGGCTTGAGGGTATTCTCGACATTTCCACGCCATTTTTTTTGAAACTTGCGCATGGGCCAAAAAGACATTTCCACTCCACGTTGGCTTCATCATAACGGCCGTTTCATTGTTTTGGATTTGAATGGAAATAGATTGAAAAGGAAGGACTAAATAGGAAAGTGAAACATGTCGGGGCACCATCCGGGAAATTGCAAACTTATGGGGGATTTATAAGTAATTACCGAGTCAATCAAACTAGTAAAAATAATAAAAAAAGGAAATTTTAAAATTAAAATAAATGAGTAAATAAAAACGTGGGGATATGGCGTGCGTCCATAATCCACCATTATGTCAACATTATTATCATATAATAATGAAA